>QXTE01000206.1:2589201-2618301 GCA_003942145.1 Platysternon megacephalum | reverse complement strand
CCCCCCACATCCTGACTATTGCACCCCCCACATCCCCACCCTGAGCACCAAACGGGAGCTCCTGCACCCCACCCCCCCACATTCCCACCTGCACCCCTCGCACCAAATGGGAGCTGCCCAGGTAAGTGCCCCACACCCAAATCTCCTGCCCCAACCCTGAGCCCCCTCCCTCATTCTAGCTCCTGGCCAGACCCTTCACCCCAAATCCTGTGCTCAGTGCACTCCCACCTTCAGCTCAGTGCAGAGAGAGGAAGAGACTGGGCCAGAACCAGCGAGAAGGTAGGTACCCACTGTATGTGGGCAGGGCCTGGACCCCAGACCGGCAGCGGGCTGAGCGGGTCCGGCAGCCGGGATCTCGGCTGGCAGGAGCCGGCGGATGGAACCCCTGAGCGGCAGTGGGCTGAGCTCAGCCCACTGCCGGTCTGGGGTCCCAGCCGCAGGCCCCGCTCAGCCCGCTGCCGGCCTAGGTGAACAGAACCCCAGACCAGCAGCGGGCTAGCAGTGTAAGATCAACATTTTAATTTAATTTTAAATGAAACTTCTTAAACATTTTGAAAACCTTGTTTATTTTACAATGCAACAATAGTTTAGTTATATAATATATAGACTTATAGAGAGAGACCTTCTAAAAAACATTAAAATGTATTACTGGCACGTGAACCCTTAAATTAAAGTGAATAAATGAAGACTCGGCACACCACTTCTGAAAGGTTGCCGACCGCTGATATATAATCCATACTTTAAAAAACCACCAAGAAATTCACTCACCTCACAATAAAATATCTTTTTCTCAGATTCTTGTTTAACATCTTCTGGTTTAGCATCATCCACATTGGTGGTGCTCATCTTGTAAAAGTGGATCAGAGCACTTTAAAAAACAATGAATTCACATCTTATTTACACGTTTATTTTTTCAGCTTAAAACTATTAGTGGAAGAATACCTATATGTAAATTATTAGATACCTGAACTGCAGAAAACATCTGAATAGAATCTCTAACACAAAGCAAAAGCATTTTCTACGGTGGTCTTAATTATGCAATATTTTTACCACAAAAAGGATGAACATTTAAAGTCCAATAAGCTACTAAAAGATATTTGATCTTATTTGTTCACTGTATCTATCTTAGACACATACACTTCTTTGTAGTTATCTGTAGTTTTATGGCTTACAATCAAATTGAAACGAGGAACACGATTCATTAAATTCATTTTCTTTAAAATGCTCGACTGCTCTATCACCACACTTGCTTCAGTTATATCGGGGCTTTTCCGAACCCAGAAGATGGACCAATTTTTTAATTAAAGGTGTGACTGTTAAATCTATTTAGTTAAAACTGGTGCAACTTTGTGTCTGGACACTCTTATCACACGTGCAAGCTAAACTAATAAAAACCAGGTTTAAGTTGATGATCTAATATGTACCTGTCATTCAAGTGTTAATTTCAATATGATAAAATTCTAAGTTTGCCCACTAGAAAAAGTACATTACTTATTGCTATACCAGCTGAAAATGTATTTCAGTACCATGTAAATATCCGTGGTGCCTATGTTTTTCTATAATATATCTCACATTCAATCTGTTTTCACACAACTGTGTGCCAAGTTATCTGCATTTTATTCTGTTTTACTGACATCAGTAAAAGTATCAGGTATGTGTTACAGTTAAGGTGATCACCTGCATAACTGGCAATTGCTGATAGCTTTCAAGCCCAAGACAGAAAAACAAATTATAAACGGAAAGTTATAATTTCCTGTTTTTTTTCAACACCAATCCCTTTTACACATTCTTCTATATCAGAAGTGATGTAATGATTTGTAAATACCACTATTACTCAGCATTAATAAATAGCCATTATTAATCAGGCTTAATAAATCCTGTCTTCTCAATGAAGAAATATTAACACAGTTAATTCAGAAGTACATTGAACGACTAGATTTGAAATATTTTCACTGCTTGATAGTTAACAGGAAACAAGAATTATCATCCATTCACTGAAACCAAAGCTAACCAATCTCCCAGCAGACACTTCCCTGCTCCATGGCAAGGGAAAACTAGCTAGCTGGCGATGGTGACAGTTACCTTTCGCCACCATAGCAAGGTTGGGACCAAGATATCAGTCCAGCACATTTGAGTGGTGGCAGAGATCATAGGCATCCCCCCACAGGACTGTGACAGTGGAGAGTGAGTAGCTGCACTAGAGCAGGTGCATTGGGCACCACTATTAGCATGGTTCTCAGGAGGTGTTAAGCAGGCCCAGATTACCAACACAGAGAACAAAGTGCTGGGGAGAGGGAGGATCCTCCTTTCCAACCCCTGAGTTACACAGTAATATAAAAAGGCCATAGTCACCAGCTGGGGGAGAGAAGGAGAGTAGAACTCAGAGCCTCAGGCCAGAGGAGATGAGAGGGCGGCAGAGGAACGTGGATGCTGCAAAGAGACAGGAGCCACTAAGAGACTGACAACAGTACAGTCCCCCGTGCCCCCCCCCCAGCCCTTCTGCCACAGCCCCTCCCCCATCTCCCAGCCCCTTCCCCGTGCCCCGCCCCCCAGGCCTTTTCCCCGTGCCCGGCCGAACTCGCTCCCAGCCCGTGCAGATGAGACCAGGGCGCCCCCTCCCCGCTCCACTCACCGGCCGGCGCCGGGACGCTCCCGAAGAAAACGCCAGCGACGGTGCCTCAGGGAATGCGCAACTACATCCGGGACCCCAACTCGAAACGTCACTTCCGCTCCTAACTACGGAGCCCGCGAGACTGAGCACGGTTACGGTACGTGAAACGGAGGGGGGGCGGGATTGACGGCGGGACTCCCTCCCAGCCAATGAGAGAGAGAGTCTTACAACCAGCCAATAGGAGGGGGGAGAGAGGAAGCCTCTAACCAATAGGAGGAGCGGGATCTCAGGCCGCTCCTTGTAGCGGCAACAGAGCGCCTACCCATCTCGGGGGCCGGAAGCGGGTCTGTGTGTGGCCACCCTCACGGCTGGGCTCCTCCTTAGAGCAAAGGCTTCTCCTCCCCTCCTCCCGCAGTATGGGGGGAGGGGTAGCTCAGTGGTTTGAGCATTGGCCCCAGGGGTGTGAGTTCAGGCCTGGAGGGGCTATTTGGGGGATGTCAGGGACAGTACTTGGTCCTGCTAGTGAAGGCAGGGGACTGGACCTTTTAAGGTCCCTTCCAGCGCTATGAGATAGGTATATCTCCATATATCTCTGTGTCAAAGTTAGAATCAGGACTCACAGTTTTTAGTTATAGACCAGTCTGTTTTATTAGCGCAGCGCTGTGCTGATACATTCAGATAATGTGAGCACCATGTAAGACTCAGACTGTCTTATTTATACAGATAAAAGGGGGGTGAACTTAACAAGAAAACAAAGGAAGCAAAACCGATAAGTTTTCCTGGGCCAGACACACATCTTATTTCCTTATTAACTCTTACTAATCTCCTGCTAATGTCCCAGCATTAGCTTAGGTGCAACTCATTGTTCTATATCTTAATGTTTCTCTTCCTGACAACTATATTTCAACATTCCTCATTCCTGCTTAAAGGAACATACAGCATTTCTTTAATCCATTCTATTTTTACAATATAATTCATTCTACTTTCACATCTGCCAGGCTGCTCTGACACAGACCAGAGACAGGGGCTGCAGCTCACTGGTAACACTGTAGCCAGCAGCGCTCTGACATGGGGCTGCAGCCGGGCGCACACAACAGGCTTTTGGTCACTGCTGGCTCTGGCTCTGCTCCGCTTTCCCAAGAAACCCTTAATGGAGAGTAGGGGTCTTGCTCTCCTGAAGTGCTGGCCCTGCTTTATTGATAGCCCTTTGGCACAGATACAGCCGTGATCAGACACACACAGAAATCAGTCCTAGGCAGACCTCCAAACGGCAATTAAAATTGTCACAATGGTGCATGTGATTGACAATGAAGAGTGCTGCCAACTCTCACGCTTTTATCACAAGTCACCTAGTACCTGGGGCCCAGTTCTTAAAACCCCGACTCCTGAAGTCCCATTTACAGGAGAATCTCAGCTTTAATCTTTTTAAGTTTCTAGCCTCTGCTTACGGAGAAAAGTTTGCCTGCAAATGTGATCCCTAGTGGTTCAAAAAAACAAATGAAAAGAACCCATAACTTACTATGATTTTTAAGCCAACCATATAAGTTTTTGGGGCCTCGCACTGGTTTCTGCACCAATAATCTATGCCTAGGCTATTGCAGCATTTAGGCCTCAATTCAGTGGGACATGAGCAGGAGAATACACCTCTACCTCGATATAACACTGTCCTCGGGAGCCAAAAAATCTTACCGCGTTATAGGTGAAACCGCGTTATATCGAACTTGCTTTGATCCACCGGAGTGCGCAGCCCCGCCCCCCCCCGGAGCACTGCTTTACCGCGTTATATCCTAATTCATGTTATATCGGGTGGCGTTATATAGGGGTAGCGGTGTACTTCCAGACACAATTCAGATTTGAGTTATTATCATGGGCTTTTTTTTGCATTTTCAATGTACTTTGGCTGCTGGAAATTTGTCAGAAGTCAGTGACCTTTCCAGTTCATTTCCTGGTCACAAACCAGCCTTATGAAAGTGCTAGTATTGCTTATTATATTCCCAGAGTTTTTAGTTTTCAATATTTGGAGAACAAATTGAGATTTGATATGCTCACAGGATCCTTACCATCCACAATGTTTATTTTGAACACACATTTCTGCTGCTGCTGCTATCTCTTCAGAAAGTGTTCAACCTTATTACAATACTATTGTGTTGCTTGCGTTTTTACTGGCAAACTGTCCATGTGGATTGCTGTATGTGCTGGTATACAAATATGGTATGGCTCTCTGCCAGGGGATAGAAAGGCAACAAAGATGTCTCAGATTCATCTTGCCATTGTGCAGTTTGAATTCACCACTTAGTAAGAGCTGTTGTTTTGCTAATTTGACTGTAGACTTTTTATTCTTTAGAGAGAAAAGATAAATGAAAATGTATTGATTATTTTTCATGTAAAAGTAAATATTTATTATCAAATGCTTAATTTTACATATCTCAACAGTATTAAATGCAAGCTATAATTTAAGAAATACACATGAAAGCTCTAAAAGCGGGGTGAAAAAGTACAAAATTACATTCTAGTACACATGTATTAAAAATGAAGAAAATATAGTAACTTAATTATAATGAAACATTTCTTTCTGAAGAAAATTCCAAGTTCAAAAACATATACATTTTCTTGCCTGCTTTTAATTAGCTTGCTATTGATATAGTTTTTCAGTCCATTACAATTGTTGTATGCAAAGCAGCATAATATACACTATTTTAAGACAACATATCAAAAGATTACTGTTTAATTTCCCCAGACTAAACATTTAAGGCACAATTTCAAAAGTGCGTCCTACCCACATTTGCATGTGTAAATAGGTATTTTCCAGAGAAAACGATTAGATGGCATATTTACCTGAATTGTATACGTAAATGCCCATTTTGCACCCAAATGTGTTTCTTGGCATCTACAAATTGTTGCTTTTACAAATAATGCTAGTGCAGTTAAGGATGCTTTTTTCAAAATGGTGTCCCTGAAAATCTGAGACCATGTGATATCCTTTTGAAGAAAAAAGTGCTTAGGCTAAAAATATTGGTAGAGCTCTGTGTTCTGTGGATATGATCTTGCTCCACTGGGTCTTTTGAATTCACTGGTTGTGGGATTGGACCTTATTATGGCAGCAGAACTTCTACCAAACTGTATCATTCTTTGCTGATCTGGGCGTGAGTGTTTTTTGTCTTGTTTTATACCTGTAAGTAATATGTAGCCAAAAGATAGTCCCTTATGTATGGCTAGATTGAAACACTTTTTCATAGTTCTTTATGATTTGTGCCAATCCTAAAACATACAATGGCCTTCCTGAAAATCCAATATAATGCATTATTTTGTGTAGGTTCTTCCATACATTCTCTCTTAAAAGGCTTTACATAATTAAAATATACAATTGCACAGTAAAAATAAAAAGTAAAAGGAAAGATATTGACAGGTAATAGCAAGAGAAGAAATGTTTTTAGATGTTTGAAAATAAATACTGTGTGAGGCCTATAGATACAATAAGTGTGTTTCAGATGGTAGGTGTTATAGAAAGCTCTTGCATCAACAGTGATAAGATGAGCAAGAACAATGTGATAAGATTGTGAAGGTATATAGAGAACACTGGTGTTACGTGAATGGATGGAACAAAGAATGGAGTAGAGTAGACAAAGAAAAAGTCCCTAGGAAGGCTGTAGCAATATCTTGGAGGGAAAGGAAAGCAGCTTTGAAGTGATGCCTGAAAAAAGACAGGAAGCTCTTGGAGTAGTTTGAAGGTGTCAATGAGGTGATTGTGTGTTTGTATGGGTGAAAGGGAAGCTAGCAACATTCTAAACCTGATGAAGTCTGAGGAGAGTCCATAGTTGCAAAGGGTTGTGAGAAGATTACTGGATGGATAAAGATTTCAGTAGAGGCAAAAACAGTTTCCGAGATGGTGATATGCAGATTTGCAGACAAACAGTTGAAGTAGGAGAGTTCGGGATTAAGGATGTTGCCAAATTGAAGGACAGTGGAGGTAATAGGAGATCAACATAAAGAAATGCAACGGTGCTAGGTTTAAAGATGCTTCTCTTGCCCCAGAGAAACACTTCACTCTGATATTTGGCTGAAAGAAGTTAAAATAAAATCCCAGGTTTATTTGATCAAGACAGAGTGTTTGGACAGAGAGGTGCACTTTTTCATCAGAGGTTCGCTTTCCATGAACAATGAAATACCAGCAGTGTAAAAGTGGTAGCTAAGGTCTTGCCTACACTTGAAAGGGTTTGCCAGTGTAGATATACCAGTAGCGCTATATTGGCAACACCTCCCAGCTTGTATCGGAAAGATAGTTCTTTAGCCATGATAGTTCCTTGAGTGGAGTATGCTGTACCAGTTTATACAGTGGGCTTTTGCCAATGTAATTGAGTAGGGTGGGGGGGGAAATCATACCCCTGACCAATGTAGCTGTGCCAGCAAAACTTTTAAGTGTAGATCAGGCCTAAGTTTAAAGTTAGAGATAAGATTAGAGAGAGAGAAAGTAGACAGAAAAGGCCAACGGGCAAGGCCACAGGAGGAGAAATCATCCCAGAAATAAAGGGCCTTTTAATAGACAAGAGCAGAATAATTTGAGGAAGGAACCAAAGTTCCCTGGTTAGTTTAGAAGCTGTTCTGCACTCAAGGAGAATGGGGACGAAGAGCCACCTCAGTAGAGGAGGTTGTTGACTATATACAACTGAAATTGCTCTTCCCTGTGACCAATATACAAAATCTAGATTGAATACTGTCTTTGAGATTATTGTTTGAGCACTGACTGGAGAACTGAGAAATTGTTACTTTGTCAAGCACTTGCTAAGAAAAGTCAAATTAAAACTGGAGCAGTAGTTAGAGTGTTGTTGTCGAACTTGTTTCTTAAAAATCTCCTTTAACCAGAGATATTAAGGAATGTATCAGAAGTAAAGNCCCCCCCCCCCGGATTTTTGACAGTATCCTTTTAACTCAGTAGTTCCCACACTGTTCTGCAGAGTATTGGTGGGTGGTCTGTGCTGAAATAGATGATCACATGATGCAAAGGGCATGGAGAAGGAGCTGTAAACAAGAAGGACTAACGCCAACACAACAATTATCATAAGATCTCAGAGTATCATCAGTGTAAGGTCAGCACAAAAATTGTTGACTGTTAACACAAAACAATGACTGAAGGAAGACATCAAACCTATTAATATTTCCTGCTGTTTTAAGGGACAGCAGAACTCCTCTACTGACACCAGCTCAAACAAGCAGAAAAAGAGGGCAGTTGAGGCCTTGGTTTATTGCTTCTAGAAATCATAGAGCTGGATGCATATCATATGCTGGATCTCTTCCTCCTGATGCAGATATTTTGCCTCATTTTGTCAGAGGTGATGCCTCACTGAAGGAACTCCATCAAAGCGGTACAAAATGTGTAAAAACGTCACATACTTCAGCAAAATCAATGTATTGGATTTAGCCTGACCCTTTGACGGTGTTAAAATTCAGCACAGGACTCTGTAGGGCAGTGGTCTCCAACCTTTTTACGCCCAACATCACTTTTTGAATTTAAGGGCAACCCAGGATCTACCCTACCTCTTCGCCAAAGCCCCGCCCACTCCACCCCCCCTTATTCTCCCCCACCTTCACCAAGCTGGGGGAGGGCAGGCTCTGGGCTGGGGCCGAGGGGTTTACAGTGTGGGAGGGGGCTCTGGGCTGGGCCTGGGACAGGGGGTTGGAGTGCAGGAAGGGGTGAGGGGTGCAAACTCCGAGAGGGAGTTTGGGTGCAGGAGGTGGTCCGGGCTGGGGCAGAGTGTTGGGGTACAGGAGGGGGTGTGGGGTGCTGGCTCTGGGAGGGGGCTCAGGGCTGGGGTTTGGGGTACAGGAGGGGGTTTGCGATGCTGGTTCCGGGACGGGCTCAGGGCTGGGGTGCGGCCTTCCGCCCAGTGGCATTTACCTTGGGCAGCTCCCGGTCGACGGCACAGCGAGGCTAAGGCAGACTCCCTGCCTACCCCGGCCCCACGCCGCTCCCAGAAGGGGCCAGCGCACTACTGCGGCCCCTGGGGAGAGCAGGGGGGGGGGGGCACATGGCTCCGCGTGCTGCCCCTCTCTGCAAGCACTGCCCCCACAGCTCCCAATGGGAGCTGCTTGCAGGCATGGACACTAATACTATACAAATAATACACGACCAGGATTCTATTCTGGATCACTTGAGGCTGAAGCCTTTGAGCCTTTCTAGGTTGGCTTCTTATCTGATTAAACTGAAAGGTTTGAAGGACACATGACAACTTCAGGCACTCTCTAGGATTCAAGTGTTCACAGGAACATAGCTGAGGAAATTTTGCAGTCAAGCCAACTGTGGACCTTTTGAATCAGAGTCATACTTATCCTTGAAAGACATGGAACAATTTCTCCTGAAGCAACTTGGGTACAAGTAAGAAAAAGGATCACATGTTATAAAGTAGATGACTTAATCCAGAAAGTGGAGAAGCCATCCTAGATCTATTTTCTAATTGGGAGGAAATGAATTGTGCTAACACTGATCACAAACTACTTCAGTTCAGCACCTGAAGGAACAGGTTCATGGTACACAGCAGGACCAGGTTATTAAGATCATACACCCATACTTTAAGAAATTTAATATGGGACCTAACGAGAAGTGCTTAACACTCTGTTTTTTCAACATGGCTGGGGGAGGGGACCAATATTTAAGTACTCCTGTTGTCACATATCTAATTTTGTGTTTGCCTTCTGGCTCTCTTGCAGGCTACCAGCATCATCCACATTAGTGAAAAGTTACCTGGTTCCTGCACTTTGACCCCTAGCGGCTAGCAAGTGAAGATCATAATACTGCACTGTATGACAGACCTAAGTTCAGGAGTAAAATGTACTCACTAGATCACACAAAACGATGTTATATAATCCATACTTTAAAAAACCACCAAGAAATCCACTCACCTCACAATAAAATATCTTTTTCTCGGATTCTTGTTTAACATCTTCTGGTTTAGCATCATCCACATTGGTGGTGCTCATCTTGTAAAAGTGGATCAGAGCACTTTAAAAAACAATGAATTCACATCTTATTTACACGTTTATTTTTTCAGCTTAAAACTATTAGTGGAAGAATACCTATATGTAAATTATTAGATACCTGAACTGCAGAAAACATCTGAATAGAATCTCTAACACAAAGCAAAAGCATTTTCTACGGTGGTCTTAATTATGCAATATTTTTACCACAAAAAGGATGAACATTTAAAGTCCAATAAGCTACTAAAAGATATTTGATCTTATTTGTTCACTGTATCTATCTTAGACACATACACTTCTTTGTAGTTATCTGTAGTTTTATGGCTTACAATCAAATTGAAACGAGGAACACGATTCATTAAATTCATTTTCTTTAAAATGCTCGACTGCTCTATCACCACACTTGCTTCAGTTATATCGGGGCTTTTCCGAACCCAGAAGATGGACCAATTTTTTAATTAAAGGTGTGACTGTTAAATCTATTTAGTTAAAACTGGTGCAACTTTGTGTCTGGACACTCTTATCACACGTGCAAGCTAAACTAATAAAAACCAGGTTTAAGTTGATGATCTAATATGTACCTGTCATTCAAGTGTTAATTTCAATATGATAAAATTCTAAGTTTGCCCACTAGAAAAAGTACATTACTTATTGCTATACCAGCTGAAAATGTATTTCAGTACCATGTAAATATCCGTGGTGCCTATGTTTTTCTATAATATATCTCACATTCAATCTGTTTTCACACAACTGTGTGCCAAGTTATCTGCATTTTATTCTGTTTTACTGACATCAGTAAAAGTATCAGGTATGTGTTACAGTTAAGGTGATCACCTGCATAACTGGCAATTGCTGATAGCTTTCAAGCCCAAGACAGAAAAACAAATTATAAACGGAAAGTTATAATTTCCTGTTTTTTTTCAACACCAATCCCTTTTACACATTCTTCTATATCAGAAGTGATGTAATGATTTGTAAATACCACTATTACTCAGCATTAATAAATAGCCATTATTAATCAGGCTTAATAAATCCTGTCTTCTCAATGAAGAAATATTAACACAGTTAATTCAGAAGTACATTGAACGACTAGATTTGAAATATTTTCACTGCTTGATAGTTAACAGGAAACAAGAATTATCATCCATTCACTGAAACCAAAGCTAACCAATCTCCCAGCAGACACTTCCCTGCTCCATGGCAAGGGAAAACTAGCTAGCTGGCGATGGTGACAGTTACCTTTCGCCACCATAGCAAGGTTGGGACCAAGATTTCAGTCCAGCACATTTGAGTGGTGGCAGAGATCATAGGCATCCCCCCACAGGACTGTGACAGTGGAGAGTGAGTAGCTGCACTAGAGCAGGTGCATTGGGCACCACTATTAGCATGGTTCTCAGGAGGTGTTAAGCAGGCCCAGATTACCAACACAGAGAACAAAGTGCTGGGGAGAGGGAGGATCCTCCTTTCCAACCCCTGAGTTACACAGCAATATAAAAAGGCCATAGTCACCAGCTGGGGGAGAGAAGGAGAGTAGAACTCAGAGCCTCAGGCCAGAGGAGATGAGAGGGCGGCAGAGGAACGTGGATGCTGCAAAGAGACAGGAGCCACTAAGAGACTGACAACAGTACAGTCCCCCGTGCCCCCCCCCCAGCCCTTCTGCCACAGCCCCTCCCCCATCTCCCAGCCCCTTCCCCGTGCCCCGCCCCCCAGGCCTTTTCCCCGTGCCCGGCCGAACTCGCTCCCAGCCCGTGCAGATGAGACCAGGGCGCCCCCTCCCCGCTCCACTCACCGGCCGGCGCCGGGACGCTCCCGAAGAAAACGCCAGCGACGGTGCCTCAGGGAATGCGCAACTACATCCGGGACCCCAACTCGAAACGTCACTTCCGCTCCTAACTACGGAGCCCGCGAGACTGAGCACGGTTACGGTACGTGAAACGGAGGGGGGGCGGGATTGACGGCGGGACTCCCTCCCAGCCAATGAGAGAGAGAGTCTTACAACCAGCCAATAGGAGGGGGGAGAGAGGAAGCCTCTAACCAATAGGAGGAGCGGGATCTCAGGCCGCTCCTTGTAGCGGCAACAGAGCGCCTACCCATCTCGGGGGCCGGAAGCGGGTCTGTGTGTGGCCACCCTCACGGCTGGGCTCCTCCTTAGAGCAAAGGCTTCTCCTCCCCTCCTCCCGCAGTATGGGGGGAGGGGTAGCTCAGTGGTTTGAGCATTGGCCCCAGGGGTGTGAGTTCAGGCCTGGAGGGGCTATTTGGGGGATGTCAGGGACAGTACTTGGTCCTGCTAGTGAAGGCAGGGGACTGGACCTTTTAAGGTCCCTTCCAGCGCTATGAGATAGGTATATCTCCATATATCTCTGTGTCAAAGTTAGAATCAGGACTCACAGTTTTTAGTTATAGACCAGTCTGTTTTATTAGCGCAGCGCTGTGCTGATACATTCAGATAATGTGAGCACCATGTAAGACTCAGACTGTCTTATTTATACAGATAAAAGGGGGGTGAACTTAACAAGAAAACAAAGGAAGCAAAACCGATAAGTTTTCCTGGGCCAGACACACATCTTATTTCCTTATTAACTCTTACTAATCTCCTGCTAATGTCCCAGCATTAGCTTAGGTGCAACTCATTGTTCTATATCTTAATGTTTCTCTTCCTGACAACTATATTTCAACATTCCTCATTCCTGCTTAAAGGAACATACAGCATTTCTTTAATCCATTCTATTTTTACAATATAATTCATTCTACTTTCACATCTGCCAGGCTGCTCTGACACAGACCAGAGACAGGGGCTGCAGCTCACTGGTAACACTGTAGCCAGCAGCGCTCTGACATGGGGCTGCAGCCGGGCGCACACAACAGGCTTTTGGTCACTGCTGGCTCTGGCTCTGCTCCGCTTTCCCAAGAAACCCTTAATGGAGAGTAGGGGTCTTGCTCTCCTGAAGTGCTGGCCCTGCTTTATTGATAGCCCTTTGGCACAGATACAGCCGTGATCAGACACACACAGAAATCAGTCCTAGGCAGACCTCCAAACGGCAATTAAAATTGTCACAATGGTGCATGTGATTGACAATGAAGAGTGCTGCCAACTCTCACGCTTTTATCACAAGTCACCTAGTACCTGGGGCCCAGTTCTTAAAACCCCGACTCCTGAAGTCCCATTTACAGGAGAATCTCAGCTTTAATCTTTTTAAGTTTCTAGCCTCTGCTTACGGAGAAAAGTTTGCCTGCAAATGTGATCCCTAGTGGTTCAAAAAAACAAATGAAAAGAACCCATAACTTACTATGATTTTTAAGCCAACCATATAAGTTTTTGGGGCCTCGCACTGGTTTCTGCACCAATAATCTATGCCTAGGCTATTGCAGCATTTAGGCCTCAATTCAGTGGGACATGAGCAGGAGAATACACCTCTACCTCGATATAACACTGTCCTCGGGAGCCAAAAAATCTTACCGCGTTATAGGTGAAACCGCGTTATATCGAACTTGCTTTGATCCACCGGAGTGCGCAGCCCCGCCCCCCCCCGGAGCACTGCTTTACCGCGTTATATCCTAATTCATGTTATATCGGGTGGCGTTATATAGGGGTAGCGGTGTACTTCCAGACACAATTCAGATTTGAGTTATTATCATGGGCTTTTTTTTGCATTTTCAATGTACTTTGGCTGCTGGAAATTTGTCAGAAGTCAGTGACCTTTCCAGTTCATTTCCTGGTCACAAACCAGCCTTATGAAAGTGCTAGTATTGCTTATTATATTCCCAGAGTTTTTAGTTTTCAATATTTGGAGAACAAATTGAGATTTGATATGCTCACAGGATCCTTACCATCCACAATGTTTATTTTGAACACACATTTCTGCTGCTGCTGCTATCTCTTCAGAAAGTGTTCAACCTTATTACAATACTATTGTGTTGCTTGCGTTTTTACTGGCAAACTGTCCATGTGGATTGCTGTATGTGCTGGTATACAAATATGGTATGGCTCTCTGCCAGGGGATAGAAAGGCAACAAAGATGTCTCAGATTCATCTTGCCAGTGTGCAGTTTGAATTCACCACTTAGTAAGAGCTGTTGTTTTGCTAATTTGACTGTAGACTTTTTATTCTTTAGAGAGAAAAGATAAATGAAAATGTATTGATTATTTTTCATGTAAAAGTAAATATTTATTATCAAATGCTTAATTTTACATATCTCAACAGTATTAAATGCAAGCTATAATTTAAGAAATACACATAAAAGCTCTACAAGCGGTGTGAAAAAGTACAAAATTACATTCTAGTACACATGTATTAAAAATGAAGAAAATATAGTAACTTAATTATAATGAAACATTTCTTTCTGAAGAAAATTCCAAGTTAAAAAACATATAAATTTTCTTGCCTGCTTTTAATTAGCTTGCTATTGATATAGTTTTTCAGTCCATTACAATTGTTGTATGCAAAGTAGCATAATATACACTATTTTAAGACAACATATCAAAAGATTACTGTTTAATTTCCCCAGACTAAACATTTAAGGCACAATTTCAAAAGTGCGTCCTACCCACATTTGCACGTGTAAATAGGTATTTTCCAGAGAAAACGATTAGATGGCATATTTACCTGAATTGTATACGTAAATGCCCATTTTGCACCCAAATGTGTTTCTTGGCATCTACAAATTGTTGCTTTTACAAATAATGCTAGTGCAGTTAAGGATGCTTTTTTCAAAATGGTGTCCCTGAAAATCTGAGACCATGTGATATCCTTTTGAAGAAAAAAGTGCTTAGGCTAAAAATATTGGTAGAGCTCTATGTTCTGTGGATATGATCTTGCTCCACTGGATCTTTTGAATTCACTGGTTGTGGGATTGGACCTTATTATGGCAGCAGAACTTCTACCAAACTGTATCATTCTTTGCTGATCTGGGCGTGAGTGTTTTTTGTTTTGTTTTATACCTGTAAGTAATATGTAGCCAAAAGATAGTCCCTTATGTATGGCTAGATNACCATGTGATATCCTTTTGAAGAAAAAAGTGCTTAGGCTAAAAATATTGGTAGAGCTCTGTGTTCTGTGGATATGATCTTGCTCCACTGGGTCTTTTGAATTCACTGGTTGTGGGATTGGACCTTATTATGGCAGCAGAACTTCTACCAAACTGTATCATTCTTTGCTGATCTGGGCGTGAGTGTTTTTTGTCTTGTTTTATACCTGTAAGTAATATGTAGCCAAAAGATAGTCCCTTATGTATGGCTAGATTGAAACACTTTTTCATAGTTCTTTATGATTTGTGCCAATCCTAAAACATACAATGGCCTTCCTGAAAATCCAATATAATGCATTATTTTGTGTAGGTTCTTCCAAACATTCTCTCTTAAAAGGCTTTACATAATTAAAATATACAATTGCACAGTAAAAATAAAAAGTAAAAGGAAAGATATTGACAGGTAATAGCAAGAGAAGAAATGTTTTTAGATGTTTGAAAATAAATACTGTGTGAGGCCTATAGATACAATAAGTGTGTTTCAGATGGTAGGTGTTATAGAAAGCTCTTGCATCAACAGTGATAAGATGAGCAAGAACAATGTGATAAGATTGTGAAGGTATATAGAGAACACTGGTGTTACGTGAATGGATGGAACAAAGAATGGAGTAGAGTAGACAAAGAAAAAGTCCCTAGGAAGGCTGTAGCAATATCTTGGAGGGAAAGGAAAGCAGCTTTGAAGTGATGCCTGAAAAAAGACAGGAAGCTCTTGGAGTAGTTTGAAGGTGTCAATGAGGTGATTGTGTGTTTGTATGGGTGAAAGGGAAGCTAGCAACATTCTAAACCTGATGAAGTCTGAGGAGAGTCCATAGTTGCAAAGGGTTGTGAGAAGATTACTGGATGGATAAAGATTTCAGTAGAGGCAAAAACAGTTTCCGAGATGGTGATATGCAGATTTGCAGACAAACAGTTGAAGTAGGAGAGTTCGGGATTAAGGATGTTGCCAAATTGAAGGACAGTGGAGGTAATAGGAGATCAACATAAAGAAATGCAACGGTGCTAGGTTTAAAGATGCTTCTCTTGCCCCAGAGAAACACTTCACTGTGATATTTGGCTGAAAGAAGTTAAAATAAAATCCCAGGTTTATTTGATCAAGACAGAGTGTTTGGACAGGGAGGTGCACTTTTTCATCAGAGGTTCANAAAGAAATGCAACGGTGCTAGGTTTAAAGATGCTTCTCTTGCCCCAGAGAAACACTTCACTCTGATATTTGGCTGAAAGAAGTTAAAATAAAATCCCAGGTTTATTTGATCAAGACAGAGTGTTTGGACAGAGAGGTGCACTTTTTCATCAGAGGTTCGCTTTCCATGAACAATGAAATACCAGCAGTGTAAAAGTGGTAGCTAAGGTCTTGCCTACACTTGAAAGGGTTTGCCAGTGTAGATATACCAGTAGCGCTATATTGGCAACACCTCCCAGCTTGTATCGGAAAGATAGTTCTTTAGCCATGATAGTTCCTTGAGTGGAGTATGCTGTACCAGTTTATACAGTGGGCTTTTGCCAATGTAATTGAGTAGGGTGGGGGGGGAAATCATACCCCTGACCAATGTAGCTGTGCCAGCAAAACTTTTAAGTGTAGATCAGGCCTAAGTTTAAAGTTAGAGATAAGATTAGAGAGAGAGAAAGTAGACAGAAAAGGCCAACGGGCAAGGCCACAGGAGGAGAAATCATCCCAGAAATAAAGGGCCTTTTAATAGACAAGAGCAGAATAATTTGAGGAAGGAACCAAAGTTCCCTGGTTAGTTTAGAAGCTGTTCTGCACTCAAGGAGAATGGGGACGAAGAGCCACCTCAGTAGAGGAGGTTGTTGACTATATACAACTGAAATTGCTCTTCCCTGTGACCAATATACAAAATCTAGATTGAATACTGTCTTTGAGATTATTGTTTGAGCACTGACTGGAGAACTGAGAAATTGTTACTTTGTCAAGCACTTGCTAAGAAAAGTCAAATTAAAACTGGAGCAGTAGTTAGAGTGTTGTTGTCGAACTTGTTTCTTAAAAATCTCCTTTAACCAGAGATATTAAGGAATGTATCAGAAGTAAAGGAATGCTGACTAAGAAGGGAACAAAGGAACACACTGAAGGCAAAATGCTAGGCTAGAGAAGGAGATTAAGAATTCCCTAAGGAGTAGTTTAATAAAGCAGGAGGAAGGAGAGGGAGATCGAACCTAAATTCTGCAGCAACATATTGGGATTCTGTGGCACTCTGGTGTGGCAGACTGGAAGTTCAGTGGCAGTTTCATTTAAATTTTAAAAATGTAGGGTTTTCATTAAATATAAAAATGAATAATACAAGATCAGTACAATAGCCACATTTTGTTTCTGCTCAAATAATCAGCAGTTAAAATAGTCACCGTTGACATCTAAATTATTATCCTAAGGTTTCAGAGTTCAGATGAGATGCACAGGGCCAGTTCATGCCACACACAGCTATTGTTTCAAGCTACAAAATGAGGCAGGTAGCACTGCACTGCTTTACACTAAGACCATGTTTTCAAGGTTTCCTTTGCAACCACAAGGTTTAGAAAGTTAATTTTGTACAAAAAAAAATAAAAATTTGGATTCTAGAGTACAATTCTCTGGGCAAGGAATGGATTTCATGGTGAATTCTGTGGTCACAGAATACAGGGGAGCCTGGCTGTTGTAAATCAAAGTTTGTCTTAAATCTACTTCATCTTTCTAAAAATCAGAAGAACTAATTGAGCCGATATGTTAAAAAAAAACCACCCTGATTTTGTATTTTTACCCTTTTATTTCTTTGTGCAAATCACTGTTAATTTGTTCAGAGTTATTAAATGGAACAAAAATTTTAAACTATATGTAAAGAAACTGGAATCAGCCACTGTGCCTAATTGCTGTCATAATTTGTGAAATACTTCTTATTTTACAGACAAGGATTCTGCATACCACAACATATTGCTGCTCATCTCACATTTTGCATATTTCAGCTATATGCACAATTTCCATTCTAGTGTGTGTATTCACAAAATATTGCTATCAGTTAACGCAAACTGAACACATTTTGTTCATTCCAGAAGCACAAGACTTTAAAAGATAATGCCACATGAACTGGGATATGCTTCTCATTTAATTTATACCAAAAGCTGTCTTCTCTTTTGAAATGTTACGTTGCTCACCTGAATGGGGTAGAGTTTTCTTTTATAAATTCATGAACAATAAAGGAGTAGGTTAGAGTTTCAAGCTCACACTTACCCCAGTGGTGGCATTGTTGTGCTCTATACTGTCACAGATTCAAGTATCTTATGTAATTCTCATTGCAATTCATTCTTTGCTTTATGGATCCAAAGTCCAAGCATCGTTACATATCTACATAACATTCTTGACCATTACATTTTGCTTGAGGATCTCTTGTTTAGCTGATTGATGTGAAAACACTCATACAGATAGATAACTCTCTAATGCCTGTTCATGTGCACATGCTGAAAAGTACAGGTAATTTAAATTAACTTTGGCCCCAATCCTACAAATATGTCCAGCAGTCTTAACTTAAAGCATGTGAGTAGTCCTTCTAGAGTGAATGGGACTACTCGCATGATTAAAGCCTCATTTTAAGGTTTTGCAAGATAGTGTGGCCTTTGGCATCAACTTGTACACCAAAATATTAATAACAATTCTAAGATATTTATGTGATTTAAGCATTTTAAAAAATTATCAACCACTTTGGAACAAACTAATACTCTACCCCCTTTTCTGTAGGTTTGTTAATACAAACACAGAAGACTTCAGGATGCCATACTTCCAGTAGACTTTGTGTTTGGTATGGAGAACAACAGCAGGCCATGAAATATAGACAGGACATCTGCTGAGATTTGCATGGCATATTTTACAGCAAAATGTGTGCCTTAGTGCTCAGTTCACATAGCTGAAGGCCCAAAACAGAAGTAGTTCTCTCCAAAAAGTGCTGCTCTTTCCACTGATTTCTTCTTTTTCCCCTTTTAAAAGATTTTTATGTATGTGTTTAATGTCTTGTAATAACAATGTCAAAATGAATAAGGAAACAATAATAGAAGAATGTAAATCTTAGTCTAACACTGTCAGTTCAGAAGAAATTCCCAGATAATTAAGAAGGAGAGAAATTCAAGGAGTCTGCTGAGGTAGAGGAATTGATGAAACACTAGGGTATAGAGGGAAAAGCAACTGGGTGGGTTAAGAAGAATAACAAAGAGAGTGACTTAGAACAGTGGTTCTCAAAGGCGGTCCGCCGCTTGTTCAGGGAAAGCCCCTGGCGGGCCAGGCCGGTTTGTTTACCTGCCATGTCCGCAGGTTCGGCCGATCGCAACTCCCACTGGCCGTGGTTCGCCGCTCCAGGCCAATGGGGGCTGCGGGAAGCGGCGGCCAGCACATCCCTCAGCCCGCGCTGCTTCCCGCAGCCCCCATTGGCCTGGAGCGGCGAACCGCGGCCAGTGGGAGCCGTGATCAGCTGAATCTGCAAACGCAGCAGGTAAACAAACCGGCCCGGCCCACCAGGGGCTTTCCCTGAACAAGCGGCGGACCTGCTTTGAGAACCACTGACTTAGAACATGTAAAACAGAGAGGTGGGCCAGGATGGAATAGCAAAGAATGGTGGAGAAAATTGGGATGAACAGAGAGATTGGGAACAGAAATAGGGAAGGTGGACTTGGGTAGTGAGAGAGAAAGAGACTCAGGAAGAGTGAGGGGAAAGGACAGAAGAAAACTGGAGTGTAGGTCTACAACAAAATGTACACTAAGTAACATTAGATATGTGTAAAAGAGCCAACTCCAGGTGAAATAGGGGGAGAAAAGCAGAATCATATTTTAAGAAGTCTGGAGAAAAGAGGAGAGAACAAAAATCTGAAAAGTTTAAAAATCCGGAAGATTAGCATGGGAGAAAATGCTGTCCCTGGAAACAGTGAGGACAAGATGGACCAAGAAAAAATGGAGTGAGAAAAGGGAGAGAAGGAAGAACAAAAAAGAAAAGATAGTAAATTTTGTTTATTTTTTATTTTACCAAAGCTTTATGACAATGTTATACGAAGAAGTATTTACAACGATGATGTGTACTCTGTGTATATAAGCATGCTATATATAAAGATATATCCACAATATAGTGGCACTGATCAGAAATGTGCTGATCTGGTGGGAGCTCTGGGCCTTCAGTCTACTTCAAGTAAATGAAAACTCTGTGCCTCTGGCCTCAGCTTGACCAGTTGCAAAAGTCTCTACCTCTTCCTGCTAAGATGCAACTTATTGAAATCTGCTTCCCTATCCACACGTCTAACTTCACACCCAGCCTTGCAAGGCCTAGAAGAGAGAAAAACCTCCAATGTTTCCAATGAGATACTGTATTCTCTACAAGCTGTGCCTCAGTCTGTTTTCCTCATAATCAGAAAAGAGAATTTTCCATCTCCAATTGGAACTTTAATTTTAAGGAGGGCAAAGGACAAATAGCTCGGTTCTCCATTATTTTTAATTTACATAACACTTTGAGCGAGGTGTAGTTTTTCCTCACACAAGGGAATTAATATATTGACAAGCCTTGAAAAGTATTATCTGAAGCTGTTTCAGTTTAGTGGTTTTAAAATCCATTGTGAGACCTTTTCTTAAGAGATACCTGTGGTGGGTGAAATTTGACCCTGAGCAGAGGGCCAGCACAAGACCTATGTACTGTACTACTAAAGCTCTACTGTGGCTTCAACATATGGATTAAGGAGGGCTTAAATTATGCACAGGGCATATTCCTTACCTCCTGGTTGGTGCCTTCACTTTAGTAATGTCAGAGCTAGGGATCTGAGGGAAGATCAGACAGGTCCTTTAAACCTCAACATTTCAGGGCTCAGCCCTCCTCAACATTTTATTTGCAGGTGCACAAGTTTCAGACACTTCCCATTCGGTCCAGACTCAACCCTCAGGTTTCAATTTCTAATATAGTCTAATGATCTGTATTTAGAGTGAAGAGACATGCATTTCATTACCATGTTTAAAACAGGTTCCAAGAAGGCAGCCTTTTCTATAAGAGCTTGGGTCCGATCCTTCCATTTTGCCATTTGAATATTCAAATCCTCAAACTGATGATCTATTAAAACCAGTTTACCAGCAGCACAGTCCTACTTTTGTTCCAAGCTTTCAAAATGAGTTTCTTTTTTAGTGGCCAGGTATTGTAAAGTGAAGAGCCTTTATCTGTGGTCTTGTCTACACTGGGGGTCCGCCTCAATTTCAACCACTGATGTAACTGCACCAGTGCAAACCCCTGGTGTAGACAGGCAGAGTCACTGTTTGCACTGGTAGAGTTTACCCCTGCTTGAAACCAGGGTAGTTGCATTGGTATAAATAATGGCTTTTAGAGGTTTAACCTGTCTACATTAGGGATTTGCACTACTGTACTTAGTTTGGTGGCTGGCCACAGATGGCTGAAACAGGCAAATCCCCAGTAAAGACAAGGCCTTAATGGGTAGCTTTAACAATCTTAAGAGACACCCCGGTTGAGGATTAAGAAACATGCCCTCTAAGGGAGGCATCTCCAGAGCCTTCTGGCTCAGTATGTCCTCCAGACTCAGATAACTTAAAAATGAGATTGAGGATGTAAATCCTTTGCTTTTAGCTCCTCTGGACAGGTTCTGGGTGATGAAGTTTAGGAGCTATCACTAGACAAAGATAAAAACAGAAATTATCAAGTAAACAGTAGGGCAAGGAGGAGAACTCCCTTTATCCTGAATTTAATACTCTGAGTTCATGTCAGCCAAATATTTGTCTAGATATATCATATATAATAAGCAGCTTTTATGACCGACTTCAAAATAAACACAAAAGGTGCCTCCCCAACACAGAAGTTAGAGCAGTGGCTATGGGAATATCAGTTCAATACCAACTCATTAATGAAGAACTCCAAGATCAAAGGTAAAAACTCTACTAAAAGCAAACACCTCAGCCACCCTAGGGCTCTAAGCCAGTGGTTTTCAACCTTCGGTCCATGGTCCTCTGAGGGTCTGCCGACTATGTCTAAGGGGTCTGCCAAAAGATGACTATGAAAATTAAGTTTCAGATCCCAGAAAAGGCATTCCCAAAAGGCATTCCATTTTTCTGATCAATCAAAAGTATGTGAATACCCCCCACCTACAGGTCAAAACCTGGAAGTGTCATTACCACAGAAGCCCACAGTTTAGCGCCCAGTGTCAAATGCCATGCCAAGCACTTGCAACATTTATAGTTGAATTCTGTTCAGTCAGTTTTCAACCTAAGACTTCTATTATAGGGGGTCTGTGGACCACAGGTTGAATTTCGAAAAGGGTCCAGCCCTCCATTTGAAATTTTGTAGGGTTTGCAAATGAAAGGTTGAAAACCACGGCTCTAAGAAACAGCGATGCAAACACTGCTAGAAATAACACTTCTCCAAAGATGGCTTCTAAAATAGTGAAGTAAACCATGACCAATGGAAGAAAGCTGCACTGTTTAAAAGTGCTGTGTCTAAAGCAGTGTTTAATAATAGGTAAACTGTGAGTAATCTGCCATTCACATTGTTTACCAATCAAACTTTCATTGGATCCTTGAAATTTTAATCTTCCACAACATTCTGGTTATAAAAGCAGTGGCCGTCCCATAGTGCAACAATGTCAGAAACCACCCTCTAGGGCAGGGGTTCTCAAACTTGGTTGCACCGCGACCCCCTTCTGACCACCAAAATTACTACACGACCTCAGGAGGGGGAAATGAAGCCTGAGCCCACCCAAGCCCTGCAGCCCCAGGCGAAGGAGCCAAAGCCCAAAGGCTTCAGCCCCAGGCGAGGGGCCTATAACCTGAGCCCCACCACCCAGGGCTGAAGCCGAAGCCTGAGACCCGCTGCCCAGGGCTGAAGCCCTTGGGCTTTGGCTTCAACCCTGGGTGGTGGGGCTCAGGCTTCAGCTTCGGCCCCAGGTGGTGGGGCTTGGGCTTTGGCTTCTGCCCCAGGCCCCAGCAAGTCTAACGCCAGCCCTGGTAACCCCATTACAATGGGGTTGCAACCAGTGTTCCTCTACGTTTTTACATCCATGTGTGGAATGAATTTTGTTATGTGCACCAATACGGAGGTGATGTGTGACACATTACCTCCGTATTAGTGCACATAACAAAATTCATGTGGTGGGGTGGGGCCAAGGGGTTTGGCGCATGGGAGGGGGCTCAGGGCTGGGGCAGAGGGTTGGGGTGCGGGGGAGGGCTTTGGTTGGGGGTGCAGGCTGTGGGGTGGGGCTAGGCATGAGAGGTTCAGGATGCAGGAGGGGACTCAGGGCTGGGGAAGAGAGTTGGGGTGCGGGAGGATGAGGGCTCTGGCTGAGGGTGTGGGCTCTGGGGTGGGTTTGGGGATGAGGTTTGGGGTGCAGAAGGGGGCACAGGCCTGGGGCAGAGGGTTGGGTGCAGGGGATGAGGGCTCTGGGTAGGGGTGAAAGCTCTGGGGTGGGGCCAGGGATGACGGGTTTGGGGTGCAGGAAGGGGCTCAGGCTGGGGCAGAAGGTTGGGGTGCGGTGGGTGTGGGCTCTGGGGTGGGGCTGGGGATGAGGGGTTTGGGGGTGCAGGCTGCCCCGGGGCTGCGGTAGGGAGAGAGGACTCCCCGCCACCCTCTCTTGCAGCAGCAGCTTGGGGCAATGGGAGAGGTGCTTCTCCCCGGATGCAGCAGCTCCGGCGGGCCTGGGCCAGGTCGAGGGAGGGGCTCCTCTCCCTCGGCCATGGAAAGTCCGCGGCAGGTCTGTGTTGGGGCCAGGGGAGGGGCGCCTCTGCCCTGGCCACGGCAGGTCCACGCTGGGGCTGGCGGGGAGGGGCGCCTCTCCCCGCCCCGGCAGAGTCCGTGCTGAGGGAGAGGCATCTCTCCCCACCGCAACCCTGAGCCCCTGCGTGGGGCTTGATAGGCAGCTGCACGGCCACGCAGCTTGGAGGGAACTTACGTCATGAACCACTTTGGGGTCCCGACCCACAGTTTGAGAACCGCTGCTCTTGGGCTATTCTGTGCTTGATGAACGAGTAAACTCTCATCAAATTGTGGCAGGAAAGATGTCTGTACATCAAATACACTCCCATAGTGAGGGATTCTTACTTTGTTTTTTTATTATCTCCGTTAACATTTATTATTTGCAAATCGTACTTTACACCAGTGGCTTACAAGAAACGATCTTCGTGTACTAGCTGTAACATTTACTTCTCCCTGTCCACGGAGAGGATAAAAGGCTCTCCATAGACCCATTTGTTATGATTGTTGTATGTGTGTGAAGATTTATATTAGAAAGAATTCCATTGATAAATACCATATTCAGTTTCTGTATATGACATATCTGATAACAGCTCAGCTGTAAACCAGTGGAGCAAATTCTAACGTGATGCATGCAAGTTAAAGTAAAGGAGTCTAATTTAGACTCAGACTCCCTCAGATCACAAAGGAGTGTAAACTGGTGTAATTTACGCACCTAGGAGCCTGAAGATGTTGGTTTACTTTAACTAACACATTTATATTCCCTCCCGTGAGTTGTTTTTCTTGCTACACTCCTGCCTCCTGGCATCTCTTCATGTGAATTATACCATTTTAGATTCCCTTACACTCAGTCTCAGTGGGCTTGATCCTCTACTGCCTTGCACCTTCTGGATGCAGTGTAGTTGTAGCCGTGTTGGTCCCAGGATATTAGAGAGACAAGGTGGGTGAGGTCATATCTTTTATTGGACCAATTTCTGTTGGTGAGACAGACAAGCTTTTGAGCTACAGTAGAACCTCAGAGTTATGAACATCGGAGTTACAAACTGACCAGTCAACCACACACCTCATTTGGAACCGCAATCAAGCAGCAGCAAAGCCAAAAAAAAAAAAAGCAGTACTGTATAGTACTGTGTTAAACTGCTAAAAAAATAAAGGGGAAAGTTTAAAAAAAAGATTTGAGTAGGTCAGGAAACTGTTTCTGTGCTTGTTTCATTTAAATTAAGATGGTTAAAAGCAGCATTTTTCTTCTGCATAGTAAAGTTTCAAAGCTGTATTAAGTCAATGTTCAGTTGTAAACTTTTGAAAGAACAACCATAACATTTTGTTCAGTTACGAACAACCTCCATTTCCGAGGTGTTTGTAACTCTGAGGTTCTATGGTACATAAAGAAAAAGAGCTCTGTGTAGTTTGAAAGCTTTTCTCTCTCACCAACAGAAGTTGGTCCCATAGAAGATATTATCTCACCCACCTTGCACCTTCTTTAGTCATTTCCATCTACGCAAAGTAAGTGTAAAATGCTACCATTCTGAGCTGGTAAAATTGACGCCCACTTTGCACAGATTTAAATGACTACCCAAGGTGCAAGGCAGTGGAGAATCAGGTCCAGTGGGTCAAATTCAGAATTGATGTGTTAGGCAGGGTATGAGTTACCTGTTGGTAAATGGGAGAGAGTCTAAGTAAAGTCTAAAGGAGTCTAAAAAAAGTCTGTAGTCCCAGTCCTGGAACTTGTTCCATAAGGGCAGATCCTAGGGGCCATACAGAACCCCAGTAACTGTGGGGCTCCACATGGATGCAGAGTTTTTTCTGAGTGGAACAAGTTGTGGGATTGGATCCTAAATTTAGGAAACATGAACACTGAGACCCAGACGGAGGTATGGATTACGCCATCTTTAGACTCAAATCTGAATTAGTCTCAAAATAGTTATTGTAAGAGTAGAGTATGAGGGCAAGATTGTCACTCTCTGTGCCAGTGCAGGGATATAAGGGGGCACAAGGTGCCCCTTACTTCCCTGTGTGGCCTACCTGTATTGCAGATGAGAGAATGGGGGTGGGGCAGAGAGCAGCCTCCAGGAGGCTGAGTCACAATAACATCCCTGCTGTACTTCTGGAGCAATGCAACTACACGCTGCCCCTTACTCAGGCCAGATTGTCATCATTTATCAATCTCACCATTATTGACTAGCAGTTACTGAAATGAAAACATTCTAACTAGTTGTAACACTTTGAATAAGAAAATGTTTACTCTAAGCTTTATAAAAATCACAAATACATCTAAGCATTTTCTTCATAATATGCCTTTTATATATGGGAAAGTGATTTACAGTTGAAATAGTGCAATTTAAAAACAGTAGTGCAGGAAGCAAACAATAAAAAACAAAATAGAAGTTGTAGATTGCATTATATTGTTTTCAGTACAAGTAAATTAACTCAGCAACCTTCTACATGAAAGAGCTAGGGCAAAATTTTCACAAGCACCTAAGTGACTTAGGGCATGTCTACACTGCAATAAAAAATCCACGGAACTTAGTCTCAGAGCCTGGGTCAGCAGACTCAGACTCGCAGGACTTGGGCTGAAGGGCTAAACGTTGCAATGTAGATGTTTGGGCTTGGGCTAGAGCCTGGGCTCTGAGACCCACCTCTCTTGCATGGTCTCAGAGCCCAGGCTACAGCCTGAGCCTGAACATCTACACTGCAATTTTATAGCCCTGCAGCCCAAGTCCCATGAGCCCGAGGTCAGCTGATCTGGGCCAGTGGGTCTTTTATTGCAGTGCAGATGTACTCCTAGGTGTTTTTGAAAAATTGTTCCCATAATCACCTGAAGATTGGCATGGGAACTAGTCATGAAGTCAGGGGACAGTACGGTGACCAATTAAAGAGACATCATCAAATTAAAAAAAATTGTCTGATTTTCTTTCCTATTAATGTTACAAGATTTGTAGATTCCAAGACCAGACAGGACCATTGTGATCATCTAGTCTGACCTCCTGTATAACACAGGCCATAGAATGTCCCCTAAATAATTCCTAGAGCATTCCTGTTAGAAAAACATCCCAACTTGATTTAAAATTGCCAATGATGGAGAATCCACCACAACCCTTTGAAAGTTGTTCCAATGGTCAATTACTCTCGCTGTTTAAAAATTTGCGCCTTATTTTCAGTCTGTATTAGTCTACCTTCAACTTCTAGCCATTGGATCATGTTATACCTTTGTCTGTTAGACTGAAGAATCCATTATTAAATATGTGTTCCCCGTGTAGGTACTTGTAGACTGTGATCAGATCACTCTTTAACCTTCTATTTGTCAAGCTAAATAGATTGAGGTCCCTGAGTCTATCACTATAACGGTCTTCCTATAAATTAAGCAATTGTGATTTGAGAAGCCCTTGCCTGAAGGTGATTAAATTAATGTGGGGAGAAGGCAATAGCTGATCCCTTTTACTGGAGAAACTAAAAATAAAAATATAGACCTTAGATTCACAGGTTGAAAGGCTGGTCTCAGTGAAGTCAATAGGAGTTTTGCCATTGACTTCACAGTGGGGCCAGGATTTCACCCACATCATGCCATGAACAATAGAATAAAGGCAAGAGGAAGATATAGTTATACGTTAATAATGCAGTCAGATATACAACAGATAAGAGGGGAAGCTTGAAAAAGTTAAACTGGTACACCTATAGGAAGTCTGAATTAGCACTTTGCCATGATATCTGTGGTTTTACTTCACTCCATTTCCAAAGATCACTAAAAAGAGTAATATTTTTTAAAATCTTTTCTCTTTGTTTTTTAATTGTAGTTACTCATGTAGTCCAACAGGAAGTTAATCTACAACTTCTTCTTGTTTTTCAATATCATAAATATTCCAGATGCTACAAAATCTATTGTAAAAATGTACATTCAGTTGTTTTATGAGGCACAGGATCTGGTAATGCATTTTCAGGGAAGATCATCTCTATTCCATCCTGCCCATTATCAGACAATGGTGGAGAATCCAAGGGTTCACGCTTGATTGTGTGAACCAAGCAGGGATTTTTAAACTCACATTGCATCTTAAAAATCTGGTTATTCTGCTCTCTCTCTTCTACTGAATTGGGGTTATAGAACTGATTGTAGAAGTCTGTACGCTGAAAGTCATGGATGCTTTCCAAACATGCAGAGTTCTGGGGGCAAACCTGTGTCATNGGATGGCTACAGGAAAGTACTGAGGAACAGGTATATTAGCCCCAGGCTAAGCAAATCCCTAGTACCCTGGGAACCAAAATGGCAGTTGCTCCAGGGTAATCAAGGCACCTGGGGCCAATTAAGTACTTTCTAGAAGGCACTGGAGAGAGCTACATTGATTGGAGCACCTGCAGCCAATCAGGCCAGGCTAATCAGGGCACCTGGTATAAAAAGGGGAGCTCACTCCAGTCAGGAGAGGAGGAGCCAGAGAAAGGAAGTGCGTATGAGGAGCTGGGAGCCAGAAACACAAGGAACTAAGAACTGAGAGGGTGTACTACTGGAGGATTGAGGTAACACCATACAATCAAGCAGTATCAGACACCAGGAGGATCCTATGGTGAGGATAAAGAAGGTGTTTGAAGGAGGCTATGGGGAAGTAGCCCAGGGAGCTGTAGCAGTCAATCAGCGGTTACAAGTAGCACTATAGAGACTGCTGCAATTCACAGGGCCCTGGGCTGGAACCCGGAGTAGAGGACGGGCCCGGGTTCCCCCCAAGCCCCACTACTCCTAATTAGACACAGAAGGGGTTGATCCAGACTGTGGGTTTCATTCAAGAAGACCACTGAGGGGAGGAAATCCGCCAATAAGCGCAGGACCTACTAGAGGAGAGGAGGAACTTTGCCACAACTGGTGTCAGGAGTGGGATATTTGGTGTGCACAGCGCGGCGGAAGAAGGAGGGTGATTTAAAAACACACACAAAAAAAANAATGTGCTGATCTGGTGGGAGCTCTGGGCCTTCAGTCTACTTCAAGTAAATGAAAACTCTGTGCCTCTGGCCTCAGCTTGACCAGTTGCAAAAGTCTCTACCTCTTCCTGCTAAGATGCAACTTATTGAAATCTGCTTCCCTATCCACACGTCTAACTTCACACCCAGCCTTGCAAGGCCTAGAAGAGAGAAAAACCTCCAGTGTTTCCAATGAGATACTGTATTCTCTACAAGCTGTGCCTCAGTCTGTTTTCCTCATAATCAGAAAAGAGAAGTTTTCCATCTCCAATTGGAACTTTAATTTTAAGGAGGGCAAAGGACAAATAGCTCGGTTCTCCATTATTTTTAATTTACATAACACTTTGAGCGAGGTGTAGTTTTTCCTCACACAAGGGAATTAATATATTGACAAGCCTTGAAAAGTATTATCTGAAGCTGTTTCAGTTTAGTGGTTTTAAAATCCATTGTGAGACCTTTTCTTAAGAGATACCTGTGGTGGGTGAAATTTGACCCTGAGCAGAGGGCCAGCACAAGACCTATGTACTGTACTACTAAAGCTCTACTGTGGCTTCAACATATGGATTAAGGAGGGCTTAAATTATGCACAGGGCATATTCCTTACCTCCTGGTTGGTGCCTTCACTTTAGTAATGTCAGAGCTAGGGATCTGAGGGAAGATCAGACAGGTCCTTTAAACCTCAACATTTCAGGGCTCAGCCCTCCTCAACATTTTATTTGCAGGTGCACAAGTTTCAGACACTTCCCATTCGGTCCAGACTCAACCCTCAGGTTTCAATTTCTAATATAGTCTAATGATCTGTATTTAGAGTGAAGAGACATGCATTTCATTACCATGTTTAAAACAGGTTCCAAGAAGGCAG
>QXTE01000206.1:2566190-2585878 GCA_003942145.1 Platysternon megacephalum | reverse complement strand
AAAAAAAAAAAAGCAGTACTGTATAGTACTGTGTTAAACTGCTAAAAAAATAAAGGGGAAAGTTTAAAAAAAAGATTTGAGTAGGTCAGGAAACTGTTTCTGTGCTTGTTTCATTTAAATTAAGATGGTTAAAAGCAGCATTTTTCTTCTGCATAGTAAAGTTTCAAAGNTGGAGTCTAAAAAAAGTCTGTAGTCCCAGTCCTGGAACTTGTTCCATAAGGGCAGATCCTAGGACGCCATACAGAACCCCAGTAACTGTGGGGCTCCACATGGATGCAGAGTTTTGTCTGTGTGGAACAAGTCTGTGTGGGATTGGATCCTAAATTTACGAAACATGAACACTGAGACCCAGACGGAGGTATGGATTACGCCATCTTTAGACTCAAATCTGAATTAGTCTCAAAATAGTTATTGTAAGAGTAGAGTGTGAGGGCAAGATTGTCACTCTCTGTGCCAGTGCAGGGATATAAGGGGGCACAAGGTGCCCCTTACTTCCCTGTGTGGCCTACCTGTATTGCAGATGAGAGAATGGGGGTGGGGCAGAGAGCAGCCTCCAGGAGGCTGAGTCACAATAACATCCCTGCTGTACTTCTGGAGCAATGCAACTACACGCTGCCCCTTACTCAGGCCAGATTGTCATCATTTATCAAGCTCGCCATTATTGACTAGCAGTTACTGAAATGAAAACATTCTAACTAGTTGTAACACTTTGAATAAGAAAATGTTTACTCTAAGCTTTATAAAAATCACAAATACATCTAAGCATTTTCTTCATAATATGCCTTTTATATATGGGAAAGTGATTTAAAGTTGAAATAGTGCAATTTAAAAACAGTAGTGCAGGAAGCAAACAATAAAAAACAAAATAGAAGTTGTAGATTGCATTATATTGTTTTCAGTACAAGTAAATTAACTCAGCAACCTTCTACATGAAAGAGACCTAGGGCAAAATTTTCACAAGCACCTAATTACCTGAAGACTGGTATGGGAACTAGTCATGAAGTCAGGGGACAGTACAGTGACCAATTAAAGAGACATCATCAAATTAAAAAAAATTGTCTGATTTTCTTTCCTATTAATGTTACAAGTAACATAATTTTTGTAAGTGTATGAATTTAACACTTTGTGTGTCACTATCTCTCCTGCATAATGGATAATTAGTCAAATTTTCCTGTTTTTATGTGGATCTTTCAAAGAGCAACAGGGGAGAGATTAATATTTTTAATATAGGAAATGTGATTGGTAAAACAAAAATTGTCAGAGTAACTAAGGAAGAGGTATAGTAGCTGAAAATAATTGTAGCTCGTTTTTATAAAGTGACTGGTTTTTGAGTTAACAGATTTGTAGATTCCAAGACAGGACCATTGTGATCATCTAGTCCAGGGGTCGGCAACCTTTCAGAAGTGGTGTGCCGAGTCTTCGTTTATTCACTCTAATTTAAGGTTGCGCGTGCCAGTAATACATTTTAACATTTTTAGAAGGTCTCTTTCTATAAGTCTATAATATATAACTAAACTACTGTTGTATGTAAAGTAAATAAGGTTTTTAAAATGTTTAAGAAGCTTCATTTAAAATTAAATTAAAATGCAGAGCCCCCCGGACCGGTGGCCAGGACCCAGGCAGTGTGAGTGCCACTGAAAATCAGCTCGCATGCCGCCTTCGGCACACGTGCCATAGGTTTCCTACCCCTGATCTAGTCTGACCTCCTGTATAACACGGGCCATAGAATGTCCCCTAAATAATTCCTAGAGCATTCCTGTTAGAAAAACATCCCAACTTGATTTAAAATTGCCAATGATGGAGAATCCACCACAACCCTTTTAAAGTTGTTCCAGTGGTCAATTACTCTCGCTGTTTAAAAATTTGCACCTTATTTTCAGTCTGTATTAGTCTACCTTCAACTTCTAGCCATTGGATCATGTTATACCTTTGTCTGTTAGACTGAAGAATCCATTATTAAATATGTGTTCCCCGTGTAGGTACTTATAGACTGTGATCAGATCACCCTTTAACCTTCTATTTGTCAAGCTAAATAGACTGAGGTCCCTGAGTCTATCACTATAACAGTCTTCCTATAAATTAAGCAATTGTGATTTGAGAAGCCCTCGCCTGAAGGTGATTAAATTAATGTGGGAAGAAGGCAATAGCTGATCCCTTTTACTGGAGAAACTAAAAATAAAAATATAGACCTTAGATTCACAGGTTGAAAGGCTGGTCTCAGTGAAGTCAATAGGAGTTTTGCCATTGACTTCGCAGTGGGGCCAGGATTTCACCCACATCATGCCATGAACAATAGAATAAAGGCAAGAGGAAGATATAGTTATACGTTAATAATGCAGTCAGATATACAACAGATAAGAGGGGAAGCTTGAAAAAGTTAAACTGGTACACCTATAGGAAGTCTGAATTAGCACTTTGCCATGATATCTGTGGTTTTACTTCACTCCATTTCCAAAGATCACTAAAAAGAGTAATATTTTTTAAAATCTTTTCTCTTTGTTTTTTAATTGTAGTTACTCATGTAGTCCAACAGGAAGTTAATCTACAACTTCTTCTTGTTTTTCAATATCATAAATATTCCAGATGCTACAAAATCTATTGTAAAAATGTACATTCAGTTGTTTTATGAGGCACAGGATCTGGTAATGCATTTTCAGGGAAGATCATCTCTATTCCATCCTGCCCATTATCAGACAATGGTGGAGAATCCAAGGGTTCACGCTTGATTGTGTGAACCAAGCAGGGATTTTTAAACTCACATTGCATCTTAAAAATCTGGTTATTCTGCTCTTTCTCTTCTACTGAATTGGGGTTATAGAACTGATTGTAGAAGTCTGTACGCTGAAAGTCATGGATGCTTTCCAAACATGCAGAGTTCTGGGAGCAAACCTGTGTCATCTCTTTGTTATGTAACCCTTTACATGGTCTGTTTATATTCATATTGTTGGTATGATTTGTTACAATGCATTGCCAATTGTGTGGTGTGTACGCACAGTGGTTTGGTTTTTGACAAGGAGACAGTTGCTCACTGAGGTCCGATTCTGTTTTAAGGTGCACCATGTTAGGGTAGCCAATCAGCTGCTTTTTCACCATACCATTCTCATCCAGCCAGACTCGACTTTGTGACATCATGTAGCTATCAGCTACATTTTCAGAATCAGAATCATGTTCAGTTTTGATGGGCATATCTAGAGGAAATACTGTGTCATACAGAGTTTCTGGGTACATCAGTGGACGTTGTAATTTCACAGGATCTGTAGTGTAGTTCTCCACTGTAAATTGCTGTAAGCCTGAATAAGACTGGCAATTTTCTGTAGTACCCCAGTGGGAAGGACAGGTTGATGCTAAATTTAAAAGACTTTGATCTCTGTTACAGAACGGTCCAACTTTTCTGCTCGGACATGTATTCATGCGTTGATTTATAGAACAAGAACTTGATGAATTTTTTAAAGTCCAAATGTTGTTTGTGTTGCAGTTGTTTTGGATACCTAAAAGTAATGTGTTAGAATTGAGAGATTCCTCTTGCATGAAACACTTGTCATTTGTATTAGGTTCAAACTTCACTTTTATGCTGTCCTGTTCATTTTTTACAGCTGTCCAGTTAAGATGCTTCATCTGTCCCAAAGTTTCAATGGCACAGTTATAGTTAAGTGCTTCCTTGTGTCCTTTCAAGTTTGTGATGTTCTTTGGTACCTTCAGGTGCACATCTTCTTCCCTTTCAATAAAGGTAGAAAAAGGTCAGTCAGTCAGTCAAATGTTTCTAAAATATTTTCCCCGTACTGTGTGTTACCCATGTAGAATATAGAATGGAGTGCTATGATAGAGGTTTCATTCATATTTGTTTGGGGTGATTTGGATAATTTGTCTCTCATAAGTAATGCAGGAATCTCATAACCATACCAAATAATCTTATAATGTATTCCATATTTATACTATGCACACACACAGTGCAAGGTCATCTCATTTAAACTACTGTATGCATGTTTAATTCCATTCCCCTTTTGGTGTACATTTTACCATTACCTTAAATAAAATAGTAACACGTTGTACTTTTATCTTTTTTATTTAAAAAAATCACCCTAATGTTCTGCGCAGAAAAATGGTTTCAATATAGGGAATGGTTTATTCAACATAGTATACCAGTATACAGAATGGTTTCTATAGTGTGGAATAAAACAGAGTTCACAGTAGTTTAAATGAAATAGTACTACATAGTTAGGAACTTTTTGATTTAAGTGGTTTGAGTGAGAGCTGCAGAGGTGTGTTTTTTCAGAACAGTTTGTTGTAGGAGATGAAAGAAGTGCTCAGAGGAAGTGTCCAAACTAATATTCCCAAGCATTCACTAATTTGGGTGTTTCCATTTTCATGTGTCCAGCTTGAGACATCTTGTGCTTGATTTTCTGAGGCGCTGTGATCCCTTAGTTCTTATTAGCTACACCTGAAGCACACAAAATTATGAAAAAATTGGCCTTAGGTTTTGGATAATAGGTATAGTAATTCTTGGGACTTAGATTAATCAGAGAGGAAAGATGTGAGACACTGAATCCAAGTTATTTAAGGTATGGAGCCAAACTGGTTTGGGGAAAAGTGGTATCAGAATTAGAAACTCAAAATGGGAGAGAGAGAAAACTGATGGGGATTTCAGAAGTTAGTTACTTAGCTCGATACTTGTAATTTTTTGTTTGAGAGAATGGGTTCAGCATGTAAGTACAAGAATCCCCAGTAGGGGGAGCCCATGCTGTTATAATGTGGAAACTGTCACATTACAACAAATAATAGATTAAGGAGGGAGAGAGAAGTTGTAAGTATGTACTTATAGTATTAATGGGTTTCAACCCCCTGCTAAATATTAAAATTTTAAATTCTTAAAACACAACTAACATGTTACTTTCTTACAGAAATAACATCTCAGGAAGAAAGACAAGTATGATGCAGCAACAGCAGCTTTTAGAAATCAGTGAAAATTGGGGAAAAAAACCTAACATCCAATGTAAAAAGTAAAGCAGAAGATGGGACTGTTCTGAAATAAAGCATGAAGACAAGCATTATACTAAAGTATTTGTATATAAGTAGGAGGAGAATGGGGAAAAGGATGTCATTTTATGGCAAACGAATTTACATTTCCAGCAAGCTACTGCACAATTTGAAAAGGCAGACTGTGGGGCAAGGATGCAAGGGGTGATGAACAAAATACAAAAACAACAGTGAGTATCTGCTACAGCCCACCTGGTCTAGCTAGGGGAGAATAAGAATGGAACTTCATGGACCAATGCTCATGGTACTCCATGCCACATGATTACCATGCTCAATAGCGGTATTTAACTGTCCACTGGGTAACAAAGGCATCCAAATATGAATCAAAGAGGTTCCTAAATTACACAGAAAACAAACACAAAAATAGAGACTTGAACAAGAAGAGAAGCCATCTTGGGTCTGCTTCTTAATGGTCAAATTCATTCCCTGGACTGGAGTAACAGATGGCAGGAGACTGTGGGAGAGGGATTCCCTGGGGAGAGATGGGGTTTCTCTCTTCATAGGCAAGATTATGGGATCCACCCCCTACAGCTGAAAGATGTCTAGAAATTCTTCTGGGGCATATGCAGGAAGCAAGAGCTATCTGTATAGAGGCCCACTGTCTCCTCTCCTGCTTCCCAGCCCTGGGACAGCCAAAGCGGGGAAAGATACAGCTCATATTGTTATAAGTGGGGTTAAATTTTGTTACGGGTTGTATTAAAACCTCATCGAAACTGATGTGTGAACATACCCTTCACTTAAGATAGTTGTGGGACAGTTAAGGGGCCATATCCAAAAGAAGGGCTAACAGAGCCCACCCAGGAGTTTTGGATTGCGTAGGCAGAGTGGCTTTTTGTTGAGTATTGTTTTTTGTGTGTGCACACGCATACGTGTACACATGGGAAGAGAGAACATATAGAAACTAGGGACAGATAAGAACACAGAGAAAGGCAGAGGCAAAAAACAACAAAGCCAACCAATAGCTGAGGAGCACAGTGCGACCCTGGCGAAAGGTAGAGAGTTTTTGAGTCTATTGGCTAAAGAGACTTGAAGCTCTGAGATCAGAAACTACTCCTTTTGTTCTTGGTTCCTCCTGCATTTGGAGAAGCAGAATTTTGTACATTTGTCATAGGTTTCACCCCCACTCTGAACTTTATGGTACAAATGTGGGGACCTGCATGGGAACTCATAAGCTTAATTACCAGCTTAGATCAGTATGCTGCCACCACCCAAATATTGGAGTCATTTGGGAAACTCTGTCTTCTCCCCCAAAACCTTTCCCTCCCAAGTACTATAACCCTTCCTTGGGTAGTTTTGAGAGACTCCTCCACCAATTCCCTGGTGAACACCGATCCAACAATCCTTGGATCTTAAAACAAGGAGAAATTAACCATCCCCCCTCCTTTTCCCCACCAATTCCTGGTGAGCCCAGATCCAACTCCCTTGGATCTGATTTTTCCTTGTTTTAAATCAGGTTTCTAAAAAAAAGGCTTTTAATTAAAGAAAAGAAAGGCAAAAGAAAAACCTCTGGGAGATAGCATACAAGCTGATCTCACAGACAACAAATTTAAAACACAAAGGATGTTCCCCTGGGCAAAACCCTTAGTACATTAAGAAATAGCCAATTTGATTATATCTATAATGCCCAAGACAAGTTACAAAAAAGAAAATAAAAATAAGCTAATTCTTTCACTAAATACTCACTACCCTGTTTGATTCCTGATTCCTTTTCCTCTCCGGCCAGAACTGAAACTGACCCAAGACAAAGGGAACTTCCCTCCTTACTTTTTGAAACATCTTGTCCCCCCATTGGTTCCTTTGGTCAGGTGTCAGCTAGGCTAGGTGAACTTCTTAACCCTTTACAGGTAAAAGAGGCATTAACCCGTAACTATCTGTTTATGACAACATTGTTTGTAAATAAACAAGATTGCATCAAAGAAACTACCAGACTGCATCAAGTTGTGCTTCCAGCTGGAAAATCCCCAGGGCCCTAAACTTTGACTAGCTGCACAGGTCGGAAATGAGTAACACTGATGTGAGGAGTGAGATCCAGTTTCCAAGGAGTGAGACTATGAGCTGGTGTTCCTGCTGAACCAAGATAGAACAAATAATGGAGGTGCTTGTAGAGATCAAAAAAGGTCATCAGGAATTATAACAGGACTAAAATGATTTAAAACAAGACCTGAAACAGGAGCTGGAGGCTTCACAACAGGGATTAAAGCAGCATCTGGAGGTTTACCAGAAAGAGCTCAAAGATGACCTGCAGGCAGAGGTGAAAATTCTGTTGGAGCAACAACTACAAAGCATTTGGACAGATTGGGATTCCAGCTGCAAAACTCCCAGTCTGGAATAGTAAAATGGATTGGTGAGGTGACCAGCAATCTAACTGACATAGACCAGAAGTTTTTCCATAAAACAATGAAGACCAAGCAAGCTATAGAATCATAGGGTTGGAAGGGACCTCAGGAAGTCATCTAGTCCAACCCCCTGCTCAAAGCAGGACCAATCCCCAGACAGGTTTTTACCCCAGTTCCCTAAATGGCCCCCTCAAGGATTGAACTCATAACCCTGGGTTTAGTAGGCCAATGCTTAAACCACTGAGCTATATTAAGGATTTATGGATTTAAAAAATCAGCTCTAGAAGGAAATCAAAGGGTCACTGACCACAGTGGAAAGCAGCCACATGGATGAGGAATTGGGCCAGCTGGAGGAATTGGGTAAGACCAGACATTTTCAACTGTTTTCTACCCTGTTTGTAACCCACAGGGCCCAAAGGGGAGAGGCTAGGGGGTTGTCCCAGCTCAAATAACGCAAAAACTCAGCATCTTTGAGGGCAAAATTCTGGGAGACTTATTTGGCTCAATTCAACNTTCCATCATCTCATTGTGAGCATGGAGTGGAACAAGGCAGTGCAGCAGTACCAATTCTGGTGGGGTCTGCAGGAGGAAATCAAAGATGAACTGGCCCACATGGAGATGCCCATGGGTCTGGACACCTTCATTGACCTTGCCGTCCACATAGATATTCAGTTACAGGAATGAAGGGAGGAAAATGAGGGTCCCTGCAGCCCCCATCCACGTACTATTAACTGGTGCCTGTTTCACCTGCTGAACCAGTGCAGGTGGATCTGGCTCGTTGACAGCTCACCCCCAAAGAAAAGGAGCAATTCTCTTGGCACCACCTATGCTTCTATTGTGGCAAACCTTCTGCCTGTCCTGTGCAAGCCCCAAGGAACCCAGGAAATGAGTCACTTCAGGGTCAGTAAGGACTGCCATGGGCTGTGTGAAAAAAGAATTCCCCTGCACCTCAGTCCTGCCTGGGGCACGCACCCAGCTCCATCCAGGGGCTTCCCACTTGCAGGTGCCTATCTGGCGGCGCATCCCTGGAGATCCCCAATGGATTCCCATCTAATGAACCCTCATCGATTCAGGAGCAGCTGACAATTTCATAGATGCAGCGACAACCCAGGCCCTGCAGATTCCTTTGTGACACAAAGCCACTCTGGACCTATGGAAAATATTGATGGCTGATGGCTCCCATCTGTCTTCAGGTCTAATGATCGAGGATACAGTCTACCTGGAAGCCATTATCCAGGGGCACTGAGAAATATTTTGATTCAGCATCATTCAATCCCTGCACTTCCCTCTGATTCTTGGCTTCTCTTGGCAGACTCTTCATAATCACCTCATTCATTGGTAAGAACAGGAGGGCAGTTTCCCTTCAAAATTCTGTCAGCAGTATTTTCAGGAGCAAATCAACATTGCCCCATCACTCGGGGGCTTCAGGCGGAGATGATCACCAAAGTAGGGATGCCCACCAAACCTACTTCAGAACTCCATCTTAAATATCATAACTATGCCAAAGTGTTTGAAAAGAAGCTCACAGAAACCCTCAATCTACATCAGGACTGTGACTGCCCCACAGCATTGCAGCTGGGAGCATAAATACCATTCGGGTGGATTTATGCCATGTCAGAACCTGAGCTAGCTGCGCTAAGTAAATACCTCCAGGAGAACCTGGCCAGAGGGGTCATCCTCAAGTCAATTTCACCAGCTGGTGCACTGGTCCTCTTCACTGAGGGAAAAAATGGCAGTTTCCAACTCTAGCTTGACAACTGAGCCTTAAACCAGATAATGATCAGGAACCGGTATCCACTACCCCTGATTCCAGAATTACTGGACTGTGTAGGGGCCACATGTCAACAAACTGGACCTCTGGTGAGCCTTCAACTTCATGTGCATCCGGGCTGGGAACGAATGGAAGACTGCCTTCTGAACTTGCCTCAGCCACTTTGAATATTTAGTGATGCCATTAGCGCTGACAAATGTGCTGACAAACTCCCAACATTTTATTAACGATGTGTTACGAGACATATTGGATTGTGCGCCGTGGTCTGTCTGGACAATATATTGGTCTTTTCAGACAATGCTGAAGAGCATACCATTCATGTCCGAACTGTTCTGGAGAGCCTACAATGGTCTTTATGCCAGGCTCCAGAAGTGTGCATTTGACCAGCTCTCCCAAGAGTTCGTGGATTTTATTCTGTTCCTAGAGGGAATCAAGATGGACCTGCACGAACTCCAGGCTGTCCATGGCTGGGCAGCACCCCACAATGTACATGACCTACAGTGTTTTTTGGGTTTTGCAAATTTCTATTGATGGTTCATTCCAAAATGTTTGAAGCAAATTGCACCCCTCACCATGGCTCCCATATTGGCCCACCCAGATGTCATGCAAGCTTTTGTTGGAGTTCATCTCCAGCCTGATTCTCTCCCCAAAACACAGGCCTGAACAAGTAATGCACCCACACACCTATTACTTTAGAAAACTTACCCCCAGAGAGCAAAACTGCGAGATCCTAGATAAAGAACTTCTGGCAATGAAAATCGCCTTTGAGGAGGAATGGGCTCATCTCCCAGTCCAAATATTTACCAACCATAAAAACCTGGAGTATTTCTGGTTCGGGGCCTTAGCCCTGCAATGACAGTTCCAGTGGGCCTTGTTCGTCTCACAATTCAGCTTTACCATTACATACTGCCCCAGGACTAAAAATGGCAAGGCCAATGCCCTGCCCCAAAAGGGAGAATATAGTCCCAACCCACAACACCTCAGTCAGCAACTGACCCACATTCTCAAGCCTTGAAACTTTCTTAATGCAGCTCTCTGCCACTATCCGTTCTGTCTCTGCCTCGGGGATTCCGTTCAATGAACTAGCTGACATAAACAAAGAGCCACATGACACCTGGGAGGTAACCACCTTTGCAAATAACTGTATTTGCATTCCCGTGGGTCCAGCAAGAGTGGCTGTTGTACAGGTATGTCATGACTCCCCACTGTTGGGACACTTCGGGTGCTCTAAGAGCCAAGTGTCCTCCTTCTTCTGCTGGCCTCAGATGTGCCTGTGACAATCTGTACCCCTATGTATCAAGACTATGATAAATTTTGTACAATGTATGGCTTGTGAGGTATCATTTGAAAACTCATAATTTGGTGATCAGTATTGTCCTGGTAAAATATGTGCAGCAACATTGTATGTAAAGTTATAAAATTCTGTATAACGGTATAACATTACTGAGACATGTTCCCGGTTTAGAAAAGCAGCCACAAACCAGTTCCTCGGAAACAATAGGCAAACTGATGCCTCAGCCAGATGACAATGAAACCAAATGAACAATCACCTGTTAACTGGCAGGAAAAAGGGTGTGAGTGAAAAATTTACATCTTGGCAAAGAAACAGCTTCCCACAGACTTCTTGTCTCCTAAACCCCAGCTGGAGATGATTCTCAAAGAAGAAGAAAAGTATAAGAATGGCGAACAGATGAACCAAGTTATCCCTCCTTTTTTTCTCTACCCTTGGCAGCCGCAACACCTGAGGAACAAAGAAATAGCCATCCTATCTGAAAGGATTTCAGCCAGTAAGACTGCTGATGCATGGGGTGAGAGAGACTTTTGCTTTGAATTTACTTAGCTGCTTGTTAGGTATTAGTTGCATTTTACCTTTTATTTCTTTGTAACCAATTTTGACTTTTATGCCTCATTACTTGTAATCACTTACAATCTATTTGTCTATAGTTAATAAACTTGTTTTATTGTTTTATCTAAACCAGTGTGTTTGGATGGAAGTGTTTGGGAAAATCCATTTGAGATAACAGAATTTCTATATCATTTTCTATTAATAAAAGATGTACTTTATGTGAGCTTGTGTTTTCCAGGAGAGGGCTGGGCAGATCAAGAAACACATTTCCGGGGGGAAATCTGGGACTGGGAATTTGCTGTTGTTGTTCTGCAGTGTAATTCAAGAGTGGTTGGCCATAGCATTCATACTGTATAGCTGGGAGCAATTTACATGCTGGAGGCAGAATATGAGCAGACCAGGAGTGGTTACTCTCACAGCGAAGCAGTGTAAAAGGCACCCTAGGGTGGAGAATTGAGAGGACACAGCTGTTCAACAGTCCAAATTGTATCCTGGGTAATGTCACAGTGCCCCTCAATGCAGGCATTCACTGCTTCCTGCGATGTATGCACCTCTGTCAAGGAACTAAACCATGAACCCTGCAACTTTCTCCAACGTCTGGAAACCCCATCCTGACCTCAAACAGCCATTGCCTTAGTTTTCATCATGGAATTACCAGATTTGGACTGTGGTAGACCACTTAGCCAAGATGGCCCACTTAATTCCTTGCACCGGTCCACCCTTTACTGCGGAAACTGCCCAGCTATGGATAAACCACATAGTCAGTCTCCATGGCCTCCCTGATCATGTTACCTCTGATCAAGGGCCACAATTCACTTCCTGGTTCTAGCATGAAACTGTTACTGAGGATACATATATACCACACCTCCACCTACCATCCCAGTTGAACAGCCAGAGAAGGTGAATTAGATCCTTGAACAGTACCTGCAATGCTATGTCAATTATCACCAGGATGATTGGTCCTCCCTTTGTCTATGTTGAGTTTGCATATAATAATGCAGACCAGGCATCCACGGACCCAAGCCCCCCACCCTTTTTTTTGCGCTGACTCTGGGTACAACCCTGAATTTCACCGAAGCTACCCTCGACCTCCTCTAACCTGACCACCTCAGATCAGTACAATGTATCCATGAAATCCAGGAGGAAGTGAGGAACACCTCGAAAAAATGAAAGACTACTAATGGCACATAGATCAGCCTCATTAGCAGAGCCCTACCTGTTCGGTGAGACAAAAGTATGGCTCTCGACAGAGAGCCTTCGTATGGACAGACTCTCTAGTAAGTTTGACTACCAATTCCTTGGCCCCTATCAAATCTGGCAACAAATTAACCTGGTTCCCGTCAAGCTCCACCTACCTCGATCCCTTAGAATCCGCCTGGTGTTCTATGTATCACTCCTAAAACCATTCTCAGAGAATTCATTTCCCCACAGGACCCCTCCCACCAGTGCATATACAGGGCATGAAGAATACACCATTCATAAAGTCTTAGATGCCAAACTTAAATGAGGTAGGCTCTAGTATCTAATTGACAGAGGGCTATGGCCTTGATAGGTGGACCTGGAGCAGGCAGAAAATGTTCATGCCCCAACCTAGGTATGAGCCTTCTACAGGAGACACCTTGAGAAACCTGGACCAATGTTGCCCAGTGGATGTGTCTAGGGCATAGGGTGGTGTCACGACCCAGGGTCTGCAGGGTTCCTGGCAGGGGGGACATCATGCTCCAATCTTTCACTTGATGCTTACTGGCATCAGCTAGAACTGGGACTCCTTGAAGCCCAGTTTCGATAGAAGGATCCAGCCCTGGGTCCCAACTGGTAGAACACCGGCGCACCAGATTGACCAGCTCCCCCTACTTAAGCAGGAAGGAGGAAAAGGAAGCTGTCCATACAACTGGGCTCCACCCTGCTTCATAATGCTCACCCAGCTGTTGTATCCTGACACTGACCTCCTGGTTTCTTAAATTGCCCTTCATGGTAACTGACACTCAGCTCCTGACCTCCTGGTTTTGAACCCCAGCTGGCATGGGGATCTGGCCCCCTACCATACTCTAACCACTAGGCCCAACCACCTATATTTCTGCCTTGACAGTCTGACAGAAAGACACCATAAGTTTATACCATTTGTAATTTTTTTAATTATTTCTTTTTTTTTTCTGTTTGGGATGGATTATTGGGTGGCACCTTTTAGGCCTCATCCTGATGATGGGGAGAAGCTGAGATTGGGGGTGCTGTTATGAGCTGGGTTAAACCTTGTTATGTCTTTAGTTAAAAACTCATTGAAATTGATGTGTAAATGTGCCCTGCACTTAAGATAGTTGTGAGACAGCTAAAGGGCTACTTCTAAAACAAGACATGACAGAGTGCAGAGTGCAAACAGGTGAGCCTGCACTCTGATCACTCAGATATTAATTAGTTCCCCTGGGGAAAACTGATGGGGGGAATTAGTTAATCAGGCTGGCCAGCTGAGCCAATTACTCCACCAGCCCAAGGCTGATAAGAAGAAGCACAGGAAGGAAGTGTAAAGCGGGGAGAGGGAGGAACAGGGTTAGCTGAGCTTAGCCTAGCCACACAGAGGTTCAGAGTAGGGAAACTTCAGTTCTCCTCAGGCCCTGATGAGAGGGCCAAAAGCTATGTTAGCACTGTAAACAGACTGTTGCATGGGGAAGGTTGTGAAAAAGGTGGAGGGAACTTTTAAAATAAAAAGATATGGGGAAGGCACAACCACTGGAGTCCGTGCAGTTTCTGCGGGGAGAAGGTGGGAGAGGAGCCACATTCCATGAGACAAGGCCTAACAGAGCACCCAGGAGTTTTGGATGATGTGGGCAGAGGGGCTTTTTGCTGAGTATTGTTTTGTGTGTACATGCGCACAGGCAGAAAAGAAGAACACACAGAAACTGAAGACAGGCGAGAACAGAGAGAGGGACAGAGGCAAAAAGCAACAAAGCCAAGGGGCAACAGTCTAAATACAGTTTTCACAGAGCGAGAGGGGGTTCTGTGCGTATCTCCTGGCCCTGCACCCATCCCACACACTCTCTACCTCCTTCCTCAGCACAGACTACAGAGAGGCCTCTATAAGGTCCATGGGGGGTGTAAGAGACCATGCCAGAAATATGGCTGAGCTTCTTTTGTGGAGAAGAGGGGAGATCTACATAGAGAGGGTCTATGTACAGTTCTATGGGCGCAGGCTGACCAAATAATAGAGAACACGTGAATAGGGAGGCTTATATCGATAGTAATAAGAAATGGGTTCCTAAGATGGGCACAGATTCTACTCCCAGGGGAACCTACAACTTTTGCATTGAACACAAGCTTCCCTATTTACATCATCCCAGAAAATGTTTAAAGGGTGAGATTCAAGGATACTTTATAATCCATACCTCTGACAACATCATTCAGCTATCAGCCATAAAGAGCAAGAAATGACCGTGGTTCCCAAATATTATAAAATAAGAGGACACTGGCAACCAAGGAGTCAGCAATGATGGGACAGTGGAGGCTTCCTGCAGCACACTCTGCTGGTTGCTGAGAAGAGCCTCCGTCATAGTTTTTCTTGTTCTGAATGTGTTCCCCATACTTTAGAAGGCCAGTACCATCCCAAAATCTGTAGCCACAAAAGAGAATTATTGTAGTCCGGAGCTGGATTGACTCCCAGTTGTTTCTAAGCCATAAATGGGAGGATTGAAGGTCTTAAGAATTGGGAGTTGTGAAAGTCAAGTGGTAGAAAATATATTTGCATGAACTTTCCTCCCCATCAGCTGTCTATTAGTCTACTGTAGGGATGATTTGTTTAGGGGTTTATTTTGGCTTCCATGAGAGGCTCTTCTTGCTGCCAAATCATCCAACCTACTATGGAGATAGGATCTGTGCACCTCTAGGAACTGCCTCTTTGAAGAATACAAATATTGTGTTGAGTAAGGCCCACTCAAAGGGCTTGTGAAGTCAGTAGTCATCCATCTGAGGGTTTTGCACTAGTGCCTGTTATAATAGTACTTGAGTGCTTCCCACATAAATTATTCTGGCAAAGTGACGTCTCTAATGAAATTAGGCACTCTTGAAAATCCTACCTATGTGATTTAGGAGCACAAGTCTCATTGACTTTCAGTGGGACTTGTGCTCCTAAGACACTTAAGTGCTTTTGAAAGTCCNTTAAGATTAACTAGGCAAATTACAGGCAAGAATGCACACTGGGAAAAAAGAGTACATATTCAATTTGCAAACACTTAAACTGTAATCAGTGAGATTTTGCAGTATCGTCAATTCAGTACAGATTTTGCCTGTCTAATAATAAAAGATTCAAGAGAAACTAGACAGTGAAAGTGGCTGTGATAGAGAACTTGTATTAAAGCAAGTATGACTTCAAGGTTTCAAGCCTGTACAAAAAAGAAGTTAATAGAGTTATCTGTATAGGGAAGAGGGAGAAGGGAAGGCTTGAGGAGAAATAACTATCAAAAGTCAGCAAAGAGGATTACTAAATTCTTACATTTTATATTAAACACCCTGCCAATTTGTAAAAGACAGCTACAGCAGATCATAGATGTAGTGTAAGTCCCAAGCATTCAGAAATCATGAGTCAGGTTACCAAAAAACAGACAACCAAAAACAACCAAAAACAAAACCCATAAAAAAAACCAATACATTTTAATTGCTTTTTATTTGCTGTCTGGTTTTGCGCCTTTAGGGTACACTCACATCATGTTTTCAAGCTTTTTGCTTCAACCATGAGAAACCCCCCTTTGTTTTTAATGAATGCTAAGACTTTTCACGTTGCGGTGGGGCAGATCCCAACCCCACTCAGGAGAGGGTTAAAGAGCTCCTCTGGGCACTATCAGCCTCAACCCGGCCACCTGTAAGGAACGTCAAGCCTGGAGAGGGGTGGGTCCTTAAAAGGGAGACTCCCTGCTCAGTGCAGCCTGTGTGGCACTCTGAAGGAGCAGGACTGCATCCCAGAGCTCTCCAGGCTCTGGAAAAAGGGGTTACTGATAGGGAAACTACTTGAGAGCCTTGGCCGACCAGCCCCCCTCAGAAAGGAGAAGGGCTGATATCTTTCTCTTCAGCTTCCCAAAGGCCTTTTTGTGACTTTTTGTTTGGACTACTTTAACCTTCCCCACACAAGAGGGGCTGACACCTCAGCTAGCACAGCTGGAGGGCTGTGCCCCAGCAGCTGAGGCAGGAGCAATGCCCACCCTTTCCCCAGGGAGCACTAGAGAACTATAGCCTACTATACCTGGAATCACATGAATCTGGGGGCTGGAGCTTTAAGAAAACACACTTAATATCACAAGCCTTGTGATAAAATTGCGAGAACTGGTAACATTGTATTTCTAGGCAGCTAGAGAATGGCTAGACTATGGTGTCAATACTATCTCATATTTGATTAATGTGCATCACAATAGCAGACAATAGAAAAATGGGAAATTGGGACTAAAGTATGGAAAACTTAAATGGGGGGGGGGGGGCAGGAAGATTGTCTCCATAAACTGTCAGTAATGCAGAATTATTACAACCTGATACCTTTGATCTGGTTTTCAGCATTTTGTAACACATTAGTGAAAGCTGCACCTTCATGGTAACTGGTTCTTCCTTGTAATTCTGTTTCACATAGACCTGAAATAGCTTTTGAACTGCAGAGGACAGACAATGTGAAAATATTTGGTCAGTGAATGACAATACAGCTAAGGGCAAACACACACAACTGTGTAAGACATGACTTTCAAACTAGCAAACATGTACTAAGTAGTTATGGTTTGAATGTGTGATAATTAAAGTTAAATGTTTGCCAGTAATTGCTGGATCATATGAATTCCCAATCCAGTGTGGGAATGGAATACTGTACATACTGTAAAGAACAATTATTAAAATTAAATTATTATTAAATTTATTATTATTCTGCTCAGTACTTATTTCCTGGAATAACAACATTTAGATTGGATTGAAATAAATAGTAATGTTTTCATTCAATTCTATTCCATTAGATTCTTATACAACCAAGGCATCTGAATGTTAGCATTAAAGATAAATGCTAGCAAATGGTCTTCAACATGTAGCAAGAATCATCACATAGTTTAGATTTATAATCAGTCACAGTCTTTATTTTTAAATGCATTTTGGAGCTTGTGAATCATGCCAAACTGACTTCACTGGATTCTAAGGTGATGTCTTCACTGCACAGTTAACTTGGGCTGTTACCTGAGTTTTAGCCAACCCCCTCCCCCATCCACACAGAAAAACCTTTAACATAGGTTTGGAGATGTGTTAAGCCTAATTTACTTGGCTGGGGGTACAGGGTAGAGACCAGATTCTGCTTTATCTTGACGGGAATCCTGCCCACTTTGCAATGAAGACACAGGTAAAAGTCACTTGAGTGCTGATAGTCCTCCAGTGCCTTCCCACAATTCCCCCTGAAGGACAGGTGAGTTCTCCCAAAGTTGACACAATTGACTGGGAAAGAATCCTAGACGGGGTTCTCAAACAAATTTTTAGGTGGCCTCAGAGAGCGGCCACCAACTCTTGCTGGTGGTCGCTCTGACAATTTTTCCTAAAATACTTAATTAACTTTAGGAAAAATATATAAATATGCACATACACATGTCCAAATCATTATTTTTATGTAGAATTTTTTTTGCAGACTCTATAATAAAAATTATGTTCAGTTGTCTCTATTCTTTACTGGACCTAAACAGAATAGAAACACAAATAAGGTGCTTTGAACATTCTTGTCTTTTTTCTTGTTGTTTCTTTTGCTTTTTTGGTTGCTTTAAGACTTGGTAGCTACTAAGTCTGCTGTGAAAAGTGATATTAAAAAAAACATACAAATATCACTTTTCACAGCAGATTTACTCAGCCCCAGAAAGCCGAGGGACAAATTAAACCCTAGGTGGGGAGGGAGGCAGTGGGACCCAGGGGCAATGAGACACTGGGCGAGGCAGTAAGCATCAGGGGTAATGGGGGTGTGGTGATCTTGGGGCCAGAGCCTGCAACCACACAGCCAGGGAACAGAGCCTGAAACCCTACGTGCAGGGGACAGGGCCTGGGGACGGAGCCTGAAGCCCCATGGTTGGAACCTGCCACCCACCACCCCAGGGCTGAAGCCTGACCCCACCAACCCCAGGAAGGTGGGGAACTCACACTGGTTGTCTGTTCCTCCAGCTTTTGTGTCTCCAGAGGGGGGTAGGTCCCAACCACTGCTGGCGGCCACAGGGGAGGGGCTGCTGCTTTCCCCCCCCACACCCAATCACCATCTAGGAGGCTGGGGCCGCAAGAAAAGCTCCTAGTGGCCACATGCAGCCACAGTGGCTGCATTTGAGAAACACATCACAAAGAACCATGGACTATGTCCCAAACACACAACATGAGTGCAAGAAGAATAAGGACACAGTAATATGAGTAGTGCTTCGCAGTAGGGTTGCTCAGACCCAGGCCAGGCTAACCTAGGTCCCAATCTCCCAGGTTAACTGTGCATGAAGACATACCCTACCGTTCTTTTTTTATTAACAGAAAAGGTAGGACATGGACATTGGCTGTGTAAGTGCCAATGTGACTCAACCCAGGACTGGAGGGACCCTAGAGGTGAAAGGATAGTTCATTCTGCATACCTATTACATCCTTGCCTTTGCTGAGACTGCCAATAATGCTTGTGCTATAAACAATTCTCTAATGGGAACTGGCCTGAGATCACCAACTCATTTCACATATATCACTGAAAAGCTGGCAAGTGGTAGTGACTTCTGATCACCACTGACCTGGGCTATATTCCAACTGTTGACCTAGAGATCAACTATTTCATATACCATTATTGCCTTTAACTTTTCAACAATTCCACTGCCTTGTCAAAATGACATCAAGTGGTTAACTTGCCAGAAATATAACATATGGGTATATAGTACACATACAGCACACACAAAAACAATGCTAAGAGCCAGATTCTGACAGTCGTGCGCACACTGAACAACACTACCATATTCCACAAGTCGTCTGTCATCAGTGGAACTACTCATGGTATATGGTACTATTCAGAGCAAGTTACAGAGCACAATCTAAACACTTTTGTAAGGTAACTCCCTTCTCTTCATGTGCCAATATATATTTATACCTGTATCTGTAATTTTCACTCCATGCATCTGAAGAAGTGGTTTTTTTTACCCATGAAAGCTTATGCCCAAATAAATCTGTTAGTCTTTAAGGTGCCACCGGACTCCTCATTGTTTTAATCTAAACATTAAATCTGAGATTTTATCACAAAAGAGGCAGGAAATTTACCAAGGAACAAACACTGGACATACTGTGTCCCGGGCTACACTGACTGCTGGATCATGTTCCACCCCAGATCAGCTAGCACAATTGTTGACAAGTGTGTTCATACACAAGTATGGCACCATTTTACAGTGTAGATCATGTCTGCCTTTCCCTCACATGCATCCAGATGCACATACAATGTCCAAATGTTCCCTCTTCCTCAGTTTGCTACTGAGGTTTGCCCATGGGGTCATTCTTTAAACAGTAGCCATGCTACACACTGTGGCAAGTTGAGAACTCCCTCCAAATGAATGGATATATTTTTATTTGCCACTTTTACATCTAACACAACTATTATGTTGATATATTTTGAATAATAGCAAGGAAAGAACAAAAATATTGAAAGAAGCTTGTGACGGGGCGGGCCGGCCCCGCACTGGTATAGCAGGGGTTAACCCTTCTCTGTTAG
>QXTE01000206.1:2191317-2560028 GCA_003942145.1 Platysternon megacephalum | reverse complement strand
AGGCCCCAGCCCGCCCCTGACACTAGGGGGTGCTGGGGTACCAGGCCCGTCACAAAGCTAGACATCGTTATTAAGATCGAGAGCTTTTAAACAGAGGGATATTTAGAATAAGCTGTGCTTTTTACACGTTTAATAAATATAAATCCCCAGTAAGTAATGATAAATACTAAAAGGTTCATTTGAAAATACTTTGTATCCATTGTGGATGCATCATCAGCTTTGTGTTTTGCTTTCACAAGCAGACTTTTCATCTTCAGCTCTGTCATAGAAGGGAGCAGAAGTGGTGCCACTATGCAGAATAAGGACAGCTGAGGTGGTAATATTGTTCCTGAAGAGGACTTCTTCTTTTGTCCAAAGAGAAACTTCAGTTTACCTTGAAACTGCATTGTCTGTTATGTAAAGGAACAGAATACAATTATCATAAGCATTCAATGTATAAAACACTTAAATGGTAATACGATCTATAGACCACAATGTTCAAATAATATTGAACATATTCATGTTCTATCAGTTCTAACACATGCAGATAAACCCTTAGTATGTATTTCATTATCTTTATTAAGTTTAATGTGTGGGTGTCCAAATCAACTTCTGAAACATGGAAAGGGGAGATAATACTGGTTAGAATGGAGACTTTTTAACTAGCCTTTCCCCCTCCTGTTGCTGGAGTAGAAGTTCTGTATCATGTTCCATTAGCCAAGTCTAGCAGCTTATGATGGCATAAGTCAGTGGTTCTCAAAGCCGGTCCGCCGCTTGTTCAGGGAAAGCCCCTGGCAGGCCAGGCCGGTTTGTTTACCTGCCACGTCCGCAGGTTCGGCCGATCGCGGCTCCCACTGGCCGGTTCACCGCTCCAGACCAATGGGGGCTGTGGGAAGTGGCGCGGGCTGAGGGATGTGCTGGCTGCCACTTCCCGCAGCCCCCATTGGCCTGGAGCGGCGAACCGCAGCCAGTGGGAGCCGCGAGTGGCCTAACCTGGGAACGCGGCAGGTAAACAAACCGTCTCGGCCCGCCAGGGGTTTTCCCTGAACAAGCGGCGGACCGGCTTTGAGAACCACTGGCATAAGTAACAGTTTCCTGTATGCCTCAGTCTGGAGCTGGAACTGGGTTTTTCCCCATGCTCTGATCTCTCCAGAATGAAGATTCCGGAGTTTCCTTCCTCTCTCCCACATGCCCTTGTGAAATAATCGTGTGTATTCTCTGGGAGGTACATGGCTGGGGCAAAATGCAGAAGAACTATGCAGAGACGCAGATGGGAGGGAAGGCGTAGCTGGGAGGTAGGCTCAAAATATCAGGATACTCTATATGGGGCAGGAAGGGAACCCTGTCTGAAGACCTTAACCCTCCACTGTACCCACAATCAGATGTCAAGGATGGGGGGAGGTTGGGAGTTTCAGTCTGAGACTAGCTCCTTCTGCACAGTTCTGTCCTAGAGCAGGGTGCTAAGCAAAGATCAACACTGCTGCTGAGACTTGAGAAGAAAGAGTCTTGAGGGACAGACCACTGTATCTCAGGGCTTCTTCACCAGACTGGCACATACTGGAGTTCCACCCCTTTCCCTCAGCTGACATGGTCAGAGAGCAGCGCAATGGTTCAGGGAGGTATCCACCTCATTGCTCTGCCAGCTACTGCTAATGGCTTGACAGTGCAACCAGCACAGCCAGGAGGGAGCACATGACATGATTGCCTCCAAGGTGCATGAGAAACTCCTGAGACGGGAACCTGAGCTTTCTTAGTATTATCTCTTTCCTGGTGCATCAACTTTCACCCCCTCACCTCTCCCACTTATCTATCTCTCTTTCTATCGTCTGACTGTAAGAGCTCAGCCAACAGGACAAATCTAACCTTGCAATGCTTAACCTGCCAAGTTGCTCACAGCTAACAGCTGTTACAAGCAGCTGATCTCAGTAGAAGTTTGCCTACCAGAGGAAAATACAAGCACTCCAGCCAAATGTTTTCCAGAGCTACAGGAGTAATGCTTGGACCCAGAAGTAGCTAACTGGGTCNGCAGCGCAATGGTTCAGGGAGGTATCCACCTCATTGCTCTGCCAGCTACTGCTAATGGCTTGACAGTGCAACCAGCACAGCCAGGAGGGAGCACATGACATGATTGCCTCCAAGGTGCATGAGAAACTCCTGAGACGGGAACCTGAGCTTTCTTAGTATTATCTCTTTCCTGGTGCATCAACTTTCACCCCCTCACCTCTCCCACTTATCTATCTCTCTTTCTATCGTCTGACTGTAAGAGCTCAGCCAACAGGACAAATCTAACCTTGCAATGCTTAACCTGCCAAGTTGCTCACAGCTAACAGCTGTTACAAGCAGCTGATCTCAGTAGAAGTTTGCCTACCAGAGGAAAATACAAGCACTCCAGCCAAATGTTTTCCAGAGCTACAGGAGTAATGCTTGGACCCAGAAGTAGCTAACTGGGTCATATACAGGAACTCCTCACTTAACGTTGTAGTTATGTTCCTGAAAAATGTGACTTTAAGCAAAACGATGTTAAGCTAATCCAATTTCCCCATAAGAATTAATGTAAATGGGGGGGGTTAGGTTCCAGGGAAATTTTTTTTCACCAGACAAAAGACTATATTATATATACACACACGCAGTATAAGTTTTAAACAAACAATTTAATACTGGTACACAGTGATGATGATTGTGAAGCTTGGTTGAGGTGGAGCAGTCAGAGGGTGGGATATTTCCCAGGGAATGCCTTACTGCTAAATGAACTAGCAATTGACTGAGCCCTGAAGAGCTAACTCTCACAACACTCTACAAGGCAGCAGGAAAGGAGGGAGGGCAGACAGAGGCCTGGTCTACACTAGGAGGGGGGATCGATCTAAGATACGCAACTTCAGCTACGAGAATAGCGTAGCTGAAGTCGACGTATCTTAGATCGACTTAGAATCACTTACTTTGCGTCCTTGCGGCACGGGATCGACGGCCGCCGCTCCCCCGTTGACTTTGCTTCCACCTCTCGCCGAGCTGGAGTTCAGCAGTCGACGGGAGAGCGATCGGGGATCGATTTATCACGTCTACACTACACACGATAAAATCGATCCCCAATAGATCGATCGCTACCCGCCGATCCGGCGGGTAGTGTAGACGTACCCTTAGACACACACCCTGTGTGTGAGAGAAAAAATGCGCATTTCCCCTTTAAGTAGCTGACCCCAGGCTTAAGTACACTGCCCTGTTAATTAAATCAGCTTGCTGAGACCTCCTGAGACGGCAGCTACTGCCTAGAAGCTCCCTCCCTCCCTCGTGTGTCCCCCCCCCACCCCCGCTCTATGGAAGATGGGGTAAGCGGGGTGCAGGAGCAGGGGGGAGGGGGAGACACCCTGACATTAGCCTCCCTCTTCCCCCCTCCCCCCATACAGCAAGCAGGAGTCTCTGGGAGCAGCTCCAAGGCAGAGGGCAGGAGCAGCACATGGCAGTGAGGGGAGGGACAGCTGCTGCACAGGGAACTTAGGGGAGTGGGGAGCTGATAGGGAGCTGCCGGTCCACCCTGGTTCCAAGCCCCCACCAGCTAGCTCCAACGGGCTGCTCTTCCTGCAAGCAGTGGACAAAACAGGAGGCTGCCAAAGGACGTTAGAAGGGAGCATTGCACAACTTTAAACGAGCATGTTCCCTAATTGATCAGCAACTTAACATCGAAACAACGTTAACCGGGACGACTTTAAGTGAGGAGTTCCTGTACTATGCCCATGGCCTTGCAGCAAGTGAACCACAAGCATCCAAGACAGAATCTGTATTTTCCTATCTCTTGCTATTTTTCTCTCCCTGTCTTTTTGTGTGTCTTGTTTTACCTTAAGAAGAAACAGGATTGGACTTTAATAACAGACTCTGGAAGTTATCGCCTACAACTGACTCTCTCTTCTCTTCAACAAAGTTATTTGAGACTTTCAAATATGGGTTTTCCCTTCAAAAGGCTCTATACAAAATGAGAGCGGGAGAATATTTATTATTATTATTATTACTGTTGTTGTTTAACATTTATATTGTGGTACCATCTCAAGGCCACAGCCAGGTTGACCCCATTGTGCCAGGCACTATACAAATGTATAATAGAGGACAGTCTCTGCCCAAAAGACTATACAATCTAAAAGTTGATCCTTTGAATTTTAAATATTATCACTTGTTTTTTCTTTCTTTACCTTGTGTATGTACTTAATAAATGTCCCACCCCCGCCAAAGTTCTTTGTTTAGTGTACAACAAATGAAACAATGCCTCTGGCAACAGACACATACACCTAAAATGACATCCTGAAAACTCTACCAGTCCTCACAACTGTCTATATTCTGGATTGTGTTTTAGAGCTGAGTTTTTAGAGCTTGGAGTAGGGAGGATTAAACCCATCATAGGAAGCCTATAGCTTACTTCAGCAGCCACCAGGATAGTGCATAAAGAGAGGTCTCCTTCTCCTTCAATGTCAACACTCAGGCCCTTAGACTTTATTCACTTCTTCTCAGCTGACTCTAGATCAGAGACCACGTGGTTCAAGCACTGCGATAAACTGAGTTACATTGCTCTTGCCTAAAAAAGCTGAGTGTCATCTTATGTAAGGAACCTAAGGAAGAGGTTTTGACAGGGAAGGTGCATTTGGTGGGGAAGGTTAGATGGAAACATTCACCTTATAGTTAGCAAAGAGCCTGTCTATCTAATGAGTTAAAACATACTTTTGTGCATTAGGACTGAGCACCACCGGGTTAAGGACAAACATTTGCTCCCATATTGGGGAGAAGGTGCTGGGAATTACAGGTCTCATAATAAGATGGGGACTCAAACTCTGCTCTGGTTCAGTGTCCTGAGCAGGGAAATCCCTTGTGTTTGGCAGTCCTTCTCTCCAGAGGCAAAGCCATAGGTGACTTTAGAGAATAGATACAAGTGTGTGTGGAATGAAGGGAGGAGCTGAAGAAGGTGAGCGAAGAGCCTTCTGGGTCAGGAAGGGAGTAGCTGGAGGGAACAGCGTGCTCTGAGGATGTAGAACAGAAAGCGGAGAACAGAATGCAGGGCCTGTTTCAAGTAAGCCAGATAGGAATCTCATGAGTCAACACTAGGGAACACAACTGAAGATTCAGACTGTCATGAAAAAATATCATTTGGTGTGAGGGGTGCTGTAACCCAGGAGGAAGGCTTACAGGAGAAGGAGAGCGTTTGCCTGTAAATGGAGGGAATGGTGAGAGCAGGAGAAGAGTTTCGCAGACACCCTTTACAAACTGATAGACGAGCGACAGGAAAAGTGTCAGTCAGTGGTAGGAAAATGAAGGTTCTGGTGAGGGTGAGTTTGTTGTAGGGGAAGGAGAAATTGCCGTGGAACCCCCAAATCCCATCAATTTTTGTGATGCCTTTCCTGAGAGGGATTTTCCTGTTATGGTTCAGACCAAGGGACCTTTTGTAAGTGGGTGCTGCAAACAGGGTTACTCTGCCCACCTTGCCTGAAACTTTGAGCCCAGTGCTCAGGGAAATCTTGGACCACAGCCTTTTCTCTACAGAGTTCTTCTTAGCTGATCATTTTAATCCTCATCTTTCATTTTAATTTCCCCTTTGTTTGGGAGATGAAAGGGGAAAATGGAGGCTTCTAGGCTGGTGTACAAAAAGACTGAGCAGAATGGTCACTTTTTGCCTCTTTAATTTTTGCTAGGTAGAGACATTGGTCATGATGTTTATGTTTGTGGGATGGAGGAAGAGAAGACGTATGAGGTCAGGACTTTTAAACTGAATATAAATATAGAAAAGTATTATTCAAGTAGTAGTATGTATGGAAATATACTATGGGTTTCCTAAAGAATTACAGATCAAGTATCTTAAGGATGCCCAATACTTACTTGTGTTCTTTTCTTATATAAAGTTCTAGTCAGCTGCATACTGGAACAATGACAAAAATTTCATACTTTATAACTGAGTGTTTACAGTGTCCTAAAATAGGAGTTGTAACATTAGTACTGATAGATCCTTAACCACAGCAGTGCTACCCGTGCATTTACTAATAAAGATTGTCATTTGGGACAGTTCCAATGATGCAAAATCATAAGTAAAAACATTCAACTAATTAAAAAAACTGTCAAAAATAGAAACCATCCAAAAATTGTATTTCCATACCAGTGCATGCAATTCATACAATCATGTTCAAATATCTTTAAGGGGTCATTTAAATTTGTGCTACTCAGCCACAGCTTGTTTCACAAAATTATACTTACAAGGAAACCGGAAGTACTGTCCAACAGGCAGCGGACTCGACAGATGAAACAACGAGTTAAAAAGGAAGAATAATCTGTTGGCATGCTGTCACACTCTTGTGCCTTAAACAACTTACTGAGAATGTATTCTTCTCCTACAAACAATGTGGATAACATATGTCAGATTATATGAACTCAGAATGAAAATTCTGTGTACATATTTGAACACATAGTTAAAGAAATTGCTAAAAATAATATTTTGTAGTGAATATTCAATCATGAATATTAATATCTGCTAGGAGTACATCACAAAACAACAGCTATGCAATAAGCTTAAGTTAATTTGCCTGGGGGAACATAAACTTTCATATTTTGGGACTTTTTGTGATTTTTTCACTCAGCAAAATTAATCTTACATTAACATAGAAGAGGTTTTTCCTCTTGGTTTGCTAGACTTTTCAAAGAAAAGAGACAAAAAAAGGAAGAACATTAGGAGAAAATGCTAATTGGCACTGCTAACAGGCACCAGTCACCCAAAGGTCAGCTCGTGCCTCCTGAGTTCTTTCGTAAAGCATGCACTAGTTATGGGCACCAGTGCATAGTTTTTGCAGTATACATTTCTCAAAAGAAACACGAGTACTTCTCTAGAAGTGTGAACTCTGAGACTTAGTGAAATTCTTTACTGTACATATCTAGAACAAAATTTCAAAGTGTACATCACTGCTAATTTCCAAACAATGTTGTTCAAATGTAATTAATATCTGCACACTGTTTTTACAGTTTGTTAAATGCCTAGTGCATTTTGTTCCATTGAGAGGTATTTATTTCTTCTATAAAGAAGGGACCACATTTTACAAAGTTCTCCAAAGACTGCAAGAGCTCCTGCGGAAACCATAAGCCTCATGGGGACTGCTTTTGAAGTTACAAGTCCTGCAAAAATTCTCTGAGTTTAAAAGCCAGCCATGGGCTCCTGCTTCACGGTGCTGCTTGCAAGTTTCTTCCTACCCATCTGAAAAACCTATTAATGCTCCATTAGCCTTCAGTGATGTATATACATTTTGCCATAGGTCTGGTGTACTTTAAGTTTGTGAAAGGTCTGAAGGACTTAATACATTTTACCCAAATTATGGCAGACTCCAGTGAATAACCCTGTGAGGTAGTTACAGTATCACCCACGTTGTCTAGAAAGGAGAACAGAGAAAGTAGAGTATCACTAGTTTTGGGTGCCTCCAATTTTTATGTGCCCAATTTGAGGCACCAGATTTTTCAAAGGAGATGAGCATTCACCATTTCTACTGACTTAAACTGGAGTTCTGGGGATTCAATTCCTCTGAAAGTTTTAGGCCTTGGGGAACAAAGAGCATTTTTTCACTTGTCAAAAACTGTTCTTACTTTTTTATCTGGACAAACAAATAAAATAAATAAATAAACTTGGCAGACTTCATGTTCATGTGCTGAGAAGTTTCTCTGGTCTGTAGCTGGAAGGTGGGCAGGTGTGGCATGTCTGAGCTAAGGCTAGAGTTGAAACCTTAACTGAACATTTTCTGTTTTCTATCATTTCTCATTAATCAAATATTATTGTTAAAAGCTGTATTTAAAGGGCAATAAAGTTTCAACCTCAATTCTATATTGAAGTTTTACTGGGAATATTATTATTACCACTATTACTACCTTAGACAAGTCACAACCTCTACATACCTTAGTTTGTCCATGTACAAAATGGGAATAAAAATACCGGTACTTACCTACCTCCCAGGGGTGCCTATTTATAAAGTCTTTAAAATCTTTTAATGAACGGCTTAATTATTAACAGTAGAAGTGCAAATTATTAACAGTAGTAGCAATGGATACTTTTATTCCAAAGAATCCCACAATGTAGTGTTTAAACTTAAACTGATGTTTAGACTATACTGGGGGATCACTTTACCTCTACAATGCAGACACCTGTGATGTGAAATGTGGTAATTATTCAGCAGCCCTAAACTGCACAGCAACACTACACAGAAATTTTGCATAGGAATGAATAATAATTTATCCAGATAAAATTGCAGGGGGAATTTAGAGTGACAGAATGTAGTCACCAGATCATGGCTCAGTTGCCCGAGTTGACATCCCTCTTGTATTCTTGGAGAAAGGGAACTTTAATGACTAGAAGTAGTCATGATTTCTGTTTTATGCCTCATCTGATAGAGAGCACCTCTAAACAGCAGAGGGTGCCCAAACACCATGCTGGGACAGTATCGAATCAAGGAAAATGGACTGCAGCACCTGCTTGTTCTTTAGAGGTCTTTTATCCAAGTAGCTTTGTGTAAGAAAGCAAATGGGATGACAGCACAAAGTGATACTGCTGTAGTAATAAACCTTCTGCATACTATATTTTTGTGACTGAGAGAAATATTGATATGTTATTTAAAGACAAGAGTTTAGTAGGATTAACCATTTATATGGATGATGAGAAGCTCTATAACTACATTAGATAGAAAAAAATAAAAGTAATGTAAACTCTCACGCTTCAAGGCATAAACCATTTTCTAACTGTCAAGAGTTAGGAAGAAACATCCCCCATGGGCTCATCATGTTGTAATTGTCCACTCTGAGGGTTTCTGCACCTTGCTTTGAGGAATCTGGCACTAGTCACTATCAGAGTCAGGTTGCTGGACTAGATGGACCACTGATCTGGATTCACTATGACAATTCCTATATCTCTAATGAATATTACGCAAACCCACCTGTTTCTGTCTGCAATTGTTGTCCAGACACTAATTGTGGAGGATTCATGGCCCAGTGCAGTTGTCTACAGAAATCTTGGCGATCATCCACATGAATGTAATCGTATATATTTTGGTGCATTACATCAGTCTGAAATAATTACAATAAACAATGTTTAGGCTGTAAGTTCATTGGCTAGGGGCTGTCATTATCTCTATATCCCCATTAGGTGGATGGTTGGTGGGGATATCGGGTCAGAGCTAAGATTGCTTGAGGAACATTATTTCTGAATTTCCTGACTTTCACGTTTACTTTTTATTTTAAACTACAGTATTGTAGTGAGGATCTTTTTAGCCTTAATTCTTAATTTCCTGACTTTGTGCATGTGCAAAATATCCATCAATGTTGCATTAAGGTAATTTTTGCATTTATTACAAAAATGCTTGTTCTGAATGTTAAACTGAAGGGATAAATTACAATGATGAGCATTAGGGATATATTCTATATTTGTAACAGTTAATGTCTTTGTTTACCAATGATTCACAGTAACAGAATAGCTCAAAATGTCTCCTGGGATGTTACATAGAATACACATTCACCTGTGTACTGTACATGATTTTAGAGAGCATATCAAAAGAAATGACAGCAAGGAAGCCATTACAAATTGTACAACATTAAGCATTCTAAATACTTTTAATATATATTTACCTGATGAAAGCCTAGATAGTCCACAATAGTTGATGATGCATAAAATATCATTCCATCTGAACTCACCACCAAGGCAAAGCCATTCAGTGACTGGGAGAAGGGAGATAAAACAAACAATAAAAAAGTCAACAAAAGACAAAACACAAGTAGTAAAATTGGTATGACGTTTATTAACATATTTTGTAAGCTTTTCTTTCCTAGTGTTCAATTATGGAATAACCACATAGCAGAAAGATGGAAACTAAAGTGTTGCTTAGAACAGACATTTATTAATTTTATTTAGCTTTACTAAAATAGAGTCCTATGACCATGAGGTTAACAGGCAGCATCTGTACCCCATTGATTTGTCTGCTACATCATATGGACTAGTTTCTTCTGTCTTTACAGTGAGTAGTTCCATTGATATCTATAGGACTTTGATGTAAAGTTGCTGCTCAGTGCAAGAGGAGCAGACTCTGTGCCTATACAATGATGGGCTAATCAAATATTTATCAAATGCTAACGAAAAATAACACATGGGTGTATCTTCTCATCTTGATATATGGGGATCGATTTTCATAACCCAGAATTAAATTCCTGCATATCAACATGAGGCTATAATAGTTTCAAATATAATTAGGCATTTAAATAGCTCAGAGGTTTTGAACATTACATCTGTATTGCCAGAAATATGTAACCTCTGGTTAGTAATAGTAGGATGTTAATTATTTCAGTCCTAGGCCTTAATACAAAGTCTGATACTGAATTTGTTTCCCCTGCCTATCACAATGTAAAGATATCATTTTAATTCTCCCCTCCCCCATATATTGTGGTAGTTTCCATAATTTTTCAGCAAGAGCATTCTCCTTCTTAGAATGACATAGTGGATAATGACCTGGAACGTGTTCTCTCTCCTTTTTTTAAACTTACCTTTTTTGGTTACACTTAATACAGAGACTAATTAAAATGTAATAACAATGTGGTTAACCTTTATGATACTTGGGATTACTACTAATTCATATAACTGGAAGGTTAATGATATGAGCAAATTATTTGTCACCCATTTAATTTCAAACTTACTATATTCCACTAAGTTTTCTGAATATATATTTTTGATACATGTACCTAATACAAAATCTTCTAAACAGAAAATTAACTATTGTGAGTAACACTTTAGCTGTAATACAACTACTATATAACTGCAGTCGTATTCTAAAGTGTAACCAATTTTTCAAAAACTTTAACAAAATACTATGTTGACATAATTATAAAAATAAAATAAGGAATATTTAAAGTAAGAAGACTAAGCAATAGAACTTAATGCACTGATATCATAAACCAATACACAGTAAAGAATACAATATATGTAGAGTAATGTTATGCCAGGTAATGTAAGCAACAAGACAAGTATAAAAATAAGAATGGATATAAATGAAGTACATTACACAAACATTAACTCTGGTCATACCTAATCTAGATTTGTCTTATTTTGACTACCTTTCCCTACCCCAGGACCCCCAGGACACTTTTTCACCACAGAGGGACTGTATTTCAGAGCTGGATTAACTAATTCCTGCATATGGCTTATATATCAATTGGTAAAAAGCATTGGGATTGTTTGAGATTAAAATTGTATATATATGATACTGCTACTTCCCTCTTCCCTCAAACTGTGTTTTTATTAAAAACATGAACATTACAGTGGACAGATATATTAATTCTCATGCATTGTGGGGCCACATTTTCAAGAGCTCAGTTCCCATAAGGGTGAGATTTTTAAGAGTGCTCAGCACCCAGCAGTTCCCTTTGTGACATTTATGGCCAGAATTTCAAAAGAGCTCAGCACCAACATGCTGAGCTCCTCAGAACATTTGTCCCTAACGGTAGGTGCTGAGCACCTTTGAGAAATTTGGACCTGTGTGGCTACTCACCCCAGGGTGAACTATGCCTTAAAGAACCCATGATGTGTGAAATGGATGGCTGGAGAGAGGTCCAGCAGAAATACTTTAGGGTAGAGATCCCCAAACTGTGGGGTGCACCTCCCTAAGGGGGTGCGGAGGAACATTCTGGGGGACGTGGCAGGCCAAGGCCAGCCCTCATGGGGGGCGGGGAGAGAGTGCCACCCAGCCCCACCCCCAGCTGCTTTGGCCCCGCCCCCAGCCTCGGTGCGGCTCCCGGTCCCCGCTGCAGCCCGGTAGCAGCTTTGCCCCCAGCCTCAGCCCCTGGCCGCAGCTCTGTTCTCAGCCCCAGACCCACCCCCACCTGAGGCCCCAGATGAGCCCCCTTACCCCAGTCCGCATTCCCACCCACCCACCCTGGGAGCCACAGCCTCGCCTCTCCTCCAGGATGAGGAGACAAGGGTAAGGGGGGTCGCGACCCTGAAAAGTTTGGGGACCACTGCTTTAGGGCCTTGTCTCCATTAGAAAATACCACTGTTTCAGCAATTGATTTAGCTGAACTGGTGCTGGCCAGGGGTTAGCTGTAAAGCAGACAAGGACAAACTGTGGTCAGCATCAGTTTAGCCAACTGGAGTTAATCCCTGCTCAGAACAACTGGTGCTGATCACTAGTTTCTCCATGGCTATTCTTCCAGCAAAACCAATTGCGGAAATGGTGCTATTTTCTTCTGTAAACAAGGCTCTAGTCAAATGCCACATGAATCTTACTTCCTCCCATTTGTGCCTTTCACTGTGCTGAGAGTATCTCTGTGGATGGTATTCTGTCATATCTATTTACAATATCAGATGGAGACAAGAAAGGATTTTTGGCATCTTGTCTCTTTGGATTCTTCTTTGCAGCAATGAAACCACCAGTGATGTGATGTCAGGAATTTTATTACATTTTAAACATCTGGTAGGCTCTTTAACTAAAAACCTCCACAAAGGTAAATGGAGCATTTATGTGAGCTCCTTTATGCAGGTGACTATACTCGTAATGTACACACGGCAAAGAACTTCCCAGTCATCAACTATTCATTAGCTGAGATAGCTAGAAATGCTGACCTTGCCAGCTGCTTCAAGAAAAACAAGGTAATTTGCCAGCCCACATCTGGGAAAGCATATACGAGACTTAGAATCACTCTGAAACATAGGGCCTGATACTGCAAGGTACCGAGCGCCCTTAATTCCCATTTTTGTTGGCTTCCATGTAAGATGGGGGTATTCAGCCCTTCTAGGTGGTAGTGGACTTACCTTGTAAGAATTTTGTCAAACACTGTTCTTATGGATCAAGAAATTGCTACTCAAATTATTAAGGGATGTTCTGCACCCAATATATTGCCACATCTAGGCCCTGCACTATATTCCACAAGAGACTGAAGTCTGCTTTTAAAATGCAGAACTAATTTTCAACTCACTCCACAGCTGTGAAACATGGAAACGCTACTGCTAATATTTCAAAGAACTGGAATGACTAAGTGAACGTATGTATGTGTAGGAAGAGGTTAGAGAAGTGTGGGAGGGAAGAGGGGTGAGTGGGGGTGTCTGTCTGAGAGAGAGAGACAGACAGGGGGTTGGAGGATGTGAGAGAAAGAGAAATGGGGGTGTTGGAGGAGGTGTTCATGGGGATGGGGGTTGATGTAGTGGGGGGAGATTCAGGAGTGGAGTTCAAGGATGTGTGTATTTGGGTAGAGATGGAACAGAGCAGGGAAGTGCAGGAGATGTGTGGAGAGTTGCCCCTGGTTTTTCTTTCTTGTAACGCCTACTTTCTTTTCTGCTTTCTGTGGGGAGACCTTAACTGAGAACCTCCTGGTTTCCCAAAGTTTAAGCCTGAGGTTTTGAAGCTCCATGTTCTGGAAGAGTACAGGGAATGGAAGGCACTATTGTGCAGCAGCAACCCTAATTCCACCTTAGCAAAGTTATTTGTGATTAACTCAAGGTCCATGTTACAAAAATCGTACATTAGCTGGGAAACCTGCAGCACAATCCACACTAACTAAAAAACCAGCTGAATATGGAGCAAAACTTCAAAACTAAAGTCTAGGTATTTGACTGTTTTTTAAAAATGTTATCTTAAAACATTACTCAATGAGAAGACATATTATCCAAAGCAAGGAGGGCTCAGTACAGATGTACGGGGCAGTGCATTGTTGTGCTACCCCAGAAACAGACTAGGAATCTGCTTTCATTATCTCCTGGCTTCACAGGGGGTGACTGTGATGTTGCACTCCATATGTTTTAAAGTGTAAATATGATGTAACTGGAATATGCTTTATGCAAAAGATCTCTTGTAAGGTATCATTACAATGCTTATAATCTACTGAGTGTGGTCGTCCTATTTGTATAAATGTATCATTCTTGTATCTGAAACTAGAAATATGAAATATAACTCTGAGGTCCTATTGTAATTATGCAAAGTGTGGGCTATTAATGGTGGTTTGGAATCTTGATGGCTCCCATCAACTAGGACAATTGGTTGTAAATATCTCTGTTTACTTGCAAGCCTTCCCGTGAGTCAGGCCAGGAAGAATGAAGGCTTGGGGTCTCACAGGACATGTGACCATGTCACCTGGTATTGGAATCCATCTTAAACCTGGTGCTTTTCCATTTAGAAGGAGGGGTGGGGACCCAGAGAGACAAAAGATTCCCGCCTTGTGCCAAAGCTATATAAGGGGGTAGAACAGAACAAAGGAGGTTCCAGTCATGAGAAATCTCCTAGTTACCACCTGAGCTGGAGCTAACAAGAACTGTACCAGGGGAAAGGATTGGGCCCAGACTAGGAAGGAGTCCAGTCTGTGAAAGAAGCTTATTGGAACATCTCTGAGGGTGAGATTTTATGTGTAATCAGTTTCTTAATGTATTAGGCTTAGACTTGCGTGTTTTGTTTTATTTTGCTTGGTAACTTACTTTGCTCTGTCTGTTACTACGTGGAACCACTTAAATCCTACTTTTTATACTTAATAAAATCACTTTTGCTTATTAATTAACCCAGAGTAAGTAATTAATACCTGGGGGAGCAAACGGCTGTGCATATCTCTCTATCAGTGTTATAGAGGGCGGACAATTTATGAGTTTACCGTGTATACGCTTTATACAGAGTAAAACGGATTTATTTGGGGTTTGGATCCCATTGGGAGCTGGGTGTCTGGGTGCTGGAGACAGGAGCACTTCTTAAGCTGTTTTCAGTTAAGTCTGCAGCTTTGGGGCGCATGGTTCAGACCCTGGGTCTGTGTTGGAGCAGACTGGCGTGACTGGCTCAACAAGGCAGGGTTCTGAAGGCCCAAATTGGCAGAGAAAATGGGCTCAAAGGTAGTCTCAGCACATCAGGTGACAGTCCCAAATGGATTTCTGTGATTGAACCTGTCACAGTGACATACTCGGCACCAACCCTATATCTGGCTCAGTGTGTATCCTCAACACAGGCTGGAATGTTGGAGCTCTGCTCATTCCCTGCGCAATCTTGCCCACTCCTACCTGCATGTGTGGGGAAGGGAATATAGCAGCCCTATGGAAACTGCACAGTCCCCATGCAGCTACCCAAGGTATAGATAGCTGGCATCGGGGAGTAAGGGGGCACCTTACAGGAGTGTGTGGAAGTGTAGGAAGGGCTACACTTATATATTATATATATATTAGATTAGAGAATAGAGAAATGTTAAAAGGCCTTCATTCTGCAATTCTTTGTCCAAGCTGTGCCTACTACATAGTAATAAATAGTGTTTTATCAATAATAGTTCAATTGCCTGCCAAAACAATTTCCAAACATTGAGTATATTTACTTTTTCAAAAGGTTTCATAGTAGAAATTTGAGCAGTGACAACTAAACACAACTTTATTGTCTAAGCTGTAAAAATAAATGATTGTAAAATGCCATTTGTTAAACCATATGGATTCAATGGCAGATGGAATTTCTAATCCAGGCTAAAACTTGAAACATGTGAGACAGACTTAACTATGCACTGCAAACACTTGTTTGTTTGTGTTTGGTTTTGTTTGTTTAAGGAACTCATGTTTCTTACATTGTACATGAAAAATGAAATCACTTTTTTCCAAATGGAAAAAAGGGCTTGGCATCAAACTGTGGACTGTGTTCTTTTTAAAAACAAGTACATCCAATTATGTACTCACGAAAAGCTGCACCTGCTACTTAAACAAAAAACAATTAATATGTCAGTTCAAAGCAAGTTCACTGTTACTTTGGTGCCCATAGTAGCTCTGAGATTAAAGTTATCATCCTCTTCCATTATGAGGTTTTAGAAACATTATTAATAAAAAGGTACTCCCTGGGAATGAAGACAAATATTTTGAGGAAGATAGGACTTCCTTTGGCAAGATCCTTTATATATCCTGATGTTTTTTCTGGTCCCATAACAGAGAATCAGCCAGCAAATAATTCAAAGATATTTTGGTCAAGGTCATGGCATAGTAAAAATAAGAAAAAAAGATCAGTTCCAAGCCACATTTCTCTTATTACTCTTCTTTGAAATAAAGGAAAATTCACTAGCATTGTGATCTCCAGAGACCACACTGCTATGGTTACTAAAGTACAACAGTCAAGGCCTGGAGCCGTGCCTTGCTTAGAACAGATTTTCAAGTCACGCAACACGGGTACTAAATTTCCAGAGTCAGTTGGCTTTCAGTGTATCTAGAGCTGTTTCATTTAGCAGTCTGTTGATAGCCTTTGCATCACATATGGGGTGGAGTTATTCTTTGATGATCTGAATAATAAGCTTCTGTAAGTGGTACAATCATCCCTAACTTTCTCCATAATGATGTCTACTTAAGAATACTCTGGGAAGATGCAGTCAGCCTTTTTAATTTGTACCATAATGGATCTGTCTGTTCCCTTCCACTAGTGTTTTTAAAAATTCACAATTACCCTGCACAAAATTCATTTTATAATCCTTAATTAAGATGCTCTTTACAAGCCAAAAAAATCAAGTCCTTAGAACTCTGATATCAAGCTGAAACACAAAAAGACTATTCAAAGAGATACACCACTGTATCTAGTGACATGAAAGCATACCCTTTGCCAGAGTAGTAGGATAATTCATAGCACTCAAAAGGTTTGTGTACATGTATTGTATCGACAAAGTTACTTCAAAGGGGCTACTTGAGCGAGTAAACACTGCCCTGTATCATTAGGGGTTGCAGAATTGTGCCCTTCATAAGCAGCTTCTATCATAGCCTTATGTACTAGGAAACAAAAAAAGAGATTTTTTTTTTTAAAAAAGCAGACATGCATTTCCATCGTTGTAGCCAATGGAGATAGGAAGTGTTGATAGATAATACTTTTGTCATCGTGTTTTTGTATGTGTGAGCCCTTTGCACATGGGAAGCTTTATGGGTTTTACGGGAAGCGGCGTGGGCTGAGGGATGTGCTGGCCACCGCTTCCTGCAGCCCCCATTGGCCTGGAAAGGCAAACCACGGCCAGTGGGAGCCGCGATCGGACGAATCTGTGGATGCTGCAGGTAAACAAACCGTCCCGGCCCGCCAGCGGATTTCCCTGACGGGCCGCATGCCAAAGGTTGCCGATCCCTGCTCTACTGCCTTGATAATGTAACCAGGTCAAACCATTTCAACTTTCTTGATTTGTGAACACTGAATTTATTCAAAGGCTGTGTTAGTTATAAATATAGCATGGGCTATTGGCTTATAATTGGGTGTTAGTTATGAGAATAGCACAAAGAATGTTAATTTGTCTTATTTTGCACAGATAAACATTTTTAATATGAAGCGTCTATGTAAAATCTCAAATTCCACTAACAATTAGGAAACTAAATAACGAAATAAGCACAAAACATCCACTTTAACAACATGAGATTATATAATAAGAAGAAACTAAAGAACTAGCAACATATATATAAAAATAATGTAAGCTAAAATCACTTTACTTAAATAATGATTTTTATTGACTCCAAAATAGGACACTTATTCTGAAACAAGTATTCACATACAGACTTGCATCAAAAGAACAAAAAATGTGAATGAAAACTGATTTAGTTATTTGGGTGCAAGTTTGTAGGTAGACCAGCCCTAGTAAATGTACAGCATCTTTGCTGTTCCCATGGCACTTTGTTCAAATACATTTACTGAGTGTATCAGACGGAGAGAACAGTTGCTGAGAGATGTAATTCTGAAGTCAGCTGGGGAGAGAATGAAGTTGAAACAGGAGAGAATAAGTTTATAGTGGAGTAGGGTGACCAGACAGCAAATGTGAAAAATCGGGACGGGGGTGGGGGGTAATAGGAGTCTATATAAGATAAAGACCCAAAAATCGGGACTGTCCCTATAAAATCGGGACATCTGGTCACCCTATAGTGGAGGAAGCTACATGGTTTCTGGATTGTCTCCAAAGATGCTCAAGTAGTATGAGAGCAGAAATAGAAAGAGGTTGTGGAAAGTGAGCCCGGATGGGTTTTGGTATGATAGATGCAGAAGAGGAGCATGTGAATAGGAAAGGGGAATTGAAGTAGAGCACAGGTGGTATACAAAAGTTCAAGGATTTCTGTCTAAATATATTCAAAGAGTTAAAAAATACAGAAGGGAAGTTACTGGCTAATACGCAAAAAAGAGGAAGGAAGGAAGGAAAAAGGTTAATCAATAGACCAAATGTTCAAATATATAAGACCAATTAAAAAACAGTCAACTGTGTTGTAATTTCACTACCATACCCAAAGGAAGTCAGTTAAAAGGAAGATAAAAGAACATTACAAGATGCATGTACAGTATAAACAAGTTAAAAGAAACTTCAAACAGAATAGAGGGATTTGGTATGGCAAATGAAATTAAATCATTGAAATGCACCTTAATTATACTACTGCTGGAATATTTTTTCTTGTTATTGTAACGAGAAACACCAGTGATTGGTCTAACTCAGTGGTTCCCAAACTGGGGTTCATGAACCCCTGGGGGTTCACCAAATGTTACAGGTGGTTCTCAGGAAAAATTCCCTAATGGCGGACAGAGCTCTCCATAGGGACCGCAGGCAGTACGGGGCCAGCAGCCCGGAGCCTTGGGGACTTCCAAGAGCTAAGCAGATCAAAGCAAGCATATCTATCACACTGAGGAGATTTAAACTTCAAGACTCCCTTATAAGAAATGGAAAGGGAGGTGGATATTTTTTGCTGTTTTTAAAATTAAATAGGCTACTAGAGTTGTTTTTAAATTATTATGAAGAACAAGTTTAAGCTTTGTTGTAACGTGCATTGTTTGCCTGGACTGCTCAAGACCTGAATCCTTGTGTAGGAGGAACTCTTTGAGTTGGCTTCTTAAATACCTTCATGCTGTTTCACATCTGATACTCCTTGATGAAACATAGGAGTCAGAGGCGCCAGTACGGGGGGCGACAAGGGTCATGTGCCGCCCCCGCGTCGGCACACCCCTCCGCGGGTCCCTCCCCTTTTTTTCTGCGGCCCCCACGGGCCCCCCACTTTTCCGGCGGTGCCCCCCCAGGCCCTAGGGTGTGTGGGGGCTTTGCCCCCGCACCCTTTTTTTCTACTGGCGCCTCTGATAGGAACCTTGTCTTATAACAGGCTTAATCAAATGTGATATAAGCTACAAAAGTGAGATCTTGTAAGAGTTGCCGTTTTCATAATGTAATAAAAATACTGTAATGATAAATAATAATTAATAGTGTGTAATAAGCATGTCATAAAAACAAATTTTGTATTTCCAAGATCACTGCTTTTATAATTTATGTTGAGGTAAGGGAGAAAATCCCTGGAAATATTCATTTTTAGGAGGGGGTTCATGAGACTTGACAGTTTAGTGAAAGGGGTTTGCGGGTTGTTAAAGTTTGGGAACCACTGGTCTAACTGAAAGAAATGATAGAAAAATAGCCTCTATTTCTTTCTTCCTCATGTGTATTTGACAACGCTTTTTGTCTAGCCAATGTAATTATTTCCCTTTTAATAATCAGTTACCTTATTAGTTTTCCCCTGTTGGTTGTGTGGGTCTATCACACAGCAGCAGGGGAGAGAAATATTTTAAAAAACAATAGGATAATGTGGTTGGAAAATGACAAACTTGCAGCTGTAGTATTTGAAACTCGTTGGGTAGCAAGGTGACTGCATAAAGCTGGTGAAATTCTGTTGACTCATTCCAGCAAGTGCAGTTTCTTAATTTCACCCTAGACTTAAAGGAGACAGGAGTGACTATCCACAGAGAGGGAAGTAGGACAATGGAGGTGCTGAAGAGAAGTCCTACGGACAGCCCAATTCCCAGAGAAAATGTAGTCTGTTGTATTATTCTTTTGAGATTACTAATAGAGTCAAATTCCAAGAAGGGGGTGTGTTTGGACATTAAGACACCAACTCTGAGCCCATGTGCAACACTGAGGGCTGGGGAGAGACTAGAGCTGGTTGGAATTTTTTTTGATAAGACATTTTTCTTCAGACAAGGCAGATTTGTCAAAACCAAAGCAGGAAAGGGTTGATTTCTATTAGTTTTCTCATTTCAAAAACTGTTGGAAAAAAGTTTCAAAATTGTCAAAATGTCTCTTTTCTACATTTTCAATATGAAAAGTTCTGTTTTTTCAGTTTGAAATTATTTTTTCATTTAGAATTTGACACTAGGTATAATAAAAATTAATTTGAAAAGGTTAAAATTGGAATGAAACATTTTGATTGACCCAAAATGAATTTTTTTTAGATTGTCAGTTCATGACTTTTTTGAGATTTTGAATTTTCATCCTGGGATGGAACAGGAAAATTTTTCAAAATTATTCCTGGAATGGGAAAACAGTTTCCTGCCAAGCTCTGGTAGAGACAATACATTCACATTACTTTTAATATATATAATTTTTTTTAAATTTACTAGATTTCCAATGGACTGTGTCCTTTTAAAGATGGACATATTCCTAACATATTCCTACTTACGAAGACAACGGAAGGGAGCAGAAACACTGAAAAGATCTCTTGTATTCTGCCTGCCACTAATTGGAAATGACAAGCAGTGCTGAACAGCAACAGAAAGTAAATGTATGTGTGCAACAGAAGATAGTGAGTCTCTCCTGACCCCAATCTATAGGTGTTCTTTATAGCTATATTCTCTATAAATCATCCCAAATGACTGAAGCCAGATCAGATTATGTCGTCTGTGGAGGAAGTGTACAGTTCACAATCAAAGGCAACTGAAGACAAAACAATTAATACTGGGAGAATTTTTAAAAGTGGCATTAACTTAAAAACCACAAACATAGTCTATGAAAACTTTATACAAAGATACTATTTTGAAAATGTTCTGATCACCACACCACATTTGAGAACAATACAATACTAAGGTGAAGTAGTGAGCTTGGTGCAGGATTTGTTCTAGTGAGAGTATGGTCTCCTAAGACTGAATTGTCAGGAGATGTTAACATTGGTTGGAGTTGAAAAGTGATTCGTGATCACAACAGATGGTAAACTTATCCATGAGGGTTCCATCAAACTCTTAAGTGATTTCTGATGTTCCAAACCCCTTCCCGCACCACAACCCTAACCTAATAATCCTCCATTTGTGTTTAACCCCTAATTCTTCTTTTATTTTAAGTTTGTATTTAAATAAAAAACAGGAAGACAAATTTCTTGCACTCAGACTAAAGTTCAAACTAAACTACTTTTTTCAAGATCAGAGTTTATTAAGTACTGATTACACAAAGTTTGAAAGGAGGAAATGGATTACACTAACACTTTTAAAAAAAATTACAGGAAACTGAGTAGGAAAAAGATTTCCTGTGTTATTTCCTTATACAAAGTGTAGAACAGCACCAATGGGATGTTTTCTACTTTATCATCCCAATTCATCTTGGAATGAAATTTGAACATATGTTAATTTAAGTTCTGAGTCAGATTGTATTAGTAGACGCCACCTGGAAATGTCTCCTTGTGCTGTAGCACATATTTATTCATCTCTCTTCAAAATAGATTGCAGAAATCCTATTATTCACAGTCATTTTTCGAGTAATGCAATAATGTCTCTAATAATAAATTTCATGTGCCAGGAATCAAATCCTGGAGTCTTTACTCTGCCAAAAGACCCCTTGACTTCAGTCAGAGTATTGACTAAGGATTTCAGGACTGCGTCCAAAAGACCTGATCCAACTCCCATTCAAGTTGATGGAAAGACTCATTGACTTCAGTGGGAGTTGGATCAGGCCCAAAGTAGTTATCCACAATAGTGTCTAATACTGTGATTTAGAGTTAAAAAACAGATTAAGGGTCTAATTTTTCAAACAGGGCCTCAATTTTTCAGGTCTATTTTGGTGCCTATACTTAAATTGTGCCAATATTTTTGCACTGACAATGACCTACAGGCACAAATGCTGTTATAGCTAAATATCAAACAACCCAAAGGGCCCCACAAATCACCTTCTCAGATCTGAAACGGGCAGCATTTGTACCCCGCCAATGCAATTAAATGCTGGAGTAAAATGTGCTACAAAACATGGAGGCTCAGTTTGAAAATCTGGCCCTAAATAACTATATATAAATAAGATTAAGGACTAAAGTGGGACTAGGCTTATTTACATCAGTTGAAGGTTTGGTCTGAAATAACCTTTATTTGTTGATCTTCAGGACTTTGGGGGAGGGGTCTATTGCTTAAGACAATGTTGAGGAAGGGGTATGTTATTGTCAGGCTGCATTAGTTATTGCCGTCTATGGTTATTTGTGATTTTTAAATAATTGCTAAAGGTGCCTAGAGACTGATAGTTGTTAATTTTGTTTTATAAATATAAACAAATAAAGGTGGAATATGGTACTAATCAATATGAATGAAAGTGGCAGAATTGAGTCCTTACTATCTAATATGCAAAATTCAATCATTCATAATGGGTCTCTCCATCATTAGTGCAAATTACTGAGGTTCAACTATATATTGCAAAACAATTTAAGGCTCGCTGAGACACACTAACAAGTTCCAAAGTATCAAGCAGTATGAGATTGCCTCACTCTGAAGTCTGCTATTAGCCATGTGCAGTAGCGGCGCCAGCTTTGCTGGCGCCCTAGGCAGCGGAAGGTCCCGCCCCCGAAATCCCGCCCCCAACAGCGGCGGCGGAAGGTCCCGCCCCCAAATTTTTACGGGCGGCGGGGGCGCAGGCGCCCCCAAAATAGCAGCGCCCTAGGCGACCGCCTAGGTCGCCTAATGGGAGCGCCGGCCCTGGCCATGTGTACTGAAAGCAAATGCCTCCTGGGCTGCTCTCCTCGGGTGGTAGAATAAATGTCTATAGGACACCACCTGGTGTGGGCAGGGTTATCCCCCACATGCTCCAATAGAACGGAGTGAGTTACAGAACTGATGTGTGCAAACATTCTAACCCAAAGGGTATTGGAATCATTGGAATGTCAGATATCTTTTAAAGAGATCCTGGATCACTCTAAAATATGCAGGGAAAAACAAGCCAAGGGATTCTGTTTTAATCAGTTGTGCCCATATATTCAGCCTTCTGGAGTATGATTCCAAACTACACCTGGAAGATCACTGCCTTTCTGCTCCCTCTAAATGGTATGGGCTTTTTTAGTGGGAATAGTAACCAAATCTGCCAGTGATGTCTTATTATTGGGCCCAATGTAATAAGGAAGGAAACTATAACACTGGCCTGGAAACGGCTAACTTCCACCTTCTGAGACAGAAGGGATACAGTGGATGGGGTATGTCACAGCAATGGGCAAACTGACAATGTCATTAAATAATAAATACCAAGACTGTGTGGTGCAGCCTTAGAGCAACAATATGAAAAATGAGGAGTTAAAACTGTTAAACTGCATTGACTTAGAAAACTTTTTGGAAGTTGAAGGTTAAACCTCATTACAGGATGCAAGCCACTTGGGTCATAAAGCTAAGAGAATAGAGAAGGTCATACGAATGGGCTACACAAGGGAAAAAAATCCAAGCCTTCTTAATAAAATGGACTTTAACTTTAGTCAGAAGGGGTTTGTTTTCTCTTCTCTTCTGGGGAATGTAGAAAGGAGGGGAGACAGGATAATAAGTGGAGCTAAAAGTAAAAACATTGGGAGAAGTGAACAACTCAAATACCCGGCAGAGGGTAAGAAGTAGCATGGGTGAAAAGACGAGATTATGACAAACACAATTACTGGTAAGTATTTGTCTCTTTCCCGTGCCTACACACTATAAATTCACACTGAAATCCTACACAGGCTTGATCCTGAGAAATGCTGAGCATCTACAACTCCCTTTTGAATTTAATGGGAATTGTAGCCTCTCAGCACCTCTAAGGATCAGGCTCACAGTATGCATATTTAAGAAGAAAGTGGAAGAACCTCAAACAGTAATTTGTAGAGCTTTGGCCATGTCAGCTTCTGCTAATGAAGGAGCCTTCCCCACGTTGTCTAACAAGAGAATTAAAAGCCCATTAGACCTTCTGGGCTAGTTGACCTTCCTCTTTAAAATATACTTCTGTGAGTCATTCCATCATTGATCCACCACTTAACAGAATAGTCTATTTAGAAAGCATGATAAATATCTTTTTAAAGTACTACTTGAAATGTAGACCTTCAGTGTATAATAGATCTTTAAGCTGTACTGTGTATGTTTGAGTTAGTTCGGAAGCATCTCAAGGCAGGGACCATACTTTTTTATATTTGTACAGCACCAAGTACACAACTAGTACTCAAAATAAAATAATCAGGCTTATATGAATCCAGGAACCAACCATGAGAGTTTGTACAGTGAAAGGTGTTTGCATGACAAGGAAAGTGTAAGGACTTCTTGACATGCCAAGAGGATCTTACAACAGCAGATAAAATGGCCTTATTCACGTGACTGTCCATAATACACAGTAGCTTTTCCCGCAGAGCACCAATGAAGGAGACTACTTAGTTAAAACTCTTTTGTCCACTACAGCTAATAACGTGAATTTGGGTCAGCAACAAAACCCACAATTCATTGTATCCCAACCATACTGAACGAGCATCTAAGCTAAAATCAGTCCCCAGAGGAATTCCAATAAGAATAGGCCTCCTCTGCCCAGTGTAGTAGGCAGATCTTTAATGTCTTGAGCAAAGTTAGTCTCAGCAGTTGGAGTGTGTCTGAAGTCAGACTGAAATTTATTATATACATCAGTACTCTCTAAGTGTTCCTGTAGCGATATGGCTGCCATTCAAGACCTGTAACAATTATATCTTACATGTATATGGCACTTATCACCTTAAAAATCCCAAACACAAATTAAATACAGTGGGAACCCTTAAAAATTAGACACTTACTGCTTTTGCTATTATTTATATTGACTGCATTCCTTATACATTTAGAACGGGGAACTATTGCAAATAACATTTACTTATAATCAAATGGCAGGTTTTTTTAAGGGCACTATGTGTATACAGGCATTGCTTTACTTATCTGTGAAATGTAGCCATCTCTGGGGCAGACCTTAGAGGCTATTTAACAATGCATAGCAGCGTTACTTTTAAAGAAGATTAGTGGGCTTGATTCTCAGTTACACTAAGGCCCCTTTATGCCACTATGGCATATGGGAGATGGAAATAGTTCTGCAAGAATAACATGTTCAGAGATCTTCCCTGATAATGCAGAGCTGGTGTAAGGGTGCTGCACCAGCCCTTCACCTAGCCTTTGTCAGAGGCAGAGTGGAGGTCTATCCGGCGTGTACTGCGGCTATTCTCTGCTTTCTAGTGCCTACAGTGTCACATGACCAGGACATGGGCAGTTGTCCCTAGTGGTTGTAGCAGGAGTCAGGCCTAATGGTCCAAACAAGCATCAGGCCTAGTGGTTAGAACAGGAGTTGGTAGTCAGGAATTGGAGCCCAGGGTCAGAGCTGGATTCAGAGGCCAAGTGCTAAAGCCCAGGGTCAGAGCCGATGTCAGAGGTCAGGAATTGGAACCAAGGGTCAGAACTGGGCTACCTGGAGTGAGGCAATGCAGGGGCAGGGCTGGGAACAAGGCAGGAGCTATCACAGCCACAGGCACATGCTTTGAGCAGCCAGTGAACTGCTGCTGCTGGCCTTAAGAGTCTGTCTGCTGTCTCTTCCAACCAATAAGGCAGCCTACAACGGGCCAGCTGCACTTGTTAGGTTGCCGGAAGACTGGCTCTACAGGGCCTCCTCCCAGAGTGACTCTGCTGCAGGCCCTGACTCCTGACACATGGGAAGCCATGGAAAGCTGTTTAAATTAGAGTAGCTCTTAGGCTGCTCTAACTCACACCAGAGATCAAGCAAGTCCCTGCATAGTCTCTCAGGTGTGCACACAGGTAGCTAAAATCAATCTCCACCACCATCCCATGCCTGCTGTAAGTAAGACTCAGGCCCTCGTATTTAATTGAAACTACCGGGAAATTTAGTTGGAATTTGACTAAGACTCCATAGCTGATGCAGTTTTTGCAAGAATAAAGGTAACTGGATCTTTCGTGTCCACAAGAGTTCTGGATCTTGATTTTGCATCCCATTCAAAAGCAGACACTTCAAGTAATACAAAGTCTAACAAAATGCAGGGGCATTTGTTCAATACTGGCTCAGGCTAAATAACCTTTAATAAATCACCAATATCACTAAGTTGCATGTGTTATCTTAGAACCAGAAATAATAGCATTTATCACTCACTTCTAGTAGAAGTCCACCTTCTGGTATGGCAGTCTCATTGGATAGATAGTCTTTTATTGTGTGACCAACTTGCTTCCTAAAGTGCTTTTCTTGATTGGCTGTTGAAAAAAGTAATTAACAATATATAAATATTACTGATGAGGGCTTTTAGTTACTGAAAAATTACTGTTTGTCCTAGGGAGAGAAACACATATTTCACAGCTCAGATGTTTTTATATAAAGTTCTTTCCTTGCTTGTCATTATACCTATCACGTTATTTTTACTGGTTATGTTTTTTCCATTATTATACTCTACATATAAAAAACAACAACCAAACCATAGGAAAGCAGCAGAGAAGACAATTGACATGTTGCCACGCTGCTTTTGTTTACAAAAGAATACATGTTATGAAAATTCTAACTAATGGCAACACTGTTCAGAAGATTGTCAGAGTGGATACAGGATATGAATGAGTTTTCTTATTTTCTATTTTGACCTCTTGTTTGGCATGAAATGATCTTGGCCTCTCACTTCTATAAATTTGAGATTAGTTCTAAGACTCAAGTGTATATTCTTGAAATGCCTTTTTTTCAAATGTGAAGTCAAAGTTTGTTTTTTAGCATGGAAAGTATGAAAACTTCGGATTACAATAGCAAAATTTTCTCTGGTAATACCAAGAGGCCTGACGGAAACAAAGGCAGATTACTTTGGCTGACTGCTTTTCCTATGTATGGGCTGTAAATATTGGTTCTGAAATATCTTTAGATAATCAGATTTAACTCTCTTCCGGAATAAATATGAAGTTGAATCCCTGAAAGAGTGATGATTTCAGATCCACTCTCATTTTTGAGGGTAATGAAAGAATCACCCAGAAGACAAAATTGATTATACACATCATCTGCTAGGTGAGTATCTGGATCATTGAGGGAGTACGGGGTGTGAAGCAAACCTTGTGATTCTGTCAATAAATAATGAAGCTAAAGATTCAGCTTCATTATTACTGCTGGGCTTTTAGTTATTTGACCTGGATCATCTTGAACCAGTTATGATGGCTAACTGAGATGAGACATTCACCACTGTTCAAACATACCAATCTAACATATTCAATCTATAGAAATACAGTTCTTACTTGGTTTTGCTCTGTTGATATGAAGGGACAGTGAGAAGGGTCTGCCATTAAGTGGACCCAGGGCAGTTGGTACATATAGGCTACTCCAAATGTCAGCCCATAGGTGCTGGAACTAGGGGTCCTGGGGGTACTGCTGCATCCTCTGACTTGAAGTGGTTTCCATTATATACAGGGTTTACAGTTTGGTTCAATGACTCTCAGGACCCCCACTGTACAAATTGTTCCAGCACCCCTGCATCAACCTGGAGTAACAGCCACAGGTTAATAACCCCAAAATAGGGATGAAACAATCTGAAATAATTCATTCCACATAGGAATATAAAAAAAAAAGTCTGGAATGTTACTTGGCTCTTTGCTAAATGTAGTGATGACAACTGGATGCAATTTTTGATTAAGAGCCCAGAGTAAAAACTGAATAAAAATGTTCATGGATTTAACAGTATTAGTTGAAAATGACAAAGGGCGTGGTCCAAAGTCTATTGGAGTGATTTCTCCTTATTTCATAGGTTTTGGATCAGGTTCTTATTAACTTGAGGCTCTATAAAGAGTCAAGAGACACGTTATCTTTTCAGATCATATGATGGCAACACAGATACCACAGTTCTGGAAGTTACTTAAGCAATTTGAATGGTTTTTTAGTTCAGATAGTGAACATTTACTGCTAGTGATACTGTGGACTCATATTTCCTAAATTGTAATCTCAAGTATAGATAATAAATTCCTCACCTGAGTTGTGGAAAACACACTAGGATATCCCAAAACTACATGAAACAGGACTAAGGGTGGGTTTCCATGCACATTTTTCTAGCCACCATGATTTCATGTTTTCAACCCTGCAAGCCATTCTGCAAAATGGATGTGAAACTTCTGTGGAAAGGTGCACATTTTTAGGGGATGGGTTTTGTAGTCTGTCTTGGTTTAAATGTTAGGTTTATTGGGAAAGGTCACATGATGTATCTTTTTTGCATGTCCCTGCTCAACTGAGCTTGCTCCTAGGATTAGTAAGGTCAGTCGTAATGTCATTTACAGCTGGGTATTACAGAGAGGGTGTAACTGCAATTTCTGAAAGCAGAGCCCTCATCCTATTGCTTCCCTAACCCCCAAAAGTACATTATCATAATTCTCTACACAGAGGCTCATTATCTTTGTGTAGGTTAAAGGACAGACAGGGAGTGGCAAGAGGAAATGAAGATTTATTTTGATGAGTTCTTTTGGCTTTGTCAAACATTCCAGTGGGGCTAACTCCATCTTTAAGAGGAAAGCATTATTTTATTTTATGTCATCGAGCAGGCTAGAGTTCCCTGCCTGTTTGTTAGCCTTCAGGCTGACACAAACATAGCGGCAGAGGCACAAGAGATGTTTGTTCCACAGTCCATCTAGTACTAATTCCATTTCCAAATAGGAAGTATTATACTGTACTGTCATTTCACCTGCTAGAAGTTCCTGTATGTTCAGCCACACCCCTCTGTTTCATAGCACATTGTACACATTGCCCCAAAATGTGAACAGACCCATAGCAGAAGGCAAGGCAGCCCTCCTTGTGCCAAGAAGCAGAATGCGTTTCTCAGAAGCAGAAAAATTGTAACCTGTGCCTGGATCAGCATCGCTTCCTCATCACTATATACTCCCCCTTAGGGTTGAAGACACGACATTAAAATTAAATATGAATATAAAATCTTTAAGTGGAACCAACCCATCAAGGAAGCAGGGATCAGTCACTAGTGCACAAAGAGCTCAGAAGAGAGGCTGATGTTGATGAGAGTGTGTCATTGATGAAGGCAGCAAACATGGAGTCTCAGTGAGGAAGAGCAGGACATATTACAGAGTGTAGAGGAGAAACTGAAAAATATTACGACATTGGGAGTAACAGGTAAACACAAGCAACAATTGACCTCTGTTTTAGAGTCCTGCTGATGCCCTATCAGTGACTAGAGACAGGCAATTTTTTTGGACAAACTTTTCATCGAAAAATGCATTTTTGGGGGTCTGAAAGTATTTACCCAAATTGGGTCAATTTGATGAATGCTTTCAGTTGAGAACATTTTTTCAAAAAAGAGTAAAAATATTTTGTTTTGACCATTTTGAAACATTTTGTTTTGACTTTCATTAGAAACAGTATTTCAGTTTCAAATTTGGCCCCAGATTAAAAAAAAGAAAAACACAACAAAGAAGGGTGAAAACACCTGAAACAGCCAAATCAAAATGAAAAAAAAAAAAGGTTTTATTGACTTGAAACTGATCGAAAAAACAAAAATAATGTTGTTTCCCTTCAACTTGAAATGTCTGGCTGGATTCAGTTGAGATTTTTCAATTTGATGAAAATTTTCCAAAAAAATTGTTTCTGTTCATATCAAAGCAGAGGGTATTTTTTTCCAGATTTTTCAGTTAAGCCTCTGAACCAAAAAAACCCATTATTAACTCAGCTCTACCAGTGACTGAGTAGTAAGAATTAAACAGGAGTCACTAGAAAGAAAGCAGCAAGTGATCCTGATTGGTGATTTGATAGTGAGGAATCTTGTTCTGAGACACGTGTGACCAAATTTGAAAATTAAATAGAATGCTGCCTCCATGGGTACAGGACAAATGATATAACAAAAAGGATAAAAGGGAGCTTGAAGAATGCCAGGGAAAAATCCTCTAGATGTCATGCATGTGGGAAAAGATGGAGGTATAAGCTGTGTCAAGAGGTGGGGTTTGAATTTATGGAGCCTGGAAAAGCCTTCCATGAAGAGACACAACTGTTTGGATTATACTGTCTCCAATTAAGGGCAGGGGACTAACCTGCCAGGTTCAAAATTGGCAAAGTTGGTTAGGTAGGAAGTGGACAGAGGGGGGAGCTTTTGCTTAACACAAATTATCTGTTACATACTTCCAACATACCAAATAAAACAGAAGATGGAGCTGTTCTGCAAAAGAAGAAGAAAAATAAGAAAAGCTATTTTGATATACAAGAGTGACAAACACATGAAGCATGGGCAACAAATGTGAGAGGATCACAAATTATAGCAAGCCTGGTGAAATCAGAGGAAGTATCAAAATCCACAACTCTGTAAAGGCTGGAAACTACTAAAAGACACTGTAATTGAAGAACATAAGAATGGTCATACTGGGTCAGACCAATGGTCCATCTAGCTTAGTATCCTCTCTCTGACAGTGGCCAATGCCAGATGCTTCAGAGGGAATGAACAGAACAGGGCAGTTATCAAGTGATCCATCCCCTATTGTCCATTCCCAGCTTCTGACAGTTAAGAGGCTGATCATCTTGACTAATAGCCATTCATGGACCTATCCTCCATGAACTTATCTAGTTCTTTTCTGAACCCAGTTAGAGTTTGGGCCTTCACAACATCCCCTGGCAATGAGTTCCACAGGTTCACTGTGCATTGTATGAAGAAGTACTTTGTTATGTTTGCTTTAAAACTGCAGTCTATTAATTTCATTGGGTGACCCCTGGTTCTTGTGTTATGTTAAGGGGGTAAATAACACTTTCACTTTCTCCACCCCATTCATGATTTTATAGACCTCTATCATATCCCACCTTAGTCATCTTTTCCAAGCTGAAAAGTTCGTCTTTTTAATCTCTCCTCGTATGGAGTCTGTTCCATACCCCTAATCATTTTGGTTGCCCTCCTCTGCACCTTTTCCAATTCTAATATATCTTTTTTGAGATGGTGTGGCCAGAACTGCACATACTATTCAAGGTGTGGGTTTATCGTGGATTGATATAGTGACATTATGATATTTTCCATCTTATTATCTATCCCTTTCCTAATGGTTCCTAACATTCTGTTACCCTTTTAGACTCCCACTGCACATTGAGCAGATATTTTCAGAGAACTTTTCACAATGACTCCAAGATCTCTTTCTTGAGTTGTAACAGCTTATTTATACACCATCATTTTATATGTATGGTTGGGATTATGTTTTCCAATGTGAATTACTTTGCATTTATCAACATTGAATTTCATCTGCCATTTTGTTGCCCAGTCTCCCAGTTTTGTGAGATCCCTTTGTAACTCTTCGCAGTCTGCTTTGTACTTAACTATCTTGAGTAATTTTTATCATCTGCAAACTGTACTACCTCACTGTTTACCCCTTTTTCCAGATCATTGATGAGCAGCACTGGTCCCAGTACAGATCCCACAGATCCCTGGGGGACCTGCTATTTACCTCGCTCCATTTTGAAAACTGACCATTAATTCTTATGCTTTATTTCCTGTCTTTTAACCAGTTACTGATCTGTAACTTTACTTAAGAGCCTTTGGTGAGGGACCTTGTCAAAGGCTTTCTGAAAGTCCAAATACACTGAGTCCACTGGATCCCCATTGTCCACATGCTTGTTGACCCCTTCAAAGAATTCTGAGAGATTGGTGAGGCATGATTTCCCTTTACATAAGCCGCCTTGACTCTTCCCCAACAAACTGCGTTCATCTATGTGTCTGATAACTTTGTTCTTTACTGTAGGTTCAACCAATTTAGCTGGTACTGAAGTGAGGCTTACCAGCCTGTAATTGCCAGGATCTCCTCTGGAGCCTTTTTAAAAAATTGGCATCACATTAGCTAACCAGTCATCTGGTACAGAAGCTCATTTAAATGATAGTTGACGTATCACCGTTAGTAGTTATGCAATTTCCTATTTGAGTTCCTTCAGAACTCTTGGGTGAATACCATCTAGTCCTGGTGACTTATTACTGTTTAATTTAATCAATTGTAGAGGAGGTTTTGGAACAAGACACCTCAATCTGGTCCAGTTCCTCAGATTTGTCACCTAAAAAGAATGGCTCAGGTGTGGGAATCTCCCTCTCATCCTCTGCAGTGAAGACTGATGCAAAGAATTCATTTAGCTTCTCTGCAATGGCCTTATCTTCCTTGAGTGCTCCTTTAGTACCTCAATTGTCCAGTGGCCCTACTGATTGTTTGGAAGGCTTCTTGCTTCTGATGTACTTCAAGAAATCTTTAATGTTAGTTTTTGTGTTTTTTACTAGTTGCTCTTAAATTTCTTTTTTGACTTGCCTAATTATACTTTTACACTTGACTTGCAAAGTTTATGCTCCTTTCTATACAGACTATAATTTCTCTGAAAAAGAAGAAAACAATTAACAAGAAGTGTCCAATGTGATTTCATGAAGGACTGTTCAGATAGGAGGATGGAGAACCAGTTCCTGGTCTGGAAATGTAAAAAGGGGAGAAAAACAAAGAAAAATACAAAGTTAAGACTGATAGCTAGAGTAGCTAACTGATGATGAATGCACAAAAAACACAGAGGATGATGGTTTTGGATTAGTTGAATGTTTTATGTAATGAGAGGCAACGGTTTAGTTTTAATCGTCTCCTCTTTAAGCACAAGTTACCAACCTCTGTCAGGGGAATTAGTGGATTAGAGGGATATGAATAATGAAATGGCTCTAAATCAGTTAGAAAATGTACAGTTAGAGGCAGAGAGAGTAAATTCATCCACCCAATCTTCCTCCTCTACAAAAGTATCACATTCTGGCACTAGCATTGCCTATTTATAGACCTCTAAACTTCTTGATTTGAAAAATCAAATCTAGAAGACCTAGAACATGTTAAAGGGGAGAAAAGCACTCTGACATCTTTAATTCCAAATTCTTGAGAAACGTACTAAAAATTGTCCTCATCAATCATTTTATTTTGTCCCTCACCCCAGAGATCACATATTTGGTGTAAGTTACTATTTTATTTGCATTTATATAAACCTCAGAGCTCTTGTTAAAATATGATTTTAGACCAATGGGATTACCCTCTCCAAATCAACTCTCCAAATCCTCTCATGGATCAGCCTTAACTCCACCCGCTCAAGTTATAGTAGTGACACAGTTTAATCCATCCCAACAGTAGTGGGGATACCATATCTCTCCTGGACTGCTGCAACAGCCGTGCTGCCCCTTACGCTGGGCAGATCGTAATTTCATTTCAAACTCAGTTGATCAAAAAAGAAACTGAAAATACCAAGCCTGATTAAACTATACATTCTTTTGCACTCTTGAACATTGTCTCTTTTCTATACATATTAATTTCTCTTTAGAGCCAAGAATAGCTGGTCATGTGTACCCTACTGAATGGAAAAAGAACTCTGTGCATGAAATTGTCTTAAACTGAGTTATAGCCATGAATCTAACGGGACTATTCCTCTCACTACTGATGTGGAGCACACATTAACACTAAGGACTAGACTCCATAGACTGTACATTAAAAATCATGTTACATACAACATGAAGAAGAGTTATTAAACTACTAAACAATCAGAACAGCATCTTCTCATTCTGAAATGCCACAGCTCACAGTTTGCATGACTGTTTCAGGAAAGAAATCACCAACAAAATCCGTTCTCAGACAGCCTGATGTTTGTAGTCCAGTACTGTAGCAGGGCCCACCAGACTGCCAGATGAAATTATGCTAGCAATAATATGAAGCTTTCCTTCCCTACTTAGTGGTTTTCTTTCAGTCTGCTTCTTCTTAAGAGACTCTTTGAAATGTGTCTGCCCTTTGAAGTTTAAGTGCAGCATGGCATTTATTTAAGGTACCAAACTCAGTAAACTGAACTACTTTCTTTTCCTTCAAAATCTCTTCCCCTCTTTCTTTCAAAATTATTTGCCTCATTCTTACTGAGAGCTTAATGTGTTTCCCATGTACATGAGGTATCAAAGATATGCCATCTTCTGACAGTTACATTCTCCTCTAGCTATTTTACTGTATATTTTTTTCTCACAGCTTTGCACGATTAGAGCTCACAGATATCTTCACGGCATGTGGGCGGGAGCTGGGCACAGAGCCACTTCAAAACTCCACTCTTTGCTCCCCTTCCCTCCCCAATTGAGGAATTCCTTTTGAGAAAAACACCAGGGGGAGACCAGGCCTTTTGGTAAAAGCAGACTGCTGACTAACCAGAGCCTCACTGTCACGCAATCTAACCGGCTGTCAATCTTTCCTTGCATCTGACAGTGGCCTGGCTCTTGTTCAAACCATTGCGTGCAAGCAGACAAGCCACATTACCCTATGAAGTATTTCATAATAACAACAGCTGTTAAATATTGATGACTCCTGGCAAGCTCTGAATGCTTTTCGTGAAGGTTAAGCCTTCATGTAATGGAACCTAATTCCTCATTATATATTGTATCAGATATCTGGAAATTGCCTAAAAAAAGAAATGTAGCTTAAAGTAAAGAATCAGAAAATAATTCCCATTCATTAGGGAGAGGGGGAAAACTGGCAAGTTAAAAGGTGGAGAATATTTCTGTCAAGTAAATTCTTTTTTACAAATAGAAGGGAAAAGGCTACAGGAAAAACGATCAAAACAATTGGTTTAGTTATATTCCACTGGGTTGGTTTTGGTTTTTTTATAAATAAGTTCTGATGAAGAAAGCTTTGTAAAATAGCTGTCTGATTTGTCTTGTATATTTACACAGAACACTTTAGAATGCATGAAACTGTTCATATATTAAACACAAGTGGCAAAGTACCCATTTCTGTACCCCTTCTAGTACCCTCAATCCTGAGGGAACTGGCTAGTGCTGGGTTTCATGGAGGGCAGTGAGGATGCTAATGTGAATGGTCAGAGAGGGCTTCCAGCACTGGGGAGGTAGAAAGGGGCTAGTTTCTTGTCTTGAGCAAGTCCTGACCTCCCCCAAGCCGCAGCAGAAATCTTTCATGTTCTTCAGCTTGACCTCCTAAAACAACTCGCTCTGCTAACTAGTCTCACTTGACCTGACTCTTGACCCATCAGAAAGGGAGTCAAGTCAGGCGGAAGAACATGGCAGATGAACTTGAGCCTTTGGGAGGAAAATGGCATGAAGCTAGAATGGGCAACACTGAGGATTCAGGCTAAAGGCACAGGTCAGTGTGTGAGGCAAATGAGGGAACCTCACCCAAGGAAGGAAAGCAAGTTGGGGCTCTATTAGGGGAGCATTATGGGAGGAATTTTTGTCTCTCTTTGTGAGGATGTAAGAATGTGGGGAGGGGTGGAGGGGGGGAGGATTGCAATTAGAAGAGGTAAGCTAAGAAACTGTAAACAACAATATACTTATTTTTAGTTTTATTGCAGCTCATTGAGGAGAAGCACTGTGAAGTTTAAGAGAATTCATGGCGAAGATTACTCCACCCACTTCCCTGTCCCTATTGCTCACAATCTGGGACTCATACCAAGCAATATAGTCTTGCATTAATATCTTTAAAACTCAGTGAGCATAACAAAGAACTACTCATTATTTATACTTTATTAAAAGCAATATTTTCTAAAGAAAGTGAACTTCTGTCTGTGAAAACCAAGATACAGCTTTTTTGCTAAATGCACTAGAAATTTTGAACTAAACTGTGTCAACAAATGAATCATAAGCTCAACGTGGTGCAAAAGAAATGTAAATATTGTAGTCATGTTAGATTCACTATAACTATGGTAGAGGAGGCACTTTAATTTCATATGGAATTTCTTACAGACTTTTGAAAGAGTTACTCTTGAAGCTGTCAGTCCAGAGGTGACTTATGTAGTATTTAGGAAGTGTGTTTAAAATTATGTTTGTCTATTTTTGAGATCTCAGGTTGAAAAATTATGATTTTTACTGAAGTTTTTCAGATGTTTTACTCTATTTTCCTCTCCCCCATCCCAATTTTGTACACTGGAACACAGTTTAAACCAGTTAGGATGATCCAGGCTTTCGCCTGCTAATCCATTTTAACCTTGACTGCCCTGAGTCTTCCTCATCATCTGGTCAGCCATCCCACTCCCTGTTTGTCTGAATGTGAGATCATCAGATTACATATTCATTTTATAGTTGCACATTCAGATTGAGATCTGGAGGCACCTGTGGTTTAGCTGATAGGTTATCAGAGCTGCTGAGCATTTCCCATTCCTCCCGCATGTCCTTGCCATTAAGATGGCACTGGAAGTTACCCAGCAGGGCTCGATGGTTATTCTGCTTGGCTGTTGTGCATCTTTTCACATGCGCAGCAGTTTAAAAAATGTATAGAGGAAATAGTCAAACTAATCCTGCTCTATTTCCTCTGAATTCTCAGTATTTTCTCTAGAGTCACAGAATTTAGTCCATTCTCTTTCAGTGTGGCTCAAAATATTTCATTGTTCCTAAGCCATATCTTTTTTTATTGAGCCCTGATCCCTAACAAGAATACCACAAGCACGCAGACCCTTTTACCCATACAGAGCAACTCTGAACTCAGTAGGCTCTGCACTGGCACAAGGATCCACATGCACTGTTCTCATTGCAACATCAGGACCTTGTTCACTCAATTTCTGGGGATGACAAGAAAGACAGAGGAACAAGAACAACGTCTGTGACATTAACTAAATAAAATATATCTCAGCAGCAACAATAACAGAAATCAGAACCTTATGACCAAGCCTGTGTGTGACTGAATAAGAGTATGATGAAAGAATAACTTATGTTATTCTAGCGAACAGGAGCGGCTAACGGGAGTTTTGCGAAGGAATTCTCCAGGTGAAGGAGGAGCGAGTACATGACCCTTGGGGTAAGTTCATTGTCTGTAGTGTCTGTGTTTGTATTTGTGGTGTGCTTGCTGCTTGACTGAAATATACCATGTGGTCTGTTTGTTTGGGGACCATGTGCTGAGCCTAGCGGCCTGCTAGGCAAAGCTGAGAGCTTCTTAATGAGACTTTGATCCCTAAGCCCTTTAGCACCCATCAACCCTTAACCAGGGGGCAGGGCTACTCAGGAAGACCAGGGCTTTAAAAAGCCCGCTCCTAAGCAACCAGAGGAGCAAGTGAACAGGAGTGGCTAACAGGGGAGTTTTCCGAGGGAGTTTAGAGGGGAAGTCAGTGGCGGATTTAGAGTTAGTGGGGCCCTGTGCGCAGCTTCATTTTTGGGGGACCCCCTTGGGACCCAGCCAAGAAAAAGAACATTCTCTCTTATCCCCCTCCCCCCGTTTTTCATTCTTTTTTTCTTCATCCTCCTCCTATATTATAAGTAATGGGAAGTAAATGAAAATAAAGTGAGGTACCTTGATTGGGGCAGGGGGTTGGGGTGCAGGAGGGGGTGAGGGCTCTGGAAGGAAGTTTGGGTGTGNGGGGGGGGGGGGGGGGGGGGGGGGGGGGGGGGGGGGGGGGGGGGGGGGGGGGGGGGGGGTGAGGGCTCTGGGAGGAAGTTTGGGTGCAGGCTCTGGGCTAGGGCAGGTGGTTGGGGTGCGGGGGGGTGAGGGCTCTGGAAGGAAGTTTGGGTGTGGGGTGCGGGCTCTGGGCTAGGGCAGGGGGTTGGGGTGTGAGAGGGTGTGGGGGCGTGGGAGGGGGTGAGGGTGAGGACTCTGGGAGGAAGATTGGGTGCAGGGTGCAGGCTCTGGGCTAGGGCAGGGGGTTGGGGTGCAGGAGGGGGTGAGGGCTCTGGAAGGAAGTTTGGGTGCGGGGCACGGGCTCTGGGTTGGGCAGGGGGTTGGGGTGTGGGAGGGGGTGAGGGGTGCAGGCTCTGGGAGGAAGTTTGGGTACGGGGTGCAGTCTCTGGGCTGGGACAGGTGGTTGGGGTCTGGGAGGGGGGCAGGGAGTGGCGCTTACCTTGGGCGGGGCAGCTCCCAAAGCGATTGGCACACCCCTCCGGCAGCGGCTTCTAGGTGGGTGTGGGGGGCTCCTCCACATGCTGCTGCCTGCAGGCGCTGCCCCCGCAGCTCCCATTGGCCATAGTTCCCATTGGCCGCAGTTCCCGGCCAATGGGAGCTGCGGAGTCAGCGCTCGGGGTGGGGGCAGTGCGCAGAGACACCCCCCAGGGGCTGCAGGGACATGCCGGCCACTTCCAGGAGCGAAGCAGCATGGAGGGAGGGAGGCAGAGCGGGCAGGGAGCTGCCTTAGCCCTCCTACTGGCACATCTCTGCGTGCCCCTTGGGGGGAGGGGGAGCAGTGGGTCTCCGGGCGCTGCCCGGGGCGGGGGCAGCACATGGAGCTGCCTTCCCCCTGCCAGGGACACACAGAGATGTGCCAGCAGCCCGCCGCTTCCGGAAGCAGCGTGGGGCCACCGGCCACGGCATGCAGGCAGCTTGTCTGCCTGAGTCCTGCTGCGCCACCGGCCGGGACTCAGGGGCAGTTGTCAGATATTTGTCCTGCATTTTGGGGGCCCCCCTGTGGCTGGGGCCCCCCGTGCCACTGCATGGTTTGTTTCATGGTAAATCCGCTCCTGAGGGGAGTGTGTGTGGGGGCTAGATACACTTACCATCCTGTAAGCTTAAAGCCAAAAACACCCCCTGATAAAAACAAAACAACAAAGGAATGAGCTACAGGAGTAAAAAGAGAATGCAGGCAGAAGTCCAGCAACAGAGTGGGGGCCATCCAGTTTATTGCACCCAATGCAGCATGTATGATTACCTACCCTATGGGCAGGTGGTGTATGTGTGCATTCGGTGCAAGGAGCTCCTGGCCCTCAGAGACTGCGTATGGGCTTTGGAGACCAGAGTGGCTGAACTGGAGGAGCTAAGGGAGACAGAGAGGTATATAGATGAGACTTTTCGGGACACAGTAGAACGGTCCCACCCCTAGTCTGACAGCCTCTGTGCTATTGAGGAGGATGAAAGTCTCAGGGAAGGAGAACATCCAACTGGAGCAAAGGGAAACAATCCCATAGTTGGGACCTTCCTTCCAGATGATGTAATATCCTCTCGCACTGAGGATACCTCTCTGGAGGAGGGAACTCCAATTATTGGGAAGAGACAGGTAATAGTTATGGGGGATTCGATCATTAGAAAGATAGATAGCTGGGTTTGCAATGACCGGGAGAGCCGTATGGTGACTTGTTTGCCTGGTGCAAAGGTTGCGGAGCTCTTGAGACATCTAGATAGACTTATGTGTAGTGCTGGGGAGGAGCCAGTGGTCATGGTACATGGTAGATACCTGTGACATAGGGAAGGATAGGAGAGAGATCCTGGAGGCCAAATTTAGGCTGGTAGGTAAGAGATTGAAGTCCAGGACCTCCATGGTAGCATTCTCTGAAATGCTTCAGTTCCACTCGTGGGGCCAGTTAGACAGGCAGAACTGCAGGGTTTCAATGCATGGATGATGCAAGGGTGCAGGGCGGAGGGTTTAGATTTATTAGGCACTAAGGAAACTTTTGGGAAAGGGGGAGCCTATACAGGAAAGGGGGAGCCTATACAGCCTATGGGCTCCACCTAAACCAAAATGGAACCAGATTGCTGGTACTTAAAATTAAAAAGGTAGTAGAGCAATATTTAAAGCTGAAACGTGTGGAAGAGCATGTGGTTCGGACAGAGACATCCCTTAGGGGAGGATCTATTAATGGAGATTCTCTATGTCCTAGTAAGGAGGAGAGGATGGAAGATGATAAAATATGGGTAGGATCCGATGAGAAACAGTCAAATGAAAAAGAGACCCATTCAGTTACATCACATACAAGTTTTTAAAGTGCTTATATACAAATGCTAGAAGTCTAAATAAAAAGATGAGTGAACTAGAGTGCCTCATATTAAATGAGGATATTGATATAATAGGCATTACAGAAACTTGGTGGAATGAGGATAATCAATGGGACACAGTAATCATAGAATCATAGAATGTCAAGGTTGGAAGGGACCTCAGGAGGTCATCTAGTCCAACCCCCTACTCAAAGCAAGACAATCCCTAGACAGATTTTTGCCCCAGATCCCTAAATGGCCCCCTCAAGGATTGAACTCACAACCCTGGGTTTAGCAGGCTGTACAAACTATATCGGAAGGACAGAACAGGTCATGCTGGTGGGGGAGGTGGCACTATATGTGAAAGAAAGCATAGAATCAAATGAAGTAAAAATCTTAAATGAACCAAACTGTACCATAGAAACTCTATGAATAGTAATTCCATGCTCTAATAATAAGAATATCGCAGTAGGGATATATTACCGACCACCTGACCATGATGGTGACAGTGACTGTGAAATGCTTAGGGAGATTACAGAGGCTATAAAAATAAAAAACTCAATAATAATGGGGGATTTCAACTATCCCCATATTGACTGGGTACATGTCACCTCAGGACGGGATGCAGAGATAAAGTTTCTTGACACCTTAAATGACCGTTTCTTGGAGCAGCTAGTCCTGGAACCCACAAGAGGAGAGGCAATTCTTGATTTAGTCCTAAGTGGAGCACTGGATCTGGTCCTGTGACAGATTTTTGTTACCAATCTGCCTGGGGCGTCAGGTGATCAGGCTGAGCCCGCAGGATTGTTAGGGGAGGAGATGAAGGAGCACACCAAGTGACTAATTTTAAAGCTTTATTAATTAAATAAAAGCAGTGAGTGCTGGGTTTTTCCTACGTTATCTAAAGGAAGGAAGAAAGCGTTAGTGCCCAAGCCCTCACCCGCTTTCATACTCACACAAGCACAACCCAAGGCTGGCCAAGCTCGGGTGTAATGTAAGAAGAACAGGGGGAAGGGTGGACGAGAGTTCTGTTTTGTGCACAAGGTTCACTGTTGATCTTCAACTTGCTTTAGCTTTCGGGAGGCTTTTAAGCCCTATTTTGGGGGGGGGGGGCGTTCTGTTCAGGGACCTCTGTCCCCTGTGCTCTTTGTACCAGTCCCAACTGGCTTTTTGCGGCTTTTTAAACTTTTTTAAAATACACCGGCTTTAGGGACGCAATACTGTTGTTTTTTAACTTGCTAACCTTCGCAGTTTTACCAGCTTGCAGCCCCTGCAGTTTTGTTCAGCTCAATTTTTTTTTTTATGGCTTTTTGGCATTAAAAAGTTTGTTTGTGTGCATTGGCGTTGGGCGGCTAAAGTTAGCTTTTTATTTTTAAACCTAGCTAAAGCGTTAAGTTAACCCGTTACTTTCTCCCTTCCTCCCTCTACGGCCTCTCGTAACCTGCAAAAAAACCTTTCACTCCACCTTTAACCCTTCCCACAATACACTCCACTACATATACAAGTGCTAGCAACATACAATGCTAAACTGCTTACCCCAAAAAACCCATAAGGGGCAATTTTACTGTAACTGTAACAGTCCGCTTGGTATAGTAACCATAATATAATTAAATTTAACATCCATGTGGCAGGGGAAAACACCACAGCAGCCCAACACTGTAGCATTTAATATCAGAAAGAGGGACTACACAAAAATGAAGCTAGTGAAACAGAAATTAAAAGGTACAGTGCCAGAAGTGAAATACCTGCAAGGTGCATGGAAACTTTTTAAAGACACCATGATAGAGGCTCAACTTAAATGTATACCCCAAATTAAAAAACATAGTAAGAGAACCAAAAAAGTGCCACCCTGGCTAAATAACAAAGTAAAAGAAGAAGTGAGAAAAAAAGGCATCCTTTAAAAAGTGGAAGTTAAATCCTAGTGAGGAAAATAGAAAGGAACATAAATTCTGTCAAATTAAGTCTAAAAATATAATTAGGAAGGCCAAAAAATAATTTTAAAAACAACTAGGCAAAGACTCAAAAAGTAATAGCAATTTTTTTTTCAGAAGCAGGAAGTCTGCTAAACAACCAGTGGGGCCACTGCATGATCAAGATGCTAAAGGAGCACTCAAGGATGATAAGGCCATTGCGGAGAAACAAAATTAATTCTTTGCATCGGTCTTCACGGCTGAGGATGTAAAGGAGATTCCCAAACTTGAGCCATTCTTTTTAGGTGACAAATATGAGGAACTGTCCCAGATTGAAGTGTCATTAGAGGAGGTTTTGGAACAAATAGATAAACTAAACAATAGTAAGTTATCAGGACCAGATGGTATTCACCCAAAAGTTCTGAAGGAACTCAAATGTGAAATTGCAGAACTACTAACTGTAGTTTGTAACCTAAAATTTAAATCAGCTTCTGTACGAAATGACTGGAGGATAGCTAACGTGATGCCAATTTTAAAAAAGGGCTCCAGAGGTGATCCTGGCATTTACAGGCCGGTAAGCCTGACTTCAGTACTGGGCAAACTGGTTGAAACTATAATAAATAACAAAATTGTCAGACACATAGATGAACATAATTTGTTGGGGAAAAGTCAACATGGTTTTTGTAAAGGGAAATCATGCCTCCCCAATCTACTAGAATTCTTTGAGGGGGTCAACAAGAATGTGGATATGGGGGATCCAGTGGATATAGTGTACTTAGATTTTCAGAAAGCCTTTGACAAGGTCCCTCACCAAAGGCTCTTAAGCAAAGCAAGCTGTCATGGGAAAAGAGGGAAGGTCCTCTCATGGATTAGTAACTGGTTAAAAGATAGGAAACAAAGGGTAGGAATAAATGGTCATTTTTCAGAATGGAGAGAGGTAAATAGCGGTGTCCCCCAGGGTTCTGTACTGGGACCAGTATTGTTCAACATATTCATAAATGATCTCGAAAAAGGGGTAAACAGTGAGGTGGCAACATTTGAAGATGATAGAAAATTACTCAAGATAGTTAAGTCCCAGGCAGACTGTGAAGAGCTACAAAAGGATCTCTCAAAACTGGGTGACCGAGCAACAAAATGGTAGATGAAATTCAGTGTTGATAAATGCAAAGTAATGCACATTGGAAAACATAATCCCAACTATACATATAAAATGATGGGGTCTAAATTAACTGTTACCACTCAAGAAAGAGCTCTTGGAGTCATTGTGGAGAATTCTCTGAAAACATCCACTCAATGTGCAGTGGCAGTCAAAAAAGTGAACAGAATTTTGAGAATCATTAAGAAAGGGATAGATAATAGGACAGAAAATATCATATTGCCTCTATATAAATTCATGGAACGCCCACATCTTGAATAGTGTGTGCAGATGTGGTCGCCCCATCTCAAAAAAGATATATTGGAATTGGAAAAGGTTCAGAAAAGGGCAAGGAAAATGATTAGGGGTATGGAATGACCTCCATATGAGGATAGATTAATAAGCATGGACTTTTCAGCTTGGAAAAAGAGATGACTAAGGGGGGTATGGTAGAGGTCTATAAAATCATGACTGATGTGGAGAAAGTAAATAAGGAAGTGTTATTTACTCCTTCTAATAACACAAGAACTAGGGGTCACTAAATGAAATTAATAGGCAGCAAATTTAAAACAAACAAAAGGAAGTATTTTTTCACACAACGCGCAGAATTAAAAGGTGACCATAACACATTTTTCCTCATATGACAAAAAGAGAAAAGTCTGATGTGTTGAGTAACAAGTGTTTTAGTAATTGATTGGATCATATGGTTTCATACAGCACTGAGCACAGGGAATTCTCACTTTTGCATACCCTGATAGGAAAAATAAGGGGATACTGACACAAAGATCTAGCTTGAAAAATATCTGATCATTTTCAGCCCTAACATAGCTGAGCTCAGCTCCACTTACTTCAATGGAGGTGCACTGGCTTACTCCATGACTCAGTTTGGCTCAAAAAGTTAGGGAATGCAGTAAATAAATTCCTAATAGAATTCCATCTACTCAAAAATCAAATATGAAAATCCATGCAATTCAGAAAGTGTATAAAGAATGCACTTAAAAAAACCCCACTGTGATCCACTTTCCCCATATCTTTCCTGGTAATGCATTAGTTGGCCTGCTGAAGTCAAAGCAATCTTACAGTGACTTACTGATGTGTCATTTATCTCTCTTCTGGATTTGGTCCCCTATCTGCAGACCAGTGTCACCAGCAGATCATCTCTTAGACTTTCATTCCTTCCTTTCTACTGCTTTCAGAACATTCCTGCCACATATCACTCTTATTTGCTCCCTTTTGTATGAAAAGATGCAGGGCTAAAGTCATACCTGGTAACTACATTGAAGCAGGAATTTTATCCATTATCTTTTAAAGAAAAGAGTTTCAACAATATATGTCATTAGACCAGTGGATCACCCAAGAGACTGTTTAAAAATAACCAAAACACAGGCACCGGAGAGGATAAACGAAGCCTTTAACATGAAATAAACATATTCATTTAAAATATTCCAGCGGAGCACAAGATGTACACAGGTTATACAGAAAACACGCTGTATCTGGCTTTATCGAACTTAGAGGTAAAAATATCATAGGAACAATTCATTGTAATATTGTATTCTAGCACCAAAATATATTAGGAACTTTAAAGACAAAGATGCAGACACATTGCCTCCCTGTATACTTTATAGAAAGCAACCCCCAACCCTACAATGGAATAGGGTGACCAGATGTCCCGATTTTATAGGGCAGTCCCGATTTTGGGGTCTTTTTCTTATATAGGCTCCTATTACCCCTCACCCCCTGTCCCGATTTTTCACACTTGCTGTCTGATAACCCTACAATGGAAAGAAAGAAGAAAAAAATCCAAAATCTTGCTCTTCAATCAGATAGATGCCATGCCACACTGTTGTACAGAAATTGATGAATTCACATTACAGTATGGGGCATTTTGTTTCCAGAGCACAGGAGAGAAGATCTGTTTTGATCTTTCTTGTTCACTGTTATCTAGTGAGACTGTCACATTGTAACTTGTGTAAGGAGCTCAGTGGAGGAAGGAAGTGAAACCCACTAGTCGGGGGGAAATCTGTCTGAGAGCAGTTCCTCAAAAAAGTCTTTTCCGGTTAAGAAAGAAAAAGGAGGTGATGTGACAAGATATTAATGAATAGAATTCTCTTTATATAACACCTTACACAATGCTTTTGAATCTTTTGACAATAGTTTTCAGGGTTTTTTTTAAATCACTCACTGACATCTCAGAAGTAGTAAACAATAAAATGAAGAATCTTACATTAAAGTTGTGAGTGTAAATGCTCAGATCAGGAAATTAAAATGGAAAAGCTACTATAAGAACATACATTTGGTCACGTTGTACTTCCTGAATATTTCCTGGTGTAAATTTAACAACAGAACCATGAATATATCAAGGTTCATGTTTAAAGTCTAATTCTGCAAAGTGATCTGCACAGGTGGGCCTTCTCCCCACTTGGAGTCCCATGGAAGTGCATGAATAATAGTCTGCCTAGGCATATATTGCTTTGCAGGACTGGGGGTCTTAAACAGAAATAGCAGATATACAGAATACGTGTGTTTGTGTGTGTGTGTGTGTGTGTGTGTGTGTGTGTGTGTGTGTGAGAGAGAGAGAGAGAGAGAGAGAGAGAGAGAGAGAGATGCTCAGCTTAACATTACTATGAGAAACTTAACTTTTCACTTCCTCACTTCCTCATAGCCTCTTCACATAGTATAGTGTCTATGCTGGGAAAAGGGAGCATATTAAGTAAGGTGGGAGAGGGGGTGCAGAGTGTCTCCCCTCTAAGACTTTAGAAATTAAGTAAAAAGATGGCAGGCCCATGAGCAAATGGCAGGACTAGGACCGTCAATATTTCTAAACCATAAGAATTATTTTCCTTCAAAATGTGTAAAATATAATCTTTGAAGGTGCAAATACAGTGCACCCAAACTGTAGCTCTAGCTCTGCTTTTAATTTGTTTTCCAGTTTCCAAAAATTGCAAATATAGCGACATACAGAAATAAAATTACCATGTCCCAGATCCTCAAAAGTAGGAGTTAAACACCTAAATATCTTTGAGGATCTGGGCCCATACCATTATTACTTGGCTTAGGGCACATGTACAAAGAGAACTGCCAAGTAATATTCTGTATTAATATAATAAAGTATTAGGGCCCAGTCTCGTAACCTTTTTCTCATGCGAAAAGATCCAACTCTGAGCAGTCCCATTGAATTGAATGGGACTTCTTGGATGAGAATGACTCCTCACTTGTGGCCAAATTCTGTCTGCTTGACTCATGGGGACTATTTTAGGAGTAAGGTGTGAGTAAAGTTGGTAATATCGGGCATGTATGTGTAAGATATTGCAGGATGTGGTCCTTACTTTATGGAAATGACATGTAATTATATCTTTCATTACGATCTGATTTCCAGTTTTTAAAGGATGTCTTTTTGCCACTGGCTTCCTCTTTTACTCTGTTGTTTAGCCATGGTGGCGGGTTTTTGGTCCTCTTGCTGTTTTTCTTTTTATTTAGAGTATACATTTAGCTTGAGCCTTTATTATAGTGTTTTTAAAAAGTTTCCATGCAGCTTTCAGGCATTTTACTCTTGTGACTGATCCTTTTAATTTCTGTTTAATTAGCCTCCTCATTTTTGTGTAGATCCCCTTTTGGAAGTTCAATGCTAGTGTGGTGGGTTTCTTTGGTATTTCCCTCCCTAAAAGGATGTGAAATTTAATTATATTATGGTCACTAATACCAAGCAGTTCAGCTATATTCACCTCTTGGAGCAGATTCTGTTTGTCACTTAGGACTAAATCAAGAATTGCCTCTCCCCTTAGTGGTACCAGGACTAGCTGCTCCAAGAAGCAGTCATTTATGGTGCTTAGAAATTTTATCTCTCCATCCCATCCTGAGGTGACATGTACCCAGTCAATATGGGATAGTTGATATCACCCAGTATTATTGGGTTTTCTGTTTTTTTAGCTTCTCTAATCTCCCTGAGCATTTCACAATCCCCGTCACCATCATGGTCAGGTGCTCAGTAATATACTCCTATTGCTACACTCTTATTATTTAAGCATGGAATTTGTATCCATTGAGATTCTATGGTATAGTTAGATTCATTTAAGATTTTTATTATATTTTACACTGTGCTTTCATTCACATATAGTGCCACTCCCCCACCAGCAAGACCTATTCTGTCATTCCTATATATTTTCAGTCTTGGTATTACCATGTCCCATTGATTATCATCATTCCACCAATTTTCCTAAGTACTTCTGGTCTCACATTGTTTTTGCACTAGTGTAATACTATTGACGTCAATGGATTTATTCCTGACTTGTACTGATGTACATGAGATTAGAATCCGGCTCGTAATCCTTGGGTCTTGACATTGTAGGTGCTTGCTATTGAAATGATTATACTGAAGAAATATTTCAGGTGGAAAATAAACAACTGAAGCTTATAACAGAGAAGCAAAGATCATGCTTTCAAGCAAATGATCTTAAAGAATGGTGGGAAAGAACTATAGAAAATACACACAATAGAAGTAGAATTATTTCTAAGAGGAATGTTTTTGAAGAGGAATTATTAAATATGCATCTTATGACTGCAACAGCCTAAAGAGAAGTTGTGAATATAGAGCAAAGAAATTTTCTCTTACTAGGGCAGAGCTGCAGAGAGGAGGCTCATTTATGCATTGCTGGTCTACCATGCAGCAGAGCTCTATTCCACTGATCAAGAGATCACTTTCATAACCACTTTTCTGAGGTCACAACTGAGTCTGCTACAGTCACGCAAGCCCTGGCTACTGGAGTTTACTATAACAATGCATGTTCACGAAAACCTCTTGAAGAGGCAGTACATCCTCTCTACTGAAACAGACGACACATGTAAGCATAAATGGGCCACTTGAAGGATGTGTCATGGGCTGTTAGGTTTGGTTTAAACATTTAGCAGAAGTGGAATATGGTACTTTGGAGTTTTGTCCGGTGATAGGGAAAAGTAAACCTTTGTCAAGATTAATAGTTCAAGAATGCTCTTAAGAAATGCATGCTGAAGCCTTTTTCAAATATTTATTCAAATAGTTTATGGATTTAAAAAAAAAACCAGTCCATGTCCATCAAGTACATGCTACTGTAAGTTATGTTAGTTAAGTTATTTAAAAAAGTCATGGCAAATAGTGAAACAAACATTATTCACAATAAATTATAGCTAAGATTGTCCTGAAGCTCCAAAAATCAACATTTGTTACTACTAGTCTATTATAAACAGCAGTATTGCAGAAGTGTAAGGTAACTAAATGATACTACTGTCAAAAGTTCATTCAAAAAGAAATAAAATAGTAATTATGAATTATAGTTCATAAAGCATAAAGACTTAGTCTTCTTTTTAATTGATAGAATACCTTCCAAATTACTACACAAAAATCTTTTGAATGGAACAGCCTGTTAGGTAATGACTGGGAGAGATGGTAACAGTGGAGAAAGACAAATTTAAAGAAAAAAATTAAAACATCATCCCCACTTCCATAAATTGAATTCTAATAAGTTTAAAGGTTTAATTTGGTCTATTTCCATTGATTATATTATAGTAGCTCGATGAAGACAATTTCTGTTCCATTGGATTATCATCCTTGGCAATTATCACTTGGGGTAACATTTTTAAAAGGTCCTAAGTGACTTAGGAGCCTATATCCTATTTTAAAAAGTGACCTTAGGAACGTTGGAGCACATCTTCCATTGACTCTTAATGTGACTTAGGCTCCTAAGTGCCTACGGGTATGTCTACACTGCAGTTAGTCACCTGCGGCTGGACCATGCCAGCTGATTCAGGCTCGCGGGGCTTGGGCTAAGGGACTGTTTAACTGCGGTGCAGACATCTGGGCTCTGGCTGGAGCCCGAGCCCTGGGACACCTGCGAGGCAGGAGGGTCCCAGAGCCCAGGCTACAGCCCAAATGTCTACACCACAATTACACAGCCTCTTAGCCCAAACCCCAGTCAGCTCACATGGGTCAGCCGCCGGTTTTTATTTGCAATGTAGACATACCCACTGTCACTAAGTCACTGAAGAGCTTTTGAAATTTTTACCCTGTCTCCTGTAATTATTTTTCACTACTCTGTGAAAAATACTACTAATTTCTACTATAAATTTCCATGGAAATGGCATTAAAACAGACTAACATCAACTCCTCTGTAAATAAACGCACTTGTTTTTGTCTGCTCTTTTTAAAGTCAGGGTAAACTTCAAAAGCTGCATCCAAAGTTAGTGAGCCTGAACTACTAATACACATGCTTAATTAATTAAGTTGACCATTTCCTTTCTTCAGTTATGCTGGAAACAGATATATCAGAGCAGTACTGTGTTACTCTGCCTTTTAAAAAAATTACACATGAATGTGTGTATGCCAGCAGGCTCTGCTGCTCCCTTCCGTGCATCCATTTCACAAGGTCTTTTGCTTTCCCTACCCGTTTCCACTGTAGCCAACCCCATCCCACGCAGATCCCCTAAGAACTGCAGTATACACATTGCAAGCACTCTGCTTGTGACAGCTGGACAATGAAATTACATCTCAGAACATTGTTTTCACCTGAATTGAAAAATTAAAAACACTAGCAGGGATGAACAAAGCATGGACTCCTATTCCACACTCTAACACAGGGGTCGGCAACCTTTCAGAAGTGGTGTGCCGAGTCTTCATTTATTCACTCTAATTTAAAGTTTTGCATGCCAGTAATACATTTTAACGTTTTTAGAAGGTCTCTTTCTATAAGTCTATAATATATAACTAAACTATTGTTGTATGTAAAGTAAATAAGGTTTTTAAAATGTTTAAGAAGCTTCATTTAAAATTAAATTAAAATGCAGAGCCCCCCGGACCGGTGGCCAGGACCCAGGCAGTGTGAGTGCCACTGAAAATCAGCTCATGTGCCACCTTCGGCACGCGTGCCATAGGTTGCCTACCCCTGCTCTAACAGGACCTCAACTAATTCCACATATACAAAAAACCTTAAGAAGTTTTACTGTAACTTCAGTGATTATATTTGCATTTGATCATGAGACTAAATACAGATTATGTTGTTGCCTGTTCCTGATCAGGCAGGAATCAATGTAGGAGAGCAATAGTCTCTCAAATATAATCACTTACATTCAGTGTGATCAGCATGACAGCCAGCCAGAGGCAGAGCCAGCTGATGAAAGAATTGATGCTGACAGTGGGCAGAGAGCCTGTATGGGCAGTGTCAGCTGCCTCTGGTGCACCCCCTCATGGTCAGGGATGGCTCTGCAGAGCCCTGCCTCAGTTTCCCCTCTCAGACAACCCAAGGACTCTACACCTGGCTCTCTTGCTTAAGTACGCCTCCTGGGGGGGGTCAGTTTATTATTAAACTGAATGCAAATAATCTGTAGCAAAAGTCCCAAAACAGCAGGAACCCTCCCAGCATCTCTCCCGGGAGATAATCCTCACCGGGGAGCATCCCTCACTCCCCCTGGTCCTCTCACTTTTCCCCTGGAGCCAACTCTCCAGCACAGAGATGTGTGGTGGGTAAGCCCCTCCACTTCTCCCCTGCCTTCAGATCTCTCCAGCCCTTGGCTTTAGCTCTCTGGCTTAGAGTCAGTAGACATCTACCACTCTCTGGCCTTCAGCCCTGGCTCTCTGGCTTGGGGAGGTCAGCTGGTCTTACTTTCCTGCCTTCAGCCTTCCCCCAGGAACCTATCTTCTGAGTTTGGCATCTCTCATCTCCTGCCAACCTCCTCCTCCTGGGAAGCTCTGACCTACTGGTCCCTCTTTAGGGGTCAGGTGCCCTTTTTTCAGCCCAATTTGTATGAGCGGATGATGCACAGGTGCATTAGCTCTCTCTTAAAGGGACAATGTCACCATGTGACAGGCAGATTAAAGGAACCAGCACATTTAGCAACATTACCTTCATCCTAGCACTGCTCCAGGTGTGAGTCCTTTAGTCTGTTCCCCTCCACAAGAATTATCGTTGTAGGGAAATAGATAGCCCTGGAGCCTCCCTCTACCTCAAAGGCCACAGTTTAAACTGAGAGATATTTAAAAGGTGAAATCTCCTTTTCAAAGGAGCATTACATTTTAGTATTAACTTCTTTTGTGTATTACAAAGCATTGTGGGATTGGAAGATTATAAATCCCTTCCTGATGCTGAGGTAGATGGAACTGGTTGTGTTTTGAAAAGGTCTCTTGGAGTTGGGCTGCTGTTAAGGTTTTGGTTATTTTTTGCCTTGCACTTATAAATAAATGCTGGAATTGCATCCTTCCTACCCCTTAGGTTCAAGATTTAACAAACATAGCATTTAACTTTGTTAGATAACAGCAAATGTCTATGCAAGGAATGAAACATTTTAAATTGGAACTTTAATAGTTGTAACAGATGAAAATAAGAATAAACTAGAGCAGCTGTGAAATTCCAGTTTAAATGATTAGTAATCCCTTTATTTTAGAATATACCACATTTTATCAGGTACAGTGTAATCAACTCCCCTTGCTTAAAAGGTGTCCATAGTAGGACTTCTTTCTGACACATATACATTTCTACCACTTATCTTTCAATTCTAGGAAAAGAATTGGCTACTAATGCAATGTAGTGAAATCAGGATGCAGCACGACCTCTGTTATTCCAGTCCCCAAATTATTACAAATTTCCTCAATTTTCCTTTACAGCTCTAACTGAGATTCACAGTCTGGGTGCTTCATAACCTCTTAATGCAGACAAGAGGATGAATACAGTGATTCTGATTAGCTGTTAGTCCCCTTAAGAACATAAGAACGGCCATATTGGGTCAGACCAAAGATCCATCTAGCCCAGTATCCTGTCTTCTGACAGTGGCCAATGTCTGGTGCTTCAGAGGGAATGAACAGAACAGGTAATCTTCAAGTGATCCATCCCCTGTAGCCTACTCTCAACTTCTGGCAAACAGAGGCTAGGGACACCATAACCTGAAGAGACACCCCTTCAGATTCTCTTTCTAGTTCTTTTGTGGAATTTCCGTTTATCTGCAAGTTCCACAGTAAAGTGCTATCTGATTCACTTATACTCCAGATAATAACCCAAAACCAAGCCATTTGAGGTTGATATAACTATAAAGTGTTATCTAATAAATACAATAACTTTAAACAACTACTAAAGGTTACACTTTCACTAAAATGATTTCCAACTGCCACAGAGAGCAATAAGAATCAACCTTTAAAGATTTTACAATTACAAAAATCATGTCAAGCATCATTGTTTTCCAATAAAAAACCTGTACCCTACCACACTCGCCACATACTGTAAAGATGAACTTAGAGCTCAGCTGCCTTTGTGCCAGGTCCCAGTGCTTTCTACTTGAATTTTGTATGCAGTGAAGTTAGAAGTGTTCCATTTTCCAGCAGCCAAAATAGAACAAGTTCTAGGTTAGATAATACTTCAGTACATAGAACGCAGTACTACAGACAGACCTCACTGCAATACGTAAGTGGCAGGGAGTTTTAACAGGGCAGCAAACAGAAAAATAAAATCAGTTATAGAAAATATTTTAAAAATCGGTTGGGGCTTCACTACAAGTGAGTCTCCCAGATGTGGCTGGGGATAGAACAATATTTAGGGCCTGATGCATTGGTGTCCATTTGGCTATCTGCTGGCATAAAGGAGCTCTGAAGGTATCTAAGTGCCCTGCTGGGGAATTTCACAGACAGAGGGTTTCCCCAATAGACATTGAGATAATGCTGGGGGGGAGCATGGGCATGTTGGGGAAAAGGGGCAGATCTGGGGTATTCCTATGCCCAATTTATTCCCTATTCGAGGATGATCCACAGGGGACATTGGCAGCCAACGATAGGTTAGGAGAGCTCCTCAAGGTCTTCTAAACTGTGCCAAGGGCCAAAATGGCCGTTGGCTAATACAGCATAGGTGAGACACAAAAGTGGTACGAAGAGACCAGTGTCTATCTCTTCTCCTTCCACCCAGTCCCTCTGTCAAGCTTTGCTGTGGTGCAGGATTAATTTGGCTCACTAGCCCAATAAGATAAAATACTCCATGGGAGCAAGGTGCAGTTGCTGTGGAAACAGAAATTCGTAATTTCCTGACTTGTTCAAAGTTTAAATTTACTACCAATTTCATATTCCCCTGCTAGCAGATGATGATGAAAGTAGGTAGTTTCAAAATTACCTGCACCAGAGTGCATGTGAAGGGAAGAGCAGGGATCACAAACTCATTATCTCTTTACAATTCTGCTTTTCCCTGCAACATTTAAGTTTATAACAAAAAAAATGCTTCCATGTTTTTCCATGGTGAAGACAACCGTCACAAAACATCAGTGTGGAAGCCAGCCTCCATCGCTGCAAGTGGGAGGGGAGTGGGAAGAGCATTGGTCAGGACAGGACACTGACTCATGAATTGACTGGCCCATAATGTCAGCCACAAAGGACTGAGAATGCTGGTGGTGGCAGGAAGCCTATGGGTGGGAGTGAGGAATCAGCAGTAAACTGGCAGCCTAATGACACAGGAAGTGCTGACAACAATTCATTATTTATTCCCTGCCCCTGCTGCAATGATTCTCATTGCCTTGAAGCTAAGGTAGGAATATATGTAGGGGAGGGAAGGAAAGGTGCATTCCCTCCCTATGGCCCATGCAATGAAAGCATGAGAAGGATAACTACTTTCATCATCTCAGATCACATTGGTGAGGAACATAGAGGCTCATAGAGAGCAGAAGGGAAAAGAGGTCTCCCTGACTCCTCTCATATCCAATATGGTCCCCTAACCCTCCATTAATACAGGGAAATAAATGGAGAAAAAGGACTGGGATGGAAGGAAGAGTTGGAGAAAAAGTTAAAAGGGAACATTGGGGAAGAAGGGAGATGACATAGGGAAAGAAGCCTTGGAGATGGAGGAAGCGAGAAAACAAAACAGGGAACATGAGCAAAGGAGGGAAAGAGGAAAAATAGATGGAGAAAACAAGAAGGTACAAAGCAAGACTGAATCAGAAATGAAAAACGTTCTCAAGAAAAGTGGAGGTGGATTGTAAGAAGAATGGTTAAGGAAAAACAAGTGGAAAATTCCTCAAAGTCTGAAGAAAACAGATTAAGGAACCATAGACACCAAAACACAGAAGGAAAATCACCAAGGTAAACAGTAGGAGGAAAAGGGGAGGAGGAAGGAAAAAAATAAAAGATGGCAGTTAATTAAAAGTTTAACACAAAAGTTTATTTATAAGCATAGGTGCTGGAACTAGGGGTGCTGGGCATGTGGCTTAAAGTGGTTTCCATTATATACAAGTTTTACAGCTTGGTTCAATGGCTCTCAGCACCCCCACTATACAAATTGTTCCAGCACCTCTGCTAATAAGATACCCAAAATTCATCAAATGCATGACATTATCTCATGGCTGTGTTTTATAGGTCAGTCTGAGTCCACACCTCTGAGCTCTCCCAACAGTCCCTATAGCCTTCTACCTTTGCTGCTCTGGTTAGAGCATGGCTGGCTGAAGCCCTCTTCAGATGAGCTACAGCAGCAGTGAAGGTGTGAACTGACCCCTCCTACACCATATTCATTTAAATTACATTTTAATGTCAATATCTAGAAACATGGGACCAAAGTCTGAATACCTTATTTGGATAAAACTGCCAATGACATCAAAGCTGAGTAAAACTGAACAAGGAACTGAAGCTTTGCTTCATTGTCTTTATGTTCCCTCCATACCCAAACCTTTTGTTTTACCAGAATGGGCTTTTTGCCCAAATTCTCTCTAGAGCAGGTCTTTCCTGGCACACTGCCTCAGTTGGAAGGGGACTGGGTTTCTCTCTGCCCTCTTCATCCTTGGAATTTNTTTCCCCCCCCCCCCCCCCCCCCCCCCACACACACACACACTGTTGCTACAAGCTGCTGTACACATTGTTTGGCAAAGGGTTACTGGGTTGTCACAGTAAGACTTGTACTTTGCCGCTGGGACTTGTCTCTAGGAGGAGAAATGGACAAAGCAATGCCAGTTTGCTGTTCTTTCCTGAAGTAAGGCTAGGGACAACTGGAAGTTAGGTTCAGTGACTTTGTAGAAAATACATCATTTACTGAAAATGGAATATACAATATATCATACTGGTTATTGCCTGGGTGTTGTGACTCCCTCCTAATGTGTACAGAAAAAGAAGTTAAAGAAACAATGTAACTACAGTGACCTCTTGGAGTTTAGTGTCATTGCAGCTTTACTGCTATAGACAAAGCCCAACTTCTGTCCAGAAAATGAACTTTGAAGATCTCAGCTTTATGCCCGAGGGTAATGCCTGACTCACACTGCTGATTTTAACGGCATTATAAATTGCCCTGACGATCCCTATAAAGAATGCAGAATGTGACAGGAGGTTTTCACTACTGGGACATATCAAGCATGACTGGTGAGCAAATCCTCAGCCTGATATTATCTCTGCTTTATTAGCTACTAATGTCAGTTACAAAATGGTGAGCATGCTCCCCAATTAATACGGTAGCTGTTTGTGTGTTTAACTGTTTCTGAAGTGCTTATCACTGTGGTACCAGTGGGGACTTTTAATGCTACTGGGTGGGAATAGAGATAAACAATGGGAGAGGCTCATCTGTGGTATAACATCTCTGAATTCAAGTGAGTTACATCAAGTGTGAATTTGGCCCACTAGAGCTTGGGTCAGTGAGAGTGATGAAGAAAAAATTCAAATCTAAAATGGATACATAGAAAAGTGGCTCACTCCCGTATTAATAGGGCCTTGGAAAGTGCAGAGCACTCTTATGGGGTGTTGAACACACTCAACTCCCACTGAATTCTGTGACGAGTTGAGGGCACCCAACACCTTATAGGACTGAACCTTTAATAACAGTGAAGATAAAACTCGTGTTTTTAATTTAAAACATCTCTGTTTTTCTCATGTGGATAATTCCTTGTTCTGGGGCATGAAGATTTTTTCCCTTATGCACTAATGCGCATGAAACAAACAAACAAAAAATAAAGTAATTCAATCCCTGCTTTTCTGTATTTAAAATCTCAGCCATAATGTCGCATTAGCATATTTTCCATTTAATTATTGTATTCATCAGTACATGATTCATTATCTAAGATAGACTATTTGTTCACTTAAGAAATGTTTCCATAACAATATCAGTATGTGTATTTTAACAGGCCATTCTCCCCTATAAAGTATATGAAGCTTAACTGATCTAGGATTATTCTTTGAATAAAATATTTTGAGAAAAATATCCAATTTCAGTGATAAGAGTTATAAAGCAACATTGTGAAATATAATAACACAACTGAGGATAGTGTGTTCTATACCAGATGTTGAAATACTCTGAGTATTTAAGATGTATGTAAGGTGATATGTACGGCTTACAAACATAGAGTTGATAAGAGAGCTATGAATTTGTAAGTTGATTAGAAAAAAAAAATCTAGAAACTTCCATGCTGCCTCTTACACTTGGATCTAATCCCTCTCCTCCCTCAAATCCCTCCCCTACCACAATTCCTATAAGAAATCAGCCAGTTAATCATGGTAGATTGAGGGCCAGATGGGGTTTGTTGGCACTTTATTTATAATTATATGACTTGCACATATAGATAATATATATTTGATTGCATTCTCCTCCCTCCATCTTTGGTAGGTCACTTGCCTCCATATGCCTTAGTAGCGCAATGAGCTCCATGCATGCAGGCCCCTACCATCCATGTGGCTCTCTATTCAGCAGGGCTCCATGGGGAGGCAAGGGTCTTCATGCATCTTAATGCAGGACCAGGGACTTAGATTGTAAGATTTTCAGGGCAGGAACTACACCTTTGTATGTATTTGTACAATACTTACCACCATTAACTCCATTTCCAGTTGGGACCTCTGGTCATAAAGATAATATAAATATTAAATAAGAATTAACTACTTTAAAAAAAAAACTAAAAATGCCAATTAGCTAGCAAAAATTTAAATATAATATAGAAGTTAGCTGAGACATTTTTCAGCAATGGAAACATTCTAAAATTAGAACATGTGTGGACAGATACACGAAGGAAATAATAAATTTGGCTAATAAATAAATAGGCTGGGGATTAAATTTTTAAGTAGAAGAAAAAAATTTGGTAACGAATATGATCTAAAACTCCTAAAAATATACCTATACCGCCCCAAAAGAAGATGAAACAATTTAACAATCTAAATTAGCACTAATATTAAGAGAAGATTTGGGGATATTAAAAAAATATGCACATGCTTAACTTTTACACATGATAAGTAGTCCCAAGACTCATATGCATAAATCTTTGCAGGATTGGAGACATAGGCCCCGTCCAGACTACCCGCCCGGATCGGCGGGTAGCCATCGAAGTATCGGGGATCGATCTATCGCGTCTCGTCTGGACGCGATAGATCGATCCCCGAACGCGCTACTTCGAACTCCGGTACTCCTGCAGGGCGAGCGGAGTACCGGAGTTCGAAGTAGGAGCCGCGAACTTCGATCGCGGCGCCGCGCGGACGCGAGGTAAGTCGCGTTAGTTCGAACTAAGGTACTTCGACTTCAGCTACGCTATTCGCGTAGCTGAAGTCGAAGTACCTTAGTTCGATCCCGCCCCTAGTGTGGACCAGCCCATAGAGAGCAATAGTTCCTCTTGGTTAACACCAGCTACAGAAGAAATACCACTGTTAATGGGTAAGGGTGCAGAATATGTGCTTCCTATTTTGGATAATTTTTATATTTTTAATTGAATTTTGTAAACAATCCATAGATAATACAGTGATAGACACCATATAAAAACCTGCAATATGATATAGTCCATACAGATATAAAAAGGGAGGGGTGAGATTAGAAGCAGAAATGGGATTACAGTAGAATTTTAGAAAATAGAGCAAAGAATTCCATATTTGGCAAGAATATTGTATATCAGTGAACTTTCACAAAAGATAAAATCTCCTTCATAGGAAGGTGGTATTAAGTGTTTTAAAGGAACCTTAATAAGGATCTAATTTAGTGTAATGCTGTTTTACACTGCATTTTCACTTGTACCACTATGATGTCTAGATTTTAGAAAATATATCAGCTGGTGGATAAACAGGAATGCACCAAAAATTGTAATCATATCAAGATTGTACTATAAAAGGGAAATCAACTAAACATAATCCGAGAAATTATTTAACTTGATAGAGGTAAACTCTAAATGCACTGACTCATCTGTTATTGCCACATTAGACACAGAGGAAAACTGGAATTTTAGTAAGCTGGAATTTTCTTTTCAAGACACTTCAGAAAAGGAAACTAGGCCAAACATAATAAACGGGAAATACATACTTTACACTAAACCAAATGAGCAAAGAATAGAACAAATTAGATATCTACACAATATAAGTTTTGCAAATTGTTTGCAGTGTTGTTGCTGTGTTGGTCCTAGGATATTAGGGACACAACGTGGATGAGGTAATTTTTTTTTAAGACCATCTTCTGTTGGTGAAAGAGGCAAACTTTCAAGCTAGCCAGAGCTCTTCTTCAGGGCTGTGAAAGGTATTCAGAGGGTATGTCTACTCTGCAATTAAAAACCAGCGGCAGATCCTTCCAAATGACTTGGGCTCACAATGCTCGGACTAAGGAGATGTTTAATTGCAGTGTAGATGTTTGGGCTTGGGCTGGAGCTCAGGCTCTAGGACCCTGTGAGGTGGGAGGGTCCCAGAGCTCAAGCTACAGCCCAAGCCCGAATGTCTACCCCGCAACTGAACAGCCCCACAGTCTGAACCCCACCACAAGCCTGAGTCAGTTGGCACAGGCCAGTCGCAGGTGCTGTCACAGGATTTTTTTCTGTATTAAAGCAGGTTCTCTCAGGGTGGAGTGTCCTTGTTTGGTGAAGGCAGTTTTAAGTGTGTTAAGGTGCATATCCTGGAATTTCTTCTCAGAGCATATTCTGTGGTATCTGAGTGCCTGGAAGTAGATAACAGATTTCTTGGTGTGTTAGGTTTGGTCACTGGATCTATGAAGGCAGGTGCGGTGATCCAGGGGTTTCTTGTATATAGTTGTCTGTAGGGTTCCATTGTTGAAGTTGATTGTGGTGTCCAGGAAGTTGATGCTGGTGTGGGAGTATTCTAGAGAGAATACAATGGATGGATGGTGGTTGTTGAAGTTGTGGTGGAAATCTATGAAGGAGTATGGGCCGTCTGTCCAGAGGACGAAAATATCATCAATGTAGCTCAGGTAGATAATTGATTTCAGGGTGCATTTGTCCAGAAATTCTTCCTCCAGGTGGCCCATGAAGAGGTTAGCACACTGGGCAGCCATCCTAGTACCCATGGGTGTTCTCATTGTTTGGACAAAGTGTTTGTTGTTGAATGTCAAATGAGTATGGGTGAGGATGAAATGAATGAGTCTGGCAATGTGTCTGGGGTGGATATCTGAGGGTTGTCCATTGTCTTGTGGATATTTGAGACAGGCAGCGATGCTGTCATTGTGAGCGATGTTGGTGTATAGAGAGGCCACACAAATACCTCAAAAGAACCTTCTTGGGGGGGAAAAAAACCCTTCCAGGAAAAAACCCCACAAACTTCGGACTGCACCCCCCTGACAGTCACCTGCCACTCCAGACTGGAACCCATATGGGGTATCATCAAGTAATTACAACCTATTCTCGATGGGGACCACATCCTGAAATAAATCTTCACCAAACTCCCTCTTCTGGCTTTCAAACAACCCCCCAACCTCTCCAAGCTCATCATCCGAAGCAAGTTCCCCACAGACCAGGACCCTGCCATAATAGCAACTGCAAAACTTGCAGACATATGTCACTGCTACAATGATCGATACCCCCCCCCAACACCCCTTTCAAGATCCATAGGTACTACACATGCCTATCACACCATGTGGTGTATCTTATCCTGTGCACTAAATGCCACAATTACAACTATGTGGGTGAAACCAGACAATCACTACACACTCTTGCATGAACTCACACTGAAAAATGATACAAGACAAAAACACCATATAACCGGTGGACAAACACTTTTCAGAAATTGATCATTCCATATCTGACTCCTCAGTCCTCAGCCTCTCAGGAAATCTGCACAACATCGTAAAATATGAACCTGGGAGCTTAAATTCATAATTTTGCTAGACACTAAAAATCATGGTCTTGACAATTGCATTTCCCCTTCAAAAAATGTTTCTACCACTACAAATGCAAACAGTACATTCTGAAGCAGTGATCTTACCTCTATAGCAAGCAGTATTTTATACTTTGTACTTGTACAGTGGGATCTTAAAACACTTCAAATGTTACTATGTTTGTCCCCCCAAAATTCCTCTTAGAAAGTAATATTTTCAGGTGGGGAAACTGTAGAATGGAGAGAGGAGGGAGCGATAAATGCCTTGACCAAGATCACAGTGTCTCAGCAGCAGAGCCAGGAACAGGATCCAGATAACCTATCTCCCAGTCCTGAGCTACAGCCACAACACTATGCTTCTTCACAACCTTGTGTAATTATATTCTGCTTATCTAAATTCGCACTATAGTTTCTGTTGGATAGGAGATACTGCATTTCCTTAATACACATCTTGAGAGTGAAGAAACACCTTCCCTTCCAATAAGATGATTGCACTGAAAACAGGTGTAAAGCAAATTAGAGTGCATGCCTCAGGCAATGCTTTCCTAATCCTGCCTCCTTTCCATCGTAGCAGTTGTTAGGGCAACATTATTGCTAGTGGCCGTCTTGAACTTTTGCAATTAAACAAATTTTTTTGGATGGCCCAAAACCACCCCACTGATTTTCAAATCCATCTGAGCTGGGATATCGCCAGCCAGCTATTTAGCTCTTCATCACACACTGACATCCACCATCTTCTTTAGACAGGAAAATGAGAGTTAAATCAGTACGTTAATGGAGTTACTCCAGGTTTACCACCAGTGTAAATGAGAACAGAATTTGATCTATAGACTGCTAACAAGTGGCCTCACAGCCAGACTGTGACTGAAGCCATTGGCTGCAATGGAGGAGGTGAAAATGCACACTGCCCCAGCAGGAACTCATCTGAGAGCACAAGGGAGAGGGTGACCCTCTTTCACCACTGACACTGGACTCAATGGGCCAGATTCTCTCTTGCCCTGCACTGGTATCCGTGCTTTACACCAGTGCAGACTGAGTGCAAAGTGCATGTCAATTGTTACCAAACTGGAAATATAATAAATGGTTACACAAGGGGAAGAGCAATGGAAAAATCAGGCCTACTGGCTACATCTAAAATTGAGTATTTTATTGACTTCTCCCAGCACTGGTCTAGCACTGATACAGCTCCATGGTGGGAACATTTGTGTAGACCAGCCATCTTTGTTTCTACCACCATGTCATATAGACCTGAGAGTACTCCCGCCATTGCTAGCAACAGGGCTAAACCAACCCTGGGAGAACTCCCTAGTAGCCAAAGACACCCTCCCCCACTTAACATTTCCTGCTCTATGGACTTATAAACAGCCAATGCAAGCAATGTCACAACACTGAGACCTATTGAGCCACTCACCACAAAGTCACCTAACAATGACAAGGTGGCAGGAGAAATGCAACTAGCTCTTCAAGAGACGGAATAGCAATTGCAGTATAGTGCACAAAGGCTACACATGTTCCACAGAGTCCTCTCCTCAGCACTCTACCAAGTACTGACCGGGCCTAACATCACTTAGCTTATGAGGCTTGACATCGTAACAGTCTATAGACGCATGGCTGCATGCAAAATTATGTTTTTGTTGTGTGTTTGATAGCTTTAGGTAAGTAAGAGAATATGTAGGAACAAAGTAACAGTCTCCTGCATAACGCTGCAGAGTGCTAACACAGTATAAGACATCAAACACAAATAGAGCATGAAGCCATTAATTCCACAGAGAAGTCTAGAGTGGAAGGCATTCTCGAGTGCCCAAACCACCTTCGTTTTTAAGTACAGATGGCATCAGGAATATTCAGATTGATATAAACCCCTTTCCCCTCCCCAAATATCAGCTACTTCTTCTTCTGCAAGTATACCTTACTGTGACTCCCATGATGTTCATCTCCTTTATCATTGTTGCAGCTTACTATACAATTAACTTTAAAGCATTTGTAAAACTGCTATGTAGGTCACAAACTGAAAAAGGAGCTCCAGTAAAAGCGTACTCAGCCTGCTTAAAGACTCAGAATAATTAAATACACTTTACTGAAGTCCAAAAGCAAACTTAGTAGTACCATACAAAACTGACATTTATTTATAATTAAGGCCCCTTCTCTGCCATTATTCCATGATTATAGAAATAGCCATGGTAATTTGGAGACAGCTTCAGAATTTGCCACTGGCATGGAGCCTTGCTCTAAAAGATTCCCTTGCTATTCGCAGATGAGGGGAATTTGTGCAGGGAATTTGTCCTCTTAAGTTCCTTTGAATGAGTCTGAGCCCAGGAAGGGTAAGTCCTGCTCAGACAAGTTACTCTACTACAAAACACAGAGATGTGGAGGCTAACATGATGATTTGGGAACCTGTCTGTACAACTTATAAATACTGGTTGATACTGTAAAGTTATTATTATGAAATTGCTGTATCACAGGAAGCCTCTCTATGTGAATCCACCATTGCTGGCAAAGCTGTGTCACCGCCCTGCCAGATTAGGGACAATCGAGGGTCAAAGCCTGCCTGTTCAGGTGGAAACACCTGAATGACAATTGGTTGGCTGGAGCTGGGAGAAGATACTTCCCCCAACTTATCTGCAGGGAGGAAGGAAGGGGAGAGAGTGGAAAATTCCCAAACCAGACAGAAAGACAGAAGTGACAAACCAAGAGTTTAAAAAGGACTCCCAGGCGAAAGACTGAGAGAGCCATACAGGAAGTTTTGGGCAGGAAAGAGGAAGGGGATAGACCAGCAAGGTCAGAGAAGGTGAGCTCAGGAGAGAAGGCTCCATGTTTCAGAACACAAGCCATGCACTGCAGCCCCAGATGACTTTGGGTGCTCTGGAGTGGTGAGGAAACAGAGGCAGGGAAATGTGCGTAGGGTTCATTATTTTTGTATAAATCTGTGTGTTTCTTATGTGATTAAGTAAAGAGTAATGGTTTTAGAATCCTGTGCAAAGCATCAGTGCATTCCATGCATTACACCAATCACGTGCCCCTTGAAGAAGAGAACCGTGGACCCAGAACACCACACAACTGGAGTCTGGAAGAGGATGTGTTTAAGCTACAGAGGGAGCCTGAGGGGCCAGCACTATTTCTACAGTTTGGGCCATGGGCTGCATGGTCAAAGCTCTTGGAGGGGGGTGCTAGACAAAGGGTCTGCATCCCAAGAGTGCCTAGGGACAGCAAGACTGGGTCAGTGCCTAGACTCCATTCAGACTCTGGAGGCTTAACACACCCAGGGATTCAGCAACTGGATCACATCACTGCAGTCTGGTCAGTGGCCAAGAAGAGGTACTCAACTAGAGTTGTGACGACTACCCAGCCCTGTTTCCTGTCAGAGCACACTTACTGCTGGAGGAAGGAAATCTCCACCTTCCAGCAGACAAGAGGAGGAAGTAGAGCCTCCAACTTTCTTGCAACAGCTAGGGCACAGGCAGAGCTTCCAACCCACTCCCAGGAGTCTGGAGAAGGGGAAGAGAGAATCCCCCACTCTGTCCCATCAGCCATGAGGGTGTGGTGGTGTAGCAGAACCTGCCAGTTGAACCAAATGATTTCCCCAAAGAGCTGTGGGGACGAAAAAAGTGGAACTTTGATATAAGCAGCTAGGGTGCAATAAAACTGTTCCTCTACACGCAACGAGGAAAACAAAGTCGGAGTAATCCACTCTTTGGAAAGGAACGTGTGAGGAGAAAGGGGTATGCAGCCACTTCTTCAGGAACAAATCCACCAGGCTTTCAGGATTGAGTGTGCAGAGCCAGCCTTCTTGACACTTCTGATAAATTCCACTGACGTCATGTTATAGTTGTTGATTAGATAACGACTTACAGACTGAAGAGTTTCCGTCAAAGATTTACTTATGCATCATTTACTCAGTAGAACATTGTTTCCTCTTTTGTTTTGTTGTGGTGTTATGAAAATGAATAAAACTATATATCTAGAAAAGAAAGAGTTTGCATCTGTGAATGGTGCCTTTTTGGCTGACAAGTTCTTGATACTTTGCTACTCTGAATACTGTGGTAATATACTGCCATTGGTTTTGCCTTGGTTGTCAGCTACTCCAAGTACAGCAGTTGTATTTTTGGTGTCTTTGGTGTTAGTTGTTGTCTTCTCAGGATACTATGGATAAGTAATAGATTTATAGCTTCTAAGGCAAGAAGGGCCCACTGTGATTATCTAGTCCAGGGGTCGGCAACCTTTCGGAAGTGGGGTGCCGAGTCTTCATTTATTCACTCTAATGTAAGGTTTCGCGTGCCAGTCATACATGTTAACGTTTTTAGAAGGTCTCTTTCTATAAGTCTATAATATATAACTAAACTATTGTTGTATGTAAAGTAAATAAGGTTTTTTAAATGTTTAAGAAGCTTCATTTAAAATTAAATTAAAACGCAGAGCCCCCCCGGACCGGTGGCCAGGACCCAGGCAGTGTGAGTGCCACTGAAAATCAGCTCGCGTGCCGCCTTCGGCCCGCGTGCCATAGGTTGCCTACCCCTGATCTAGTCTGATCTGCATAACATAGGCCATAGGACTTCCCTGAAATAATTCCTGTTTGAACTACAGCATATAGAAAAATATCTAACCTTGATTTAAAAAATTCAGTGATGGAGAATCCACCACAACCCTTGGTAATTTGTTCCAATAATTAATTATCCCCACTGTTAAAAATGTATGCCTTATTTCCAGTCTGAATTTGTCTAGCTTCAACTTCCAACTATTGGGATCATGCAAGACTGAAGAGCCCCTTATCAAATATTTGTTCTCTATACAGGTATTGTAGACTGCCATCAAGTCACCACTTAAACTTCGCTTTGGTACAATAAACAGATTGATCTCCTTCAGTCTATCACTATAAGGCAGTGATTTTCAAACTGGGGTATGAGTACCATTAGGGGTACACAAGCTCTCATCAGGGGTACATGAGAAAAATCCTGTAATAGAAGACTATGCATTTTATTTAGAAAGACGTGGCAATCTAACCATACGTATATTATGACCCTATCTCAGATGGGGGTATGTGGTAGACTACATTATTTGGAAAGGAGTATGCAGCCTAAAAAGTTTGAAAACCACTGCTATAAGGCATGTTTTCCAATCCTTTAATCATTCTCCCAGCTCTTCTCTGAACTCTCTCCAATTTATAAATATTCTTCTTGAGTTGCGGTCATTATTTAATATATATATATATTTAAATGCATTGGCATACTTTAATAGTCAACATAATAAACTATTACTGTGGACTAATACAATATGTACTCTAAAGTTTTGGGTTGGGTTTTTATTTTGTTTTTTAAGTCACAGGTTTCTCTTTATTGAGTGAATTTACACATGTACTCAGTTAGCTAAAATAAACATTTATTTTAAACAAATATTCAAATCTACCTGCCAGGTTCTTTTTTTCAGACTAACAGCTTTAACCCCAGCAATGCAGGCCTCCAATCTAAACATGCATGCTGGGGCTGAAATTGAAAGTACAGGTTTCAGCTTAAACCAATGATTACTATTTATAAAATTCAAATAAATTACAATGAATACAAAAACAATACTAAATAAGAAAAAAAGTCTTATTTTGTTTCTTTGAGTGTATAGCTCCAGATAGCAGATCTTACTGATCTGTGCCATATGATCTCCCATACCAACAACAGCATATTTACACAGAATGCAAAGAATCTGGCACTCCTAGGAAATGCTTTAGGTGAAAATTTACCAATGATAAAATCCATGGAAAAACAAGAATCTTGTGCTTAGACCTCCCAGGAAAGCCTGAGAACCGAAGGAATCCCTCTAGGGAACCTTGATCATATGATAGTAGAGAGGAACCCCCTAGCTTAATAAGCAGCCCTCTTGAGAATTGAGGTGGTATTGCAAAGATCAGCCGTGTCCAAATTGCTAGGGCCACAAAGCACAACTCCCTAAACAGCCCCCCAAACTCTCATCAGGACAGCCTAATCTAAAGAACTTTCACCCAAATAAAATAAGTAGAGACAACTCATATCTTTTCTCTGGAAGATCCACAAGGCATAGAAATATGATGAGTAGATGAAAGTGGGAACAAACTGTAAGTAACTGAGGAACTGGGAATAATGCCAAATGGGGAAAAACTGAGAGAGGGCCCAATCCAACTTCCATTAAAGTCAGTGGGAATTGGATTAGACCCAAAAAACAAGAAACTACAGAAAAGGTGTTACCCCCTAACATAACAGTAGTGGCAAATCAGAAAGAACAATGGAGTCACACAGTGTGCTAATTCTGTCAACATGTAAAAAGCTGAATCAAAGGAACCGAATATGAGACGTTTCAGAAGTGAGAAGATGTGTCTAAATGCATCCTGTAGAAACTAATGCCCACTTTGTTAGGGGAAAGAAATGGTCTGCTATGGTTAGTAACTGTCACAGTTTAGGACAACTGCACCTACATTTCCCCCTCATTGTCCTCCAAGAGCACTCACTTGTAGGCTCCCAGCTCCTCAGCAAGCACCTCTGTTGAGAGAAGACCCATGTCTTTCTCCCTCCTGACCAGGGGTTTTTCCAGGCTGCACAGTTCCCTGCCTACACTCTGAGTTCTCCAGCAAGTCAGACACCCTAAATCATCAGTGTCTGCATGTTGTTTTCTCACCAAGGCTCTAAACCAGGGGTCGGCAAACTTTCAGAAGTGGTGTGCCAAGTCTTCATTTATTCACTCTAATTTAAGGTTTCACATGGCAGTAATACATTTTAATGTTTTTAGAAGGTCTCTTTCTATAAGTCTATAATATATAACTAAACTATTGTTGTATGTAAAGTAAATAAGGTTTTTAAAATGCTTAAGAAGCTTCATTTAAAATTAAATTAAAATGCAGAGCCCCCCGGACTGGTGGCCAGGACCCAGGCAGTGTTAGTGCCACTGAAAATCAGCTCGCGTGCCACCTTCGGCACGCGTGCCATAGGTTGCCTACCCCTGTGCTAAACAATGTAACTGCTCACAGCTATAAGGTACCACACACTTCTATCTAAGCAAGTACATTTAGTCTTAAGGTGAAAGCATGCCAGAGAAAACATATTAAAATAATAAAAGAACCTACATGCCTGCTAATAAAGCTTGCCCAAGATCACCCCCACTCCAATAAAGGGCTCCAGTAAGCACAGGGTCAGCCTTAGGGGTGGGCCATCCCGGCGACTGCCTAAGGGCGCCATGGCCAAGGGGGGACCATGCAGCAGCGCAGAGGTACATGCTGCCAGTGTAGAGTTAGAAACTGCTCCCAGCTGGCAGGGGAGCGCTGTGGGAGGCAGTGTTCCCTCTAATTTTTCCCACACATGTGCGGAATGAATTTTGTTGTGTGACACATCACCTCCATATTGGTACACATAACAAAATTCATGTGGTGGGGGTGAGGGTGAGGGGTTCGGAGTGTGCTAGGTGGGCTCAGGGCTGGGTAGAGGATTGCAGTAAGGGGGGGTGAGGGCTCTGGGGGCGGTTGCAGATGAGGGGCTCAGGGCTGGGGCAGAGGGTTGGGGTGCAGGGGAGTGAGGGCCCCAGTGGCGGGTGCGGGCTCTGGAGTGGGGCCGGGGATGAGGGCTTTGGGGTGCAAGCTGCCCAGGGGCTACAGCAGGGAGAGAGGACTCCCCCTAGCTCTCTTTCCCCACACCAGCACCTGGGCTGGGGTGGGGGAGAGGCGCCTCTCCCCCGGCCGTGGCAGGTCCCTGCCAGGGCTGGGTTGTGGCCGGGGGAGGGACGCCTCTCCCCCGGACGCGGCAAGTCTGGGGCAGGTCCGTGTTGGAGCCGGCGGGGAGCCGTGTTGGAGCCGGCGGGGAGCCATGTTGGAGCCGGCGGGGAGAGGCTCCTCTCCTCACCGCGCCAGGTCTGTACTGGGCCCTAAGCCCCTGCACAGGGCTTAATAGGCAGCTGCGCAGCCGCGCAACTTAGAGAGAACTTAGGTGGGGGGGGCAACCAGATTTCTCCCTGCTTCCTCCCAGTGGAGGAACGTGCGGGGGGGAGTGGTTACACACAGATACTTCTCCCCCCCACGTTCCTCTGTGCCCCCCCAGGGTGTGAGGGGGGGGAGCAAAGAGCAACAGCAAGTGCTCCCTGCATCCAGGTCACTTTCTGTTCCTCCTCCTTCCACTCCCTCCCACCGCTTGCCGCGCGAAACAGCTGTTTCGCGGCACAAGCACTGGGAGGGAAGGGGGAGAAGCAGGACTCAGCGGTGCTCAGGGGAGGAGGCAGAGGCGGAGCGGAGGCGAACTGGCGCATGGGGGCAGGTTGGGGAGCTGCCGGTGGGTGTCGGAGCACCCACGGAGTTGGCGCCTATGCTTGTTCCGGTCAAGAGAAATTAATGAACAAACTATAAGACCTTGCCTTGGAACTAAGAGAAATTCATGAGAGACAAGAGGTTTACCTGGTCCTAACTTCATACTGAGGTTCACCTGGCCCTACATTATTACACTCAAGTAATGTCAAGTAAAGTAAAGGCCCTTGAGAGAGTGTCTGTCTCTTTAACCCCTCATGTGTCTTTGATTTCCCTCCCCTTCACAGGGACGGATTCATTTCTGGGGAAACCTGTCAAGCAATCCCAGAAGGGGGTTGCACTCACAAGGGAATCAAAGCAAATGGCTCTTGCAACATTGCCTCTCAAGTGTTTGCTGAGAAGTGTATATTTCAGGGGTGGGCAAACTACGGCCCGGGGGCCACATCTGGCCCTCCAGACATTTTAATCTGGCCCTTAAGCTCCCGCCGGGAAGTGGGGTCCGGGGCTTGCCCTGCTCCGGCGCTCCAGCTGGGGAGCAGGGTCAAGGTCTTGCCCCACTCTGCATGGCTCCCGGAAGCAGCAGCAATTCCCCCCTCGGGCTCCTACGCGTAGTGGCAACCAGGGGGCTCCACACGCTGCCCCCGCCCCAAGCACTGCCCCTGCAGCTCTCATTGGCTGGGAACCGCAGCCAATGGGAGCTGCAGGGGTGGCGCCTGTGGACAGGGCAGTGCGCAGAGCTGCCTGGCTGCACCTCCATGTAGGAGCCGGAGGGGGGACATGCCACTGTTTCTGGGAGCTGCTTGAGGTAAGTGCTACCTGGAGCCTGACCCCCTGACCCCCTCCCATGCCCCAACGCCCTGCCCCAGCCCTGATCCCCCTCCTGCCCTCCAAACTCCTCAGTCCCAGCCCGGAGCACCCACCTGCATCCCCAACCCCTCATTCCCAGCCCCACCCCAGAGCCCGCACCACCAGCCGGAGCCCTCTCGCCCTCCCGCACCCCAACCCCCAGTTTCATGAGCATTCATGGCCCGCCATACAATTTCCATACCCAGATGTAGCCCTCGGACCAAAAGGTTTGCCCACCCCTGGTATATTTGGATATTCCTTCCACTTCCTGACAATCCTACCATCTCCATATATTAACTCAATATATGGATACAGTAAACATCACAATAACCAGATCAGGATACAGTGTTCAGAAATTATTACAGGCAACTCCAAATCCATCACAGCACCATCACACTGAAGTAGTTAATTGATGCTGTGCCCACATCCAAATATTCCCAGACTCTGGAGACATTCAGCTCTGAAGTCCATTGTGATGAGCCTTTATCTATAATGGTTCAAACAAATAATCCTCACTCTAAACAACTACAAACTTTGGGAAAGCTTGGACAATGACCCAATTCAAACTTTGCAAACAACTTTAATGCATTTATTCCCATAGCTAATTCACCATCCTCTATGTTCTGTATGTATTCATATGCTGGTGTACCAAATTTTCAGCCTTCTGGTGAGTGGATAAATGTGATTGGTCAAAGTAATATGGCAAGGATGGCTTTTAAATATGTAACCATTCACTGTTATGTAGATAATTTTAATATTCAGAATATTAGATAGGGAGGCAACAGAGTACTAGTTGAAATGCAGTACATCTGCAAAAAGGATCGAAGTATTAAAAGATATCCCCGTTCCTTCAATATTGTAAAAGAAAAATGATCCATATTAAAACCTTTACGTTTCTCAGCTAAAGCTTCATATTTAGCAACACTCATTACCAATTAGTAAGAGTTTCTATGTACAGGAATATTGATGCCAAAGAACTGACAGTGATAGAACACACTCATTTCCCCAACAATTGCTAGAGCAGGTTCTGGTGGTTAGAGCAGAGAACTGAGAATCAATTGTGGGCTCTATTCTTGAATCAACCACTGGTTCACTGTGTCACTTGATCTCTCTTCTGTAAAATGGGAATCATAGTACCTTCCTCAGAAGTATTGGCAGGCTAAAATTAGTGTTTTTAGAAGCCCTTAAGAGACCCAGATGAAAGGTGCTATAAAAGGGCAAAATACGGTTATTATATACAGAGTAGTATGATTACTTTACAGAATTACAAACTATACATAAAGGGAATCATTTAACCCACCAACAAAATGTAGCCAGTTCTGAAGTGGAACACAATATCATTATACTGGCAACAGCAAAACTACAATATGCTTTTGGTACAGGTTGTCAAGAATACCTGATCTAAATGAAGTGATAGAGAAATTTGGAAAGGCAAAATACAATTAACCAAGTTGGAATATGGCCAGGAATTGGTGTTGCAACTCATATGAAAAGTATTTCAGTGCTCATAAGTCATCAGGGCCAGGGCTGTAAATATCATCTGAAAGATGACACCAACAGCAGAAGCACAGAGCCATCTAACACCAAACTGAGGCATTGGTTCGATACTGATCCAGAAGTGAGGGGTAAGGTGCTGAATCACCAGAACAACTTCCTGTAGAACCTGGTGTCTTCCAACCTAGCACTGAGAAAGCCTTGTGTTGCTTTGTATGAGAGATCTGGTGAAATTGCAGTGATATGGCTGCAAACCACACAAGAATGTTTATGAGGAATTAGTGAAATTACTAACTATGCATAGCTTGGGGGGAAAACTATTAATAGGAAAGTTGACAACTGTTTACAGATATTTGAAGAGTGTAAACACCATGGATACGGAGGAATTATTTTGTAGTCCGAGGAAATATAAACAGGAATGGTGTGGCAAGTTCAACAAAGAAAAAGTTAAATTGAACACCAGGAAAATCTGTCATGACAGTGATATCTACAGTTTGGAATAGCAACTACAGCTTTTGCTTGTATAATTTAACGTAAAGTGGAAGTGTTAGTTACTCCAAGTTACTTACCTTCATATGCTGTAGGTAACTAACTTAGAGTAGTAATTGGTGAAGGACTAGATGAGTATTTTCAATCTCTTAATTTCTAATTATCTGTGAAATTATTTTCTTTCTTGAAATCAATATGGTGAACTTGCTCTAATTGGCTACTGAACTTTATAAACAGAACACGGCCTAGGCACAGTTACTGAAAGGACACCTAGTGGTGACTCAACGTGTCTGAGTACCAGCTTCTGTAGCTGTTGAAGGTATGTCATGAAGAGGCTAGCAAACTGTTACAGCTTGAGCCTTCAGCGCCATATATAAATTGTTATGATATTACTGACAAAAAGTATATTTTGGGGGACTCTGGCTACGGTATATAAATTTAAATGTACAAATCATTTATTTTTAAACTAAAAGGCAGCTCAATTCCAGAAGACAGGGTATGTGCATGTAGTACATTACAGTGCTTTCTCCAGTCTAGTTTTAACATTGCAGGTCTACCCTATTGCAATTGTAAGAATATTGCTCAGTTTAACTGAACTCACAATGGGATATTCAGCTGATATTCAACCTAAATTTTATTTTGTTCACCTTCATCCCATATCTCCTCAATTGTGCCCCACTGAAGTATCCTAAACAATGCCTCCTCTTCTTTACAATACATCCTTCCTTTAAATACAAGCACACGATTGTTGTATCCAAGCTATACAAATTTAATTACTATGCTCTTTCTTCCTCTCACCTGTCCTATAGTCATTTATGTGCGTTTACTCCAATTCCCTCCAGATGTACTAACATATTTCCGATATGGAGGTGTCCATAACTGAATGCCGTATTCCAGATGTAGTCACACTGATTTTACAGAGAGAGGGACTATCACCTCCCTGTTCTGTGATATGATCCCTCTCTGTATGCAGGCCAAAAACTGCATTTGGCTTTTTTGTTCATTCCTACTTTCCAGGTTCTTCCCCCCAACTGAACATCATTGTTTTGGATTAAGTTTTCCCACCTGAATTAGCTTGCACTTCTAGGTTGATTTTCCAGGTTCACTTTTATTAGACTATATATCTAGCATCACTGTGTCCTTCTGCATTGTGTCTCAGTCCATTTTCATTACCTGTGTCCTCAATGGTGTTTGAAATACCTCCCAATTTAGTATCAGCCTTTAATTTAAAGAACTACAAAATAGAACAAGTATTATGTTTCTGCCCTTTTGGGTTCCTTTATTATGTCAACTGAGGGCCTAAATGTTGTGAATTTTTGCTATTGTTTTGTTTATTTGGGGGTGGGAGGTGGGGTTTTGTAACTAAATTTTTTACTTAAAAAAAATCAAATTCTGACTTATTTCCACAGAAATCAACAAACTAGGAAGAACTGGAATCTAATACAATGCTAGACCTGAGCTGCAGCTACTGTTCTCACCCAAAGATCAATATCTCAGGCCTTCATCAACCATACTGCAACTGGTCACTCCTTCCTCCACTCCAGTCTTCTGAGTCTCTCTGCCTCCTTCCAAACAGGTAAATTGAGAATACCTCTTTACCTGCCAGACTCAAATATAGGTCACAAAGTGTGTCAAAGACTTCATACGAGGGGCACAAATACTATTCATGCAGGAAGTTTAAAGTGATGGCAATTTCTTCCTTTTGGATAAAGAACTATTTCTGTTACCACAATTTCATTATACTTTATTTCTGGTGTAAATGAGTTTTAATAATAAAAGTGAGGGGACACCGAATGTACACCTCTACCCCAATATAACGCTGTCCTCGGGAGCCAAAAAATCTTACTGAGTTATAGGTGAAACCGCGTTATATTGAACTTGCTTTGATCCGCCGGAGCACGCCCCCCGCCCCTCTGGAGCTCTGCTTTACCGCGTTATATCCAAATTCGTGTTATATCGGGTTGCGTTATATCAGGGTAGAGGTGTATGTGGAATGCAGGTAACTTTGGATGTCCCTTGAATGTGAGATGTCCCTTGAGACAAGGAACATTTTAGAGGCATGTAATGGAGACCACCTTTGCTTTTAGCCACCCACGATCCTGGGGAGAAAGAGATGCCACACACAGGTGGTGTTCACAGTTCCCCCTTATGGTTTCAGGCAGAAGGGTGGCTGAGACAGGAGAAAAGTCCATTGGGGTTCAAGTGGTAGGAAGGTAAAGCCAGTAGGCAGGTAGAAAGGGGACAGAAGTTCTCCAGTGTGGGTTCAGAAAGAGAAAGAGGCACTCTGGAAACTGAAAGGGGTGATGGGTGACCAGCTGCCAAATAACTGAAGGAGAAGGAGAAGGAGAAGGAGGAGGATATTGTTCTTTGGAATAACAGCAGCAGCTACACCTCTGGTTTCAATCTGGAACATGATGTCAGATTCCATGTCCCTGAAGTTTGGCACAGCCCCTCCAGAGCCTGGCATTTCTTATTTATTAAAAATAAAACAAACAAACAAACAAACACACACACACCCTTTTCTTTTAGGAAAAAATTAGTAGGTCTTCATCACATATAATAAAGGGATGAGAATGGGCAGAAAAAAGTACCTGTGTTTCTCTTTGCAGTTCACCTTTAAAGAATCGTTAATTTTTTTAAATCTAGAAAGTTCTGGAGTTTGTTTTTATAACTGTCTCTTTAATGTTTCAATTACAGATTGTATTTCTTCTTTTCCAGCCCTTCCACCACTTCCTGAATGAATGCAGGGGCTCCAGAGAGCTCTGCGCTGACATGGGGAGTAGGACAGAGCCAAGCGATTAGAATTGACAGGTGGCCTGCAAGCTGGAGTGGGGTGGGGGCTCATGGTGGAAACAGAGGCTGGAAGGGTCCCCCAATGCCCCACTGTTCTCAATGGAGTGGTGCAGATTTGGGAAAACCTTTCATCCTGTGGACAGCCACAACGGGAGCTGCTGCTTGCTCTAGCTCTCACCCACTTCCCTCCTACAGCCACATGTGTTTCTGTGCTTTCACTTCATGCACTACTGGGGTCTGGTGTTTGAGCTGAGAGAGGAGGTTGAAGAAATAGGGCTGTCATGGACTGACCACTGTCTTCTTCACTTTCAGGATGGAGGATTCCTTGCCTTATGGAGCAAAGGGCCTGTTTTGACAGCCATTCCTCTGAGACTGATGAAACCAATGGACCTACCATGCAGCCTTGAGGGCAAATGTTCATCCAACTGACCTCTCTATCAATAGGTTGACAGGACTGTATAGTAATCATTTGTCCTTCACTAGCTACATAGCGGGCTCTAGATGCTCTCTCCATCAGCTTTGCCTGTACAGCTCACCATGGTTCACAGACTAAATGAGAATAGAGATAACAAGAGCCCTGGTGGCATCAGTTTTGTGCCAAGTTTGACCAACTGCAACATAGAGATGCCAGGACTCTACAAGAGGCAAAGAGGTTTCTTCACCTCCACCACAGCACCTGCAAGGTCTTGCACAGGCAGAACTATTCTGAGTAGTGGAAAGCTTCATGAATCCAAGCTGCCTCCAGTCAGCTAGAGTCAAGTTTTTCTCTGTATGATGAATTTGCATGTTATTGAAAGCAAGGTCTGAATGAACTCTCCCCTGACAGCTAGCTGGGAGGGGGAGAGACTTCAGGAGCAAACTGTATTTACATGAACATACCTACTCTGCTTAGATATCCAGCAGATAGAGCAGTGTTCCTTAAAGTGATCAAATTTGGCTGGTGTTGGGTTACAAATCATTTTAGTACTGAATACAGGGGGTAGTGAAATGCTGTTATCAATGTTGTTGTCTTTATTGTACGAATGAAGGGGAGCAGAATTGTACTTATCCTGTCCCAAATGAGGGGGTCACCCTCAGATGAAAGGACCTTGTTAAGCCAGGGGCCCTAATGCCAGACCCCTGTGAAAGTAAGAGGGGTGGGGACAGGTGTCCCAGCCAGGAGGTGTGGACTCTCCCTAAGGGTCCCTGGCATGGTTTAGTCTGTTCCTCCCCACTGTTCAAAGATAGAGCTAAATAGGCTTTTTGTTATGTTAAGTACTCACTGAGAGCTGAAATCACTTGTGGTGTGGCAGTGTTTCTGCCCAGCCTGCTGAGAGATAAAATCACTAAGAGATTGACCTGCAGAGATCACAGAAGAGAGGCAGGTGGCAGCAGGTGACTGACAGGTGGCCAGCGTGAGGGACTGGCGAAAGTGGCAAACAGTCAGCTGGTGAGAGGCAGCGAGGAACAGCGGCCGGCAGGGCCACCAGGCAGTGAGGAACAGTGGCCAGCAGGGCAGCCAGTCAAAACAAGTGCTCAGATGGTGGAGCGAGCCAGGTGTCTTCTTCCCCAGGTGGGAGGTGAACTCACACAGATACACTTCTGAAACCTGGGTCCTCACTGATCAAGGACAACCACTGTGAGTGGGACATGGTAAGGAAGCAGAGGGGGGTACAGTAAAGGAACTTTTGGTTGTAGAACTCAAGAACATGAGGCAGAAGACTCTGCCCCACGCACTCTGGGGTGGGTGTCCTGCTCACAGTTTTATGTTTATGAATCCTGCTTGCGGCATTTTCCCAATTAATGTCGGGTGACTTCTCTCCTTTCATTAAAAGTTTCTTTTCTACACACAGACTCTGTGCTTGCGAGAGGGGAAGTTTTGCCTCTCAGAGGTGCCCAAGGATGGTGTGTAATTTTCCCAGTTACTGGGTGGGGGCTCAAGCCAGTTCTGTGTTGTATTGTTGAAAAGGAACCCCTAGATATTGAACCTGGCCCTGATTGCTGCCAGCTCTACCTGGCAGAAGGGTTGCATTATTTTGCAGAGAAAACCACTCCGATGTGGACTGAGCTGTCTACTGCCATGAAACAGAGCAGTGTCTCAATGGGACAATCAATAAGACTGTTCTGCTTGATTTTCCATCAGTATTGTCCACTGAGATTATGCAGATGTTGTAGCAGCTTCAAGCTCCAACTTGTGAGATGGATCCTTGTCCTTCCTGGCTGCTGAAGGTCACCAAGAGAAGTACTGGATCCAGTGTTAGTGAAGACAGTCAGTATTTTCCACATGGGGGAAGGAGGACAGGGTGTTAGCAGTTCTCAGCTATTGAGTCCACTGAGTAGAAAAACCAAACAGCTCTTCAAACTGCCTGTCTGGCTAAGTATAGTCTCATTTTTTGGGAAAATTTTAGTCCTCAAATTTCCTTGACCCCAGCCAATCAGGTTATATGCTAGGGTATGGGATAGAAAATTATTATTATTTTTGTTGCTTGTATTGTGATTTTGCCTTGAGGCCCTCATCAGGATTATAGCCTATTGTGCCATGTGCAGTACAAATATGTAATAAAAAGGCAGTCCCTGCTCCATTAGGATTAGCTGTTCTAGCAGTGGGCAAAGATAAAGTGACATTCATGATTCTTTTAGATCGGTTACCAGCCTTTGGTACAGTTAATCATGAGGTTTTGTCAACCCACCTACAATCCCTAAAAGGGGTCAGTGGAACTTCTGGAATGGGTCCATGCTGATCTTTCTGAAGGAACCTAAAGAATATTTGTGGGCAATTTTTCCTCTGCCCCATGAGCTGCCATGTATGCAATTTTCAGGTGACACCCAGGTCTATCATGTCTAAGCCAACTAGAAAAAAAAAGAACAAATAGCATAGTGTCTATATTGAACTTGGTGCAGGGAAGAGGACCTGCAACTTAATTTGGATAATACCATGACAATATTGGTGGGTTGAGGTAAGTATCTGGTGGAAAGGGCACAGATTTTATCAGTGCCCCCACATGGAGGGAGTTCAGCCACCATTTATAACAGATGTGCACAGCCTACAAATTTTATTAGATCCCGGATACCCCATTGTCACCATGGCCAAAGGCACTTTCCTTCACCTGTGCAAGGTGAGATGGGTGTGATTGTCTCTCCAATGCAGACCTCACCACAGTTATCTGAACCTTTGTCACCTCATGACTAGTCTGCTGTAATGTATTCTGCATGGGATACCAAGTTGAGACCACCCAGAAACTGATGTTTTGTAGCATGTTACAGCCCAATTATTAAGCAGAGTTTCATGCATGGAACACATTAGACCAGAGCCTTGGGATCTGCACTGGATTCCTACATGTTTGGAGATGGAATTCAAGGTGTTAGTGCTAATCCATGAAGTCCTCATTGGTTAGGGACCCGGTTGCCCGAAAGACTGCTTCTCTCCCCTTCACTCGATATGTGCCTAAGTTTTCTTAGGTAATAGGCATTTGCAGTTGAAGACAGGACCTGAAAAAGTAGTCTCTCTATTGAATTTAATAAATTTCTCTTTATACCAGCAAAAGCTTCCCAAAAGAGCTTTGTCAACATCTGCTTATGCATAGAATACTTAAGGTTTAATATAGAGTCTCAAAGGAGATCTCTGGTGAATAATAGTGGTGCTATCGATATTAACTCCCAGGTCTGGGAAATCCTGACTTTGCAGATCTGGCAACAAGCAGACACAAAGCAATTAAAACCCTGTTAAGGAGTGCTATTTCCCTTCCTGATTTCCAAAACTGCTTTTATCTAAATGATCTCTCCTGGTTTTCCAACCACCAGGGACAAAATAATGTCCTAAATCATCCCCTTGTGCTGAAAACCTGCCAGAAGGGGTTGTGGGAGAGCAAATCTGCACAAGGATTCCCTCCTGGAGATCTCTCCGCATCATACCATTGAAGGTGTGGGGTTTGCCTTGCCCTCAAACCTGGCAGAGCCATGCAGAGGTCCCGTACGGCTGGATTGGCTCTGGAACCTCTACCTTCCTGCCCAGGAACACCTGTGGAGGAGGCTCTGTGGAAAACGTAAAATGGCCTGGTGCCATAATATCTTCTGAGGTTTCTCTGCAGGGAGGGAGGGAGGGGGGAAAGGTGTGCATCCACTTATCCCTACACCTAGTCCACCTGCTCCTTTTCCGGGCCCACCCAGTCTCCACCGTGTCCCCATGATCCCACAGAGGAGACTCTGCTAAGAGAAGATGCCAAAGACTTGCCTTTTACATGTCACGGTTGGAGTGGGGGGATTCATGTGCAAACTCTAGGAGTGATGATCTGGGCCATTATCTTTCATGACCATAAGCTGCCTGACACAATCAGCCATGATTTCAATAGAAGAAGTATTAACTAGGTATTTCTCAGGCACCTTAGATTCCCAGAGAGAGATCTGCCAGGATATAAAATTAAAAACAGCTAGGAATAGAAAGAAATGAGGGTGAAAGAGAGGCAATTGTCTATTGGCATGTAGTGGGGAACTCAAAGATTCAGTTAAAAATGATTATTCCAGTACTCACTGATGTTCACATTTTAGTTTCTGCATTATTGACTTACTATAAGCAGTAGAAGAAAATTTGATGAATAGCAGGCAACAGAGGCACATGCTTTATTTCCTTGGGTTTTAAGAGTAACATTTCTTGGCAGGCCAACATTGTTATATTCCAACTTCTGTATGTAATATTTTCTGATGGTGAAATACCCAAACACTTCATTAACAGAAGAAACTAGAACTGTCTGCAAATTTGGAAGAATTCTTATTATGGACATCCACACGTACACATTTGGTTTTGATTATACGGTGTGCCAGACAACTACAAAAACAAAGTGCAGCCCATTATGGCTTTAGTCAACACTTGAGATTTCAGATTTCACTTCTCCTGAAAGAAAGTGATCCCTTTGGCCCCTCATCCAGGTCTATTTCCTGTTAGGTATACAGTAAATGCAGATAATGTCACCATACAGCTGTTGCTTAACTTGTACAACATACTTAAAAGGATACTATCACCTTGAAATCTAGTCAATTTCAAAAAATGAGTTGAAAGTAGTTTCAGATATTGCATGTGCCCCTGAGTTTCCCTGCCAATTTTTTGTGGTTTTACAATTGCATTTTCCTATTTTCTAAAATACGTTTTTATCCCATCATTGTTTGAAAAACCTGTAACAGAGGAAACTGATTATACTCAAAGTGGTGTCCTATGCACAAAGCAAACAAGTGGAAAAATATGTTTAAGTTAACAGCATCCCTTTAACCTCACTGAAGTGTTTGATATATTTAAGAGACTTACCCTGAAAGAAGCTTTTGACTCGGAGATAGCTGACACTAAGGCGCAAGACAGAAAGTTTGTCCAACTTAGATATTATGTCAGGTGGGAAAGGCAGGAGGCTGGCCAGATGATCTAATTCAGCATTCAGACGGTCCCTATGTCTCTTAGAAGGATTAGACTTTTCATTCCCAATGGCAGGCCTTCTGTGGTGGGAAAAAATATTGTTAATCATTCATTACACCTGCATACAGGAAAATTGATACACTATTTGGTATTAGTTAATCATAGAAACATGTAGATTATCTTTAGGTAAATGAATCCATAAAGTTATTTAGAATTTAACCATTCTTCATTTTCCTTCCTCATTATACAAAGCATGTTTACTGTAATAGAGAAGAAAGGTTTTTAGTTTAATAAAATTATTCAGTCATCAATGGGGAATGAAGCAACAGATAAGAATGTAAGACTTCCTTCTCTAATGATCTCAGCTGACAAAGGGATTGTAATATGTACTCCTACAGCATAAAACATAGAATTGATCAATTATCTTTGCAAAGCACATAAAAAGTAATTAAATTATCAGTTAAGATTCTGATACCATTCTTGACATTTCCTAATGCACTTACATTCATTTTCCTAACAAAAACTAAAGATTTTCTACCCCTTAATGCTTTCCTTATTTGGGATACAGACCCCAAGTACACACACATACCCTGCACATAAGGGCTGTAAACATGCACAACCCACTTTGCTACAAACATAACTCTTCTCACTTCTGCAAAGATATTACAATTAATATGTTATCATTAGAAGATAATACGACCTCTGCACACCCTGCCTTGCCAGATTGAAAGGCCAGACGGCCTCTCTCAAGATGGTGAAGGGGGGGGGGGGGGGTTTAAGGACCAAATTCAGAGGCAAGTCTAAGCAAACCCAAGAAGTCTGGACTGAGTCCAGTCCCCTCACTGTGTATGTTATGCCAACGTAGATTAATCACAGGGCCAAATTTAGAGGTGATGTGTAAGTTACATTCCCCTTAAACACATGTAGTGCTACCGATACAATGCTGCCAATGTGTAAGGCAGTCTCAGTAACTAAACAAAGTGCTGCAATTTTTACACATTAATTTGTTTAGAATAAGTGGACCAAAATCTGCTCTTGGACATATACAGGCAGATTGTATTGAACTTCCACATACGAGTGCAGAATTTGGGCCACTATCTGTTTCTTGTTTGTTTTTAAAACTGAACTATCTCCAGTGACAAGCCATGATCCCACCAATTGTAAAACACCTTCCCAGGATTGAGTGGCTTGTCAATGTTGTGTTTCAGGGGTCTGTCAGACAGAGGGCAGCTGGGGTTTGTAGGGGTAGGGTTTGGCAGTGGGAAGGGGGAAAGCATTGGTGATGCACACATCTTGTTTATATGTTGCTGTCCCTGAGCAAGATTGGGTCCTCCTTATCCCTTGCTCTAAAGCATTTTTTTCCTCATCTCTATTCAAGGGGTATGACCTGGATCAAGAGGTGAAAAGGTGGCCTCCCCATCACCCTCCCAAGAATGGGGAACAGGTGAAGAGGCAAGGTCTTCCACCCACGACCCTGTCTCAGGAGTGGTGGGGAAAAGATGTGCTATTCCCACTTTCCAGTGCATGTCAGAAAATACTTTGTCATCCATGTAGTGCGCAGTGGGGAGGTGGGGAGGTGGTATGGGGAGATGCAGAGGGAAACTCGGCTTCATCTAGTGGGTGTACCCAGGAACATTTCAAAGCATGGAAGTACTAGAACATCTAGGGATCCTGAGGACAGAGGATGGTTAAGGCAAGGATCTCTGTACTGGCAAGCACAGGAGGGCCAGGAAATAACATGAGGAGTCATTCTGTTGCCAAGAGCAAGAACTCTTCAGGTACCTACAAATGACATTCACTCACACCTTCGCAATCTGCGTCAGCGGTGGCATGGATTACAATCAGGCTTATCTCCTCAGAACATAATTTCTCCTTTCTTTGGACATTGCAATATCCATAGGATAGTTTTATGGAGATTTTAATCTCTGTAATATTTAATAAAGCATGACAGAATGGAAGGACCACCTGCACCTAAGCCAGGGCTCATAGCTGGCCAGAGAACACTGCAGGGCATCTTGCAGCAGTACACCGTGCCTCCCCAGAGGAATTCTCTAGCCTTTTACAGCCTTCATACACTGCTGCAGAAGCACACAGGCTCGCTAGCAGGGCCCACAATATGCTTTTTACACAAGGCACTTTACAATAATTAAAATGTTCCAACAAAAATTAAAACCCAAATATATAAAAAAACTGCCCAGTCAAAACCACCCCAATGAAAATAATACTTTTCTCAAAAGAATAAATAATTGCACACAAACAACTATGTTAAAAGAAGATTATTTAGGTTTCATAGTCAACAGTTCTTAATTCTGCCCCCTTGTAAATCCATCCTGTAGAGTGAAAAAGTCAGGGGTTCCGTGGGAAAAAACAGTATGGGATCAAGTAATTAAAGACTATCATAATGAACACACAAAGGGGCTGAATTAAGGTTGCATGGGCAGCTGTAAATCTGGCATTCCCTAATTTTTTGAATGGTTGATTTTGTATCCTTAATAATGTTCTTTTAACACAGTTTGTGTGTGTGTGTGTTGGGGAGGGGGGTGTTAAAAAGGAAATGGTAAAAGTAAATGCAACTGAAACAGGTAATGGAGTTGCTTTCAAGCACCTGCAGTAGTACAGCTGTGACTGGTGCTTAGTAAATATCTACATTTAAAGAGAGAGAGACAATATCAAACAAATTAGGCAATTAATGAAGAGGGAAGAACATTCTGTCTCATGTCCCAGAGTTAGATGTTTTTTCAGCAATTGATGTAGATGAGATAGTCATACTCACCCTGACACCAAGGAATGAGAAACAGTGAAAAAATTACAAAATGTTACATCTAATATTCCTATACCACAGACCAAAGACCACAATGTAGACACTTACCCTATCTTGATCTCTGAAGTAAGGCAGCAATGGAGTGAGGAAGAAATAAAATGAGTCCCAGTAAAAGGGTGCTTGATTTGACTGGAGCGCAATGGGTAAAAAATGGTCAAGAATAGCACATTGGAAATAAAAGCAGCAAAGAATCCTGTGGCACCTTATAGACTAACAGAGGTTTTGCAGCATGAGCTTTCGTGGGTGAATACCCACTTCTTCGGATGCAAGTATACATTGGAAATAGAAATTATGTGATCTTATTCTAAAACCATAGCTGCTCTGTTAATCTGGAGTGACAGAGAGGTGTGGACTGAGGTAATTGTAGTGCTTAATTTGCGCCAGGGCTTGCCAGGGCTGAGCCCCGGCACCTCTAGGCTTTGCCGTTCATAACCCCAACGCCTCTGGGCTTGCTGCATCAGTTATGAGAGCTAAAAAATTGCTTGAGCCCGGGCCAGAGGCAGATTAAGGTTTCCTGGGGCCCTGGGCCAGAGCAAGTGGGGGGCCCCTCTCCTTCCCTTCCACCTGTGGTCCCTCCCCCATTCCACACCTTCTGCCTGCGGCCCTGCCCACAGCTCCACCCCTTTCTGCCCCTTCCCTGGGGCACCCCAGTAATACCAGGGTCCCCACATTCTGCCCCCCCACTGCGGCTCTGCAACCCATTTGCTACTTTCTGCCCAGCACACACACACTGTGGCTACACTGCGGCCTTGGCCCTGGGCTGCAGCAGGGAGTGAGAGCTCCTCCAGTCCCTGGGCCACAGCAGGGGTCCAGGTGTTGGGGCTTCCCCCACCACCCCCTGCTCTTCTGCGGGGGACCAGGGTTGGGGCACTGGGGCTTCTCCTGCCCCACCCGGTGCTTTTGCCAGAGAGTGAGGTCAGGCACTGGGGGCTTCCCCTGCCGCCCCGCAGCTTCTGCCAGGGACAGGGTTGGGAGGGTGCTGGGGCTTCCCCCACCCGGCGGCTTCTGCCGGGGTTGGGGTTGGGTGACATGGGTTCGGGGGGCTTCCCCCTTTCTGCGGGTTCAGACAGGGATGGGGACAGAGTAGTGGCCACTTGGGGGGGGGGGGGCTTCCCCCATCCCACGGCTTCTGCCAGTGAGTGGGGTCGGGGGCACTGGGAGGGGCTTCCCTCGCCCTGCCCGCCTGCCTGGCATCGCTGCTGCAGAGTGGGATCGGGGTGTGGGCACTTCCCCTGCTCTGCCTGCCAGGCGGACGGGGCTCCGGGCTTCCACCGCCTGATGGTGGATTTTTTCTGGGCCCCTTCAGGTGCCCCCCAGTTGGCCGGGGCCCTTGAGCACGGGCCCCGTCGGCCCAGTGGCTAATCCACCACTGGCCCCGGCACCTCTGTCATTAGAAATTAAGCACTGGGTAATTGTGTGTTTGGATTGTGATGAGTGTGATAAGTAAAACTAGGTGAGGGAAGAAGCCAAGTGATTTCTAGATGTTCCAGTGAAACGGTACAAAATGAAAGCAAGAGAGAGCCCCACATGGCCTCTTGCTGAGAATCGAAAGAAGTGAGGCAGCAAGGGAGTGAATCCAAATGAATGGGAGTTTTATCTAAGTGGGGATTAGGTCCTGAGTGCTATGAACTATATAGCTTATCTACCCATAAGCAGAAGACAGCAAACAGATAGGTTCTGGATTCTATGGTATAGATTCTATACCATATTTTGAGCAGCAAGTGGATGACAAGGTGCTGGTTACTGCACATTTTAAGGGTTGGTCTGCACTAGAACGAGATTCGCAAACTCCTCCATTGCATGAACCACATCACAATTGTGAGATTGCCTCAGAGATCACCAAATTTCCCATTCACTATCCTACCCCTTTACTCTCTACTTCTTATGTAGTAGCATCTTCTAATAAAGGCAGTTATGCTGACACCTCCTTCTTTCTGGCTGCTTATAAAAGCCTCCAGGTTCTTCTTTGCAATAGAAATCCTGGACACCTGTAGATACTGCTGGGGGGAGGGGGGGAGAAGGGGGGAGAAAGAGGAGCCAGCACCATGTAATGAGCAAGTTTTCTGTGGACCCCAATTTTGGGAACTGGTGCACTAGAAGTCTGCACTTATTTCAGAGTTAAGTAGTAAGCAAGTAATGGAGCCATTTGTTCCTCAAATGGTTCAGTGCGTCTATGCTACCCATTGTAGTTAGTGTAATCCATTGCAGCAGTGGCAGATTTAGAGTTAGTGGGGCCCTGTGCGCAGCTTCAGTTTTGGGGCACCCCCTCAGGATCCAGTCAAGAAAAAGAACATTCTCTCTTATCTTCCCATGTTTTTTCATTATTTTTTTCTTCATCCTCCTCCTTTATTATAAGTAATGGGAAGTAAATGAAAATAAAATGAGGTACCTTGATTGGGGCAGGGGATTGGGGTGCAGGGGAGGGTACGGGGGGAGGACTCTGGGAGGAAGTTTGGGTGCGGGGTGCAGGCTCTGAGTTGGGGCAGGGGGTTGGGGTGCAGGAGGGGGCCAGGGGGGGCAGCGCTTACTTCGGGCAGCGCGGCTCTCAAAGTGACTGGCACACACACCCCTCCGGCAGTGGCTCCTAGACGGGGGGCAGGGTGTCTCCACTGCCCCTGCAGCTCCTATTGGCCGCAGTTCCCGGCCAATGGGAGCTGGGGAGTCGGTGCTCAGGGAGGGGGCAGCACGCAGAGACACACACACACACACACCCTGGGGCCGCAGGGACATGCCAGCTACTTCCGGGAGCGAAGCAGCACGGAGGGAGGGAGGCAGAGCGGGCAGGGAGCTGCCTTAGCCCTGCTGCTGGCACATCTCTGCGGAGCCGCCTCCCCTGCCTGCCAGGGGCGCGCAGAGACGTGCCAGCAGCCAGCCACTTCCGGAAGCGGCGTGGGGCCACTGGCCACGGCATGCAGGCAGCCTGCCTGCCTGAGCCCTGCTGTGCTGCCGGCCGGGACTCGGGGGCAGGTTGGCAGATATTTGTCCTGCATTTTGGGGTCCCCCTGTCATTGGGGGCCCTGTGCCACGGCACAGTTTGTTTCATGGTAAATCCTCTCCTGCACTGCAGTGTATCTACACAAGTCAGTTCCTCCAACTGTTGCTATGCCTGTGGAGTGCGATATCTATCCCACCATTCCAGGCACAACTCCCTTCCCTCTGTATTTTGTTTTTCATTAGGTGGAGATGAGTTGATATTTTAAAAAGTTTGTGAATACATTTTAAAAAATGTGCTAGGCTATAAAAAGAGTTAAAGAACTAAATAAAACACTCTAATCTTTTAATATGGTGTACTGTCTTTAAAAAATGGGGAAGACAAGAGACACCAGTTAGACACAGCAATCTGATGAATAGAGCACAGAGTAATAGTTATTAGACAATTATGGTTAGCATGCTAAACAGCACTTGCAACTGCCTAGCCATGACTAGGCATTACTTAGGTATCATGGCATCATGGCAGAGGTGAATTTCAAAGAGGATAATATAGTGGCTTTGCAGATTTTTAGTGGCAACCCTTCCCAAATGTAAGGGGTGGCATAGGACAAAGCTCAAAGGTGTTTGAGGGAAAATGGATTAAGGGCCAAAATAGCATCACTGGCAGAGCAGAGGTAAGGGTCAACTGCTTGATACCATATAAGAAATTATGCTAAGAAGGGCAGGGCTAAGCCACAAAGGGCCGTATAAATGAAAACTAACAAACCCAGAGCACCTGCCCCTTTTGAGGTTCATGTGTATATTAGTACTGAAATGATTCTGACTGAACTGATGTGGGCTGGAGCAGCTGTAAGTTTTGTGCCAAGCTAGGACAACTGTGATTTTACTTTAAATGATGGTAAAATGTTATAAGAACTTTTGAGTTGGGACACAAAGTGTTTTACAAGTGTTCAAGGCTGGGGTGCCAGGCCCATAGAGAACAGGGGTATGAGGCATTTGAACAACTCCCATGAAGCATCACAATGGCATTTCCAAATAAAAGTTTTTGCATTTTGGCTCAAAGCTTTTGGGCTTGGGGCTGAAATTTTTTTGATTTTTCAATGAAAAGTTAGAATTTCCCACAGAAAGCAGGCACTGTGCAACAAAAAATCCTTTATTTCAAAATCCAGTTTTATGGCTAAAAAACCATTTTGATGGGAAACTTTTGACCAGACCTGGTTCCTGGTGCTTGAACTGGCACTGTAAATGCCAAACTTCTTTAGTGTAGACCACCCTTAACAGGGTTTGTCTGGAACAGGAGAGCAGCTGGGGGTTTGTGACTGATTTGCACATATGCAGGGAGAACTGAACCAGATATAGAAGACCTGGGGCCCAGCAAATGTAGGGACAGATGGTCTCCATTACCTCAGTGGGAGAAGGGGACTGAAACATAGCAGACCCCAGATTGTGCAGTTCTTCAGCATGTTCCTCCAGCACCTCATGACCCTTCCAAACCTCCCCATGAGGCTTGTCTAGACCTGCTCCCGATTGCCCCCCAACCAAACCCATGATAAATTTCTGCTTAATTTAATGCAATAGGAGGCCACATTAACCTATTAACCATTCTGTGGTACCCTGATTTAAGAGGTAGTTCTAGGATCATCAGCTGACAGGAGGCAGAGAGACAGGGCTTCCATACAGCCAGCTTCTATAGATCCCCTGGGATCCACTGGTTTCTTTTGTGGGGGGACCAAAAATCCTACTCATTCTGTAAGGGGGCAACCCCTATCCCTATCTGTCTCCTCTTGCCTTCCCAGAGATTGATGCTGTGAAACCTCTCAAAGATTCCAGACTCCTACCCAGCCTAGGAGAGTGGGATGTTCTTACCCCTAATGAAAAATCAAGTGAATCCCTGAGGGAAATCAATTCAGGAGAGAGAATACACAGAACAGCGGCAGGTCAAAATTTTTCATCAGTTTGTTGTCCTCAAATGGAAAATTGGGGTTTCCACTAAACAAACATTTTCATAGACAACATCTGTTTTCCTTGAATATTTTCCATTTTTCATCAGAAAACTGAAACCCCGCAAACCAAATACATTTTTGGTTTTCAGCAACTGAAAATTTCTTCCATTTTCAACAAAATGTCAAAACATTCTGTGGAAAGTATTGACAAAAAATGAAACAAAACTGTTTCCTCTGGTATTTTCTATTGAAACACCCACCCTCCTCTTCCCCATTTTCTGACCAGCTCTACCTCAAACTGTTTTAGCACGGAGGCCTGCATTGGCAAGTTGCTGGAAGCCCAACTGCCATACCTAATTTGAAAATATAATGGGGGATCAAGTGGAAGGGAGAGAGAAAAAAACATACTGAAAACAACACAGGCCAAGATCATGCTCTGTTATAAAAATTAAACCATGAAGTGAGGCCAGAGAGGAAAGAAAGTCTAATAAACAAGAGATATAGGTTATATAATATTCAAAATATATTACATGGAAAGAGGGTTAACAACATTGCAGTTAAATATAATGCACTCTAAGCAGTACACAATTACTTTATCCCTTTAAATACCTGGGAGAGTGGCTTTGGTACGGTGTGGTAGTACAGATACTTTTTGCCCTAACTAATAGGTTTATTCCTCAGGCTAATATGTGAGAGGTAAATTTTTCAAGCACCAGCTTAAAAAGCCCACAGAAAGCCAGATCTGGCCTCTGCTACAGCCCTTTTCTGCCAATTCAGCAGCATTCAGAGGCTGTAAGTGGTGCAGAATAGTAACTGGAGGAATTTTCCCAGTGCACGTGGCTCTGTATTGATTCCCTTGCAGCTCCTGGTTTAGGGGCATGCCGGTGATTAAAGGAGGTTAGTGTGGGTGAGGGAATGACTGGAACACATTGGGCATGTCTTCACTGCAAATGAATGGTGTATTCTTAACTAAAGCTAACTAACTCCTGTTAAAATAGCAGTCAAGACAAAGCAACTCAGCTTTTAACTCAAGTTAGGAGGTCAAATTCCACCCCAGGCTCACTATGGGCTTTAACTTGAGCTGATAACCCGAGTTAAAAGATGAGATGCCATGTCTTCACTGCTGTTTTAATCCAAGTTAGCTAATGCAAGGAAGGTAACCCGAATTAAGAACACAGCTTTTTTTGGAAGTGACAATGTATCCTCTGTGGTCTGGCAATCCTGAGCTACTGAGCTGTGTATGACTTTGTGGCAGAAGCGAGCACCTCAGTCAGACCTTTCAGCCTGAAAGCAGCAGCTACTACTATCATCATCTTGGTGAATGTGAGCCTTATTGATGGGGTTGTGCAGATATGCATCCAGGAGAACTCCATACTCCCCTCCTCACCCCCAGCAGGGATCCTGGGCACAAGAAGGAAGGATGAAACCAACTTGTTTGAGGTCCAGTGTAGGCCAACAACTGCAAGAAGTCTTAAAAATTAGGATATATAATGAGTACCTTCTCCATCGTACCTCTCTAGCAGGAACTAAGTTATTGTTCTGCTCTCACCATGTGACACTGAATCTCCTAGATTACCTACAGTTTGAGCAGGTCTTTGGAAATGAGTAAAAGAAGAAATAAACCTTGCCTGGGCATTTTAAAACTCAGCTGAGTAACTAAGGAAAATTCTCACCAAGACCCCATAATCCTACGTTGTGTGGTCCCATCCCTCTCTCTCTTTTTTTTGTTTTTTTGTTAATTTATTTATTTGGAAGGACTTTTAGCTTCCTGTTGTAGGCACCTGCCACTTCAGATGGAGTAAACCCTATCACCAGAGCCTCTTCTAGCCCCATAGCCATGACTTCTTCCACCCCGCAGAGCAGTGTCATGTGACTGGGACGTGGGCGGTCATGCCTAGTGTCAGGGCAAGAGCAATCTCTAGTGGGTAGAACAGGAGTCAGTAGCAAGGAATTAGAGCCATGGATCACTGCTGCAGTCAGAGCCCACGTTCAGAACCAGAGTCTAAAGCCACAGCCAAGGGTCAGAGGTCAGGAATCAGAGCTGAGTGTTAGAACTGGGTTACCTGCTGTGAGGCAAGGCTGGAGCTATCACAGTCAAGCACAAATGCTTTGAGCAGCCACTAAACAACAAGCTACTGCTGGGCTTACGAGCTGGTCTGCTGACTCTTCCAACCAGTATGGGGCTGTAACCAATCAGACAACCTATTACAGGCCAGCCATGCTTATTAGGTTGCCTGAAGACTGGCTCTGCTGCAGACCCTGATTCCTCACACAGAGGACCAAGGGAATGTGAAAAACCCATGGCAGAACAAGGACTGCCTGTTCTCCTGCCTCAGAGTCCTGGAGTGCCAATGCGTTCTGTCTGTGTGAAAGAAATGAAAGAAGCAGATCCTGAAAGAGGCTCTGGGCACCAGAAGTGCCAGTACAGCATTTTCATTCAAGGTCTTTAAGATCAGAGAATGTTCCTGAATAGCAGAGAACACACAAAGGGCTTCACACACCAGCGACCAGGCCCACAGACAGACAAGCTTTGAGGAAGAGGCAGACACTGCCATAGACTGAAAAATGATCCTGATTAAATCATAAATAATATCACACAGGAAAGTGAGGGCTGCCTACAGTAGGGCAGCTAATAATTCAAAGGTGTACACTCCACCATATTTTATCCAGAGTCAAGTTTCTGGATCCATCTTACAGCTGTCCTGGCTGCCTAAAACGCATGCACAGGTATCTGGACTGAAATCGTATAGCAAATGTATTTTCAAGGCAGAATCACTTTCCACCCTGCAAGGGGGAAAATCCTGTCCCCATTGAAGTCAATGGGGGATTTGCCACTGATACTTGGAGCCAGGATTTCACCCAAGATTCCTGAGAACATCTACTCCCTCTGTTAGCAGAGTGGTATTCTTAGCTATCTTGCTTATCTGAACATCCACTTCTAGAGAAACCAAGAAAGTCATACAGCTGTACCTTTGGATAGCACATAAATCTCTAGGGAAGCCATGGAACCACAAAATTCAAAGTTACAAGCTTCCACAGCAACTGTAATTCTGCCTCCTTGAACACTAAGGCCCAGACCATGCAACCAATCATGCACATACTTAACTTCATGTACATAAGTGGACACATTGAGTTCATGTTTATAGGATGAGGGCCAAACTTAAAGCTTACATACACAGTAGAACACAATATTATATGTCTGAGAGCCAAGTTACAGTGATTGTAGGATCCATAACTTCTGAGTTCATTATTGTTGTGCATTTTCTTATCCACCACAATGTATTTGCATTTGCAAGATTTTTCTAAGTGGAAACAAGTTGTTCACCTAACTCCAAAACAGCTCAACAGATGTTGCTCAAACCTTCAAAAATACTCCCCCTTTAGAACCAAATGTAAAATGTCAGCCCAAATGGTCTAGCTTTAAGATGTTATGAGCAACTGGAAAGACGGAGCTTCATTTTAATGATCTTCTCATCCTTAACTGTAGTACCATGCCCATCAGTGCTAGTTTGTATTTATAACTCTGAAAAATACCAAAAATATAGTTGGTTTTACAATTACATGGTACAACACAAAAGATGCAGGGATCATTATAATAACAACATTTATTTCACTGAGTGGTTTGGGGCATCTGGAAACCATTTCATATTTGAATGATAATGACCTTTCCTTCCTTGCATTTCAAGCCATCCTGTTACTTCACAGTGCTTTTGTTCCTGCACTCCTTGCACAAAACGTAGATTCAAGTCTCCTTATAATTAAAATGATCTAATAAAATAATTATCTGAAAAATTATTTATTCTTTATTCAAAAAGTGCCACTCACCAGTTAATTGTTTCATTTAGTTAAATTAACCCATAATATGTTCAATTTGCAAACTCATATTCAATACATTTTTGGTTCAGTTATGCCGCATACAAGGCTGAGCCATGTTAGGGGAAGGATAGGAAGGCCATTGCCAGGGCATTGGTGTCGGGAGACACTGAGTCCTTTGAAAGGCATAATACCTCCTTAGCACTGGGGAGAACATGGTAAAGAGCAGTTCTTGTTACACCTTTAAAATGTGCAAAGGCATTCCCCCCACACAGCCAGCCTAGGTGGGGTTTAGGGGCAAAGGGAAGGGTCAGGGCCTCCCCCATGCTCTGCCCAGAAGCACTCTTTGTGGGGTCAGTCAGCACTAACGGATAAACCAGCCGTCCTGACAAGCTTGTACTTCCCACTGTGGGGAGACAGATTAAGCCTCTCCTGTGTGAGTGCATTGTGGAAGGAACGGACTCCCTGCAGCTTATCTCCCTTGTAGCATATCCACGCAGAGGGAGGCATAGTTGAATATGATACTTAACTGTTTCTGAACGGGTTTCCTCCTTTTCCGACCAGCATATAGACATTCCCCTGGTGGAATCATTGTCCTGGCACTGAAACAGAAAAGCAATAGGTGGTTCATTTTCAGAGTTTTCAGTGTTTCATACCACTTCACAAAATGACAAAACCCAGGAAATTCAATTAAAGCCAATGCTCGTTCCTTAAACCATGGCATTATGTAAAGCTAAAAGGCACCGTGACATTAGTTAAGAAAGAAGTGTCAGGCTTCATCCTGTTTCTTAGTTTAATATTATTAGAATATTGATGTTTATATTTAATTTTCATGTTTCATTAAACCATCTAAAAATGGTATAAAATACATCTTGCTTATTAGAGAGCCTGAAATAGACTTCTTTCTTCCTTTTAAAAAAAATCTCTTGGCCAATATATATTCTAATTTCCTGGCCAATATATATTTAGGGTCAATAATAATAAATAATATTATATGTCACCTTCCATGAGGAAGGATCCCACAACTCTTGAAATATACAGGAATAATTTCTTCCATGACTGAAATTGTGCTAAGCAGGATTCAATTACTTAAACTGGAATTTGTCCAGGTCCTCACATTTAACATCTTCTACACTCTTAAAAAGGTCATTGGGTCCAGTGCCTAGAGCATTCGCCAGAGACAGGTTCAATTCCCAGCTTTGTGACTGTAGGCAAGTTACTTCGATGCTTGTTCTGTCTTTTCTATTTAGACTGCAAGCTCTTTAGAGCAGGAGTTATGTCTTAGGCCCCGTCCAGACTACCCGCCCGGATCGGCGGGTAGACATCGATCTAGCGGGGATCGATGTATCGCGTCTCGTCTGGACGCGATACATCGATCCCCGAACGCGCTACTTCGAACTCCGTAACTCCAGCAGGGCGAGCGGAGTTTGCGGAGTCGACGGGGGAGCCGCGGCCGTCGATCCCGCGCTGCTAGGACGCGAGGTAAGAGCGGGAAATTCGAAATAAGATACTTCGACTTCAGCTACGCTATTCTCGTAGCTGAAGTCGCGTATCTTATTTCGATCCCTGCCCCTAGTGTGGACCAGCCCTTAGTGTTTGTACAGTGATTAGCATAATGGGGCCCTGATCTGAGTTCAGGCCTGCTGGGCTTGCTACTGTTACCACTACTAAAGCATCTGGAGAGCTTTAATGACCACAAGTAGTCACAACATTAGGTCTGCATCTTGTAGTCCCTCCAGCAGCACAGAACCCCTCCTAGCAATATGATGGGTTGTGGATTCAAGTGACAGCTGAAACAGAAGAGTGCCACATATTGAATCACAAACACCACTTCATGCAGTACCAATGGTGGGGTTTTTTTGGAAGCCACCCATCCAAATATTGACCCAGCTTGCCCTTGCTTAGCTGGGGAAGAGCACAGACCCAGCTGGTAGGAGCACACATTATGCATGTAATAATTTCAAATATTTAATATTTTAAATGCCTATTTGAGTACCATTTTCTATAGCACATCCAGTTTACAGTCTGGAGACTGACTGAATAGTTCAGTGACAAAAAACCCCTAACAAATAAAACAGTATTAAAGCCCAAGGCTGCAAAACCTTCCACACTTATCTACATGTGTGAGTAAAGATATATGAGGAAGTATACAGTATTGGACCCACAGTCAGCAAGTTCTCTTCCCCAAGATTTATTCCTGAGGGTTACCTAGGTCTGTCTACCCTGCAATTGAATGTGTGATTGTAGTGTGGGTAGGTATACTTACGGTAGCTTTAATCTAGCTAGTGCAGGTACCAATTGTAGTGAAGATGTGGTGGCAAGGGCTTCACCATGGGCTAGCTGCCGCAGTACAAGTCCACCAGGGACCCTGGGAAAATATTCTGGTGACTGACGCACAGCGGAATCCATGACACCACATCTGTACTACTATTTTTACCCATATGAGCTAGATTAAAGCTAATGTGAGTATGCCTACCCATGCTACAATTGCACCTTCATTCGTGCTGTAGACACACCCTAAATAACACACCCTAAATTGCAGTGTAGATGTACCTGTGACAGAATGACAATATCCTGAACAATCCTTATGGAATTAAGATAAGATTTATTGAATTAAGTTAAATGTTATTGAATTAGGGTTAATACCTTTGGGATATAATACATTAAAATGCAGTTATGGATGTGTTATTGTGGCATTGTATGTATCTTCTCTAGTGGGAGAAAGATGCTAATATACTTCCATCCTTATCAACCCTTTGAAGCCACCTCCCTGGAGAGGATTCTCCAAAGACCCACAGACAAAGAAAGTGTTTTTTAAATAAATAGCCTGGTTTTACCTGGCTCAGGGCCTTCTTCTTGATCCAGCAAATGGACAGGCCCCCTGCTGCAGGAAGAGCCCCAATACTTTGGAAAGGGTTGGAAGGACTGGGCTTACTGACACTCCATAAGACTGAGTGCTTGTTCTGAGTTGAAGCTGTAATGAAGCACGAGGACTCCCCTTGGGTGGGGATTTGAAGGACTGCTCCTGCCAGAATCCATGTTAGAGCTGGCGGGATCTCCAGTAAGCTTATTAGCATGCATGTAGATTTTTTTTATTGTTTTTAGTATGTTTTCTCTGTAGTGCTTTTTACCTTAAGAATAAAATAGGCTTGCATAGAAAGAACTGTGTGGTACTTAGAACTGTAGAATTACATCTACTAGCCGTCTCTGACAAGAAAGCAAGCAGGTGTCCTTGAGCAACCTGTCTGTGTTTGGAATAACATGGTGAAGACAGGGAACTGTGCAGCCTAGAGATATCATGGTTAAGGCTGCATGTCTGTCACGGAGGTCACGGAAGTCATGGATTCCATGACCTCTATGACTTTTGCAGCAGCTGGTGCGGCTGGCTGAGGGGCTGCCCAAACACTCAGGCAGCCCCTAGGCCAGCATCAGTTTGGGTGAGGGCTTAGGGCTGGGGCTTGGAGTGCGGGGGGAGGCTCCTCAGAAGCAGCTGGCATGACCCTGCAACTCCTGACCTAGGCGGAGGGGCCAGGGGGCTCTGCGCGCTGGCTGCTGCACTTCCTGGCCAATGGGACCTGTGGAACCAGAGCTCAGGGGGGGGGGGGGAGCAGTGCAAGGAGCCCCCACCCCCGTGGCTTTCCCTCCCCCTAGGAGCTGCTGGGACACATGGAGCCGGGTAGGGAGCCTACCAGCCCCACCAACCGCCCCTCTGCCCAGCACCAGCGGGGGTCCTGGGCCACACGCCACTGCCCACACCCCTGCCCCAGTGCCAGCCAGGGTCCCGGGCCACCCCCCCACCCACGGTGCCCCCAGACCACCCCCCTCCAGAGCACCCAGGGGCCCCAGCACAAGTTTTAGTTACAGGTAAATAGTACAAGTCATGGACAGGTCATGGGCCATGAATTTTTGTTTACTGGCCATGACCTGTCCATGACTTTTACTAAAAATACCTGTGACTAAAACGTAGCCTTAATCATGGTCAGAAGGGAGAGAGATGTGTGTTTCCACCCAAGAGCGGTGATAGCCAGGGAAGCCAGAAGCCTGAGAGTTTGTCCCTTTGCTGGACCACTGAGGGGAAACAGAGGTGCAATTGCCCTGGAATGTGACAGTACCCTTAGAGGGCTGTGTTTACACAACAATTAAAAAAAAGTTCAGCCTAAACCAAAACTAAACAGAAAAATGACAGTGTGGGATTAAACCTAGGCCACTTGAGGGGTGTAGAGCCTGAGAGTAGAAGTCCTTCCCCACTGGCTTTCAACTAGACACCCTTATAGACCTTCCCTTATACAAAGGCAGGAGGAAGCCGAGGAGCTGCACTTAATCTGTTTCACAAAGATCAGACAGTGTACTTCTTTCACTCTGTCACACAGCCCCTTTCTGCTTTTTCTCTATTTAGGTGTTTGACTAAACTGGGTACTAAAGTGAACTTTAATCAAGCTGGAAAAGGCATAACAAGAATCATTGGCTGGAAGCTGATGCCAGGCAAATTCATATTGGAAATTAGGCACAACCTTTTAACAGTGAAAGCGATACCCTTTGGAACAAATTACCAAGGGAAGGAGTAGATTCTCCATCTCTTGATGTCTTGAAATCAACACTGGATGCCTTTCTGCAAGATATGCTTTAGCCAAACACAAGTTATTGGGGTAAATAAGGAGATGACTGGGTGAAATTTAATGACTTGAGTTACACCTGAGGTCCAACTAAGTGATCTAATGGGCCCTTCGGGCCTTCAAGTCGATTAATCATTTTTTGTCTGTGCTTTTGTCAGCCACATAGAAGTACAATTTAAACAGCACTGTTTAGAGGAAGAAGTTTGAGAGTCATAAATTCGAGTTCGAATCCTGACTCTTCTACTAATTGTCCGTATAAACTCAGGAACAAAGAATGTAGGTCAAACTTAAAGAATGGGGGACTTTATTCTGGGGAGCAGTGACTTTGAAAAAGATTTGAGGGTCATGGTGGATAATCAGCTGAACATGAGCTCCGAATGAGATACTATTACCAAAAGGGCTAATGCAATCCTTGAATGTATAAACAGGGGAATATCGTGTAGGAACAGGGAGGTTATTATATTACCTCTATATTTGGCACTGGTGCAACCACCAGTGGAATACTGTGTCCAGTTTTGGTATCCACACTTCAAGATGTTGAAAAATTGGAGAGGGCTCAGAGAAAACCCATGAGAATGATTAAAGGATTGAAAACGAGTCTTGTAGTGACAGAATCAAGGAGCTCAATGTATTTAGCTTATCAAAGAGAAGGTTAGGGGGTGATTTGACCACGGTGTATAAAAGTACATACTTTCAGGAACAGAAATCTGATAATACAGGGCTCGTCCAATATTTAAGCTCATCCAAAACATCCCATTATAAGACCCAAGTCTTATAATGATCTGCCTCAGTCTGAATTTTTTAGAAAACTTCACCAAAATGGTTCAGCCATTTCTAAGAATGAGGTTAGAGTAAAATGTTGTTTTGTTCATGTTAGAAAGTAGTAAAACCATTTCATTGAGAAGTTCTAGCACCTCCATGCTTGGGAGCAGGGACTTAAAATTTGGCAGGGGTGTTAGGGATGTACCTTTAGCCATCCTCATGAAAATGTGTCCAAATTTGGCCCTGTTACGAACCTCTAAAAAATAAGTTTGCACATGCTCAAGAGACTTATTTAGATAGCAGCTAAATTCTCTGAATATTCTGTATGCAATCAGATGCTTCATTGCCTCACAACTCCTATAAGCGACTCCACTGTGCATACGCCAGCCCCACACAACCATTAAGAATGCTCCATCCCAGAGCAGCAGGGGATGAACAAGTCTTTCCCTGCAGGACTCCTCCCACACACCAAGGGCTGCTCTGGTACCAGGCATTGAATTGAGAGCAGGGAGACTCTCTAATGTGTTCTCAATGCTCCCCTTGTAGGTGCCTAGGCAGCAAGGAGAAGGTGGAATGCAGAGGAGTGAGGCGCTAGGTCTGGGGGGAATTATAAGGGGATAGACTGAGATGAAGAGGTAGGGAGAGGAGAGGACTGGGATTAGAAACAGAGAGAGGGTGGTGGTAGGGGAAAGTGAAACAAACACAAGCTGGAGAGACCAGGGATAGAAGGAGTCAAGCTTGTGGGGCCTGGGGCAGAATGGTGCGTGACCTCTACAAGAATTCTCCCCTCAGAACCTGAAATACGATTCAGGATTCCTAAGTATCAACATTCATCTGCTGTTGGGTAGTAGCTGTGAAACTCACTGGAAAATATCTTTGTGAAGCAAACCAGAAGCCAGGTCTGGTCTGCTCACTCCACTACAGGGATTCTCTGGGGGATATTAGTTGGCGGCTCCTTCACGGAGCTGCGAGCACGGGTGCGTATCTGACGCGGTTCACCACCACCCCTGACACTTTCCCCTTCTGCAGCGTGAGGGAGACCCCGGCACACATTTACATCAAGTGCACGAGGTTGCAACTCCTTTTCCGGCTACTCCAGAACCTTCTCCTCAGGTTTTGGCTGCACTTCTCCCCCGCGCATCCTGATCTTTGCACATCCCATCCATGGCCCCACAAAGTCGTGAGACCTTCTCATCAACCTCCTCCTGGCATTGGCCCAGGTGGCCGTCTACCATACCAGGAGGAGGATGCTGGACTGGGAGGTGCTCTGCGATTGTGGGACCTATTTCTGCTCCTCCCTCAGATCACATCTCTGGGCAGAGTTCCTCTGGGCCATGTCCACTTGTTCCCTGGATGCCTTCAAGGAGCAGTGGGGGCTGTCTGGGGTTCTCTGCTCGGTATCCCCCTCTCAATCCCTGCTTTTGACCCTGTGGCCCTCACTCCCATCCCTATTTTCTCATTTGTTGTCTCTGCATTTACTTGAGCCCTGGGTTCAATAGCTCCTCCCCTTGGCTGGGGGAGGAGCCTTTAGATGTGGGTGGGCTTGTGCCCACCTGTCCCCAGGAACATAATAGGAACAAGGGTTCTCTGTGGGATATTACTTGGCAGTTCCTTCACTGAGCCATGAGCACGGGTGTGTACCTGGCTTATTTCACCACCTCCCCCAACAACTGCCCCTTCTGCGGCGAGAGGGAGACCCTGGCGCACATTTACATCAAGTGCACCAGGTTGCAGCCCCTTTTCGGACTCATCCAGAACCTTCTCTTCAGGTTCCGGCTGCACTTTTTCCCAACATAGTGGTAGCTCCTCCCCTTAGGCTGGGGGGGGGGCTTTAGCTGTGGGCGGGCTTTCACCGGCCCAACCCCAGAGCCTCAATAGGTACAATGACACCCCTCCAGCAGAGTCTTCACTGTCTCATCCCTCAGGCATGCTGCAGCAACTCAGCTACCTTGACTCATCCCTCAAGCAGAGCCTGCAGGCGTGCAGCAGCAGCTTATCCCTGGGCAAGCCCTGGGTCAGATGACCCTCCAGGCATAGGTATTTCACTCTCACTGCCAGAACCACAAAGTTAGTCTGTGCAGCAGCACCACTTGGTTAGGAACCTCCTGCTGCCTCACAGTGTTACTGCCTCCCTAGGCTTCCAGCCTGTCCTCGATCCTCTCCCTGTTCCTGCCCCAACCTTGCCCATGCCTTGTTCCAGCCTGCTTCAGCCTTGTCCATGCCCTATTCTGACCTCGCTCCAGCCCTGCACCCATCTCCTGACCCCAAACCCTTGGACTGACTCCAACCCAGCTTCGACATTCAGCCTGCATCCAGGCACTGACTGATCCTGATTTGGTTTGTTCCATGGACTCTGATCCCGGTTCTGACCCACGGCCTGTCCCCAGACCCCAGTTTCAGCACTGCCCTAAGCCCGGTTCTGACTCTACATCCGGCTTTGGCCCTTGTCACCTGTTCTCGACCACAGCTCCAACCACTAGGCTTGACTGCCCAGAACCTAGAGCCTGGCAGTGTTCCTCATCCCTCTAATGGCTGGTCCACATAGAAAATAATTTTAAAAGACTGTTAAGTTTGCAAAGTCAAGCACTCAAGTATCAGGAAATGCTAGAATTAAGGTTGACCATGCAACTTTAATTTGGCATCCTTGTGCATAGGCATTATGATACAGTCTTCAGTTACATAGAATCATAGAATCTCAGGGTTGGAAGGGACCTCAGGAGGTCATCTAGTCCAACCCCCTGCTCAAAGCAGGACCAAACCCAACTAAATCAGCCCAGCCAGGGCTTTGTCAAGCCTGACCTTAAAAACCTCTAAGGAAGGAGATTCCACTACCTCCCTAGGTAACCCATTCCAGTTCATGGTCACATACCATCTTTTTCACAGGACCCCTACCTCATTCAGTGCACAGAAAAGAATAGATGGTACTCAGGGGGTTAATCAGGGAGGTACAGGGAATAAGGCTGTTGTCTGTATGATCCGTATCTCATTTGCTCTGAAAGGTGTGCAGATAGTGAGGTAGAGGATTGCAAGAAGAAAAGGGTGGTCTTGTAGCTAAGGCAGTTGAATACCACCATCCCTGCCAATGCCACAGAGTTCCTATGTGATGCTGGGCAAGTCACTTAAACCAAACTTTTCACAGGTGTCCACTGTTCCTCATCTTCTGGATGCCCAACTTGAGACCGTGGGGTCTGATTTGCAGAAGGCCTGAGCGCTCACAGCTGCAACTGAAGTCAATGAGAACTGCTGTGAACAAATAAAGTGGTATAAAACACTATGTTCTCCATGGGCTTGTCTACACTTAAAACACTATAGCAGCACATCTGCACCTCTGCTGCTCCACCATTGTAATGCTTCAGTGTAGACACTACCTATGCCAATGGGAAGGGTTCTCCCATCGTTGTAGGCGATCCACATCCCCAAGAAGTAGTTGCTAGGTCAACGGAAGAATTTTTCACACCCTTGACCGACGTAGTTAAGCTGATCTAATTTTCTACTGTACACCAGGCCTATGTCTTCACTCCAGATTTAACCTGAGTTATGGACACTCAATTTACTCCTCTCAAGTTAGCGTAGCTTGAGGGAGGTGTGATCTACGCTAGGCATTTACATTGGTTTAGCTACATCTCTCAGGGATGTGAAAAATCCACCCCGTGAGAGATGCAGCTATACTGACAAACTCCCAGTGCAGACAGTGCTAGGTCAATGGAAGAATTCTTCCATTGACCTAGCTACTGCCTCTCGGGAAGGTGGATTACCTACACTGATGAGAGAACCGCTCCCGTTGGTGTAGGTAGTATCTACACTGAAGCAGGGAAGCTGCACCTCTGTAGCATTTTAAGTGTAGACCCTGAGAGTGGCCATATTGCAAATTAACACCTGAGCCACACAGAGTGATGGTATTATCAGCACAGTGTGCTTATGTTAGCAGCTGACCAGTTGTGCTCTCTCAAGCTGTTATCTATACCCTCTGATGGGCCAACCAACACAAACTGAAAGCACCACCACATTTGAGTTACGGGGTTTTGCATGTGTGTGGGAGTCAAATTAGGGGTAACCCTTGAGATATAACACATGGTAACTGTAGTGAAGAAAAGCCCTTATTGTCCAAACTCACCTCCTTCCTGGGGTTTGGCTTTATTGAAAAGTCAAAAACATGAATGTAACAAACCTTGGCTGACACTTCCTCCTAGGATTTCCTTCCAGAACCTCATGTCCTGAGCACAAAGAGACTCTCTCACATCCCTTACATTCCCATAGGAGCTAGCTGAAGTCACATGTCAACATGAGACAGCAGTAATTACCAAGAATATTAAGGAATAGTTTTGGCCGCAGAACCTAGGTAACTCAGCAGAAGAGCCCCCAGCATTCTACAGGGTCTCATGCTAAGACTTCACAAGAGATATTGACCAAAAAAACCTGCTCTTCGTTCTCACACCAGCTCAACTGTCCTAGTGCTAAGACTGGTGGAAGCCATAGAGTAAAAAATCACCAGCACCTGAACTGTTTTTACTATGTTTCAGTTAAGCCTACTGAAAGGCAAGTCTAACCGAAATGCTGTCAAAATAATTTATGGCCAATGAAGCCTTGTCTGTACTAGAGCTTCCACTGCACCAATTCAGCTGGACCAGTGTTAGAATGGATTAGGAGGGAGGGGATTGGTACATTTTTACACTGTAGACAAGGCCTTAGAATCAAGCAAAAAATGTCATCAATATACATTTGAGAACATATCTTCCCCACCCACAAAAAAGTATTACCCCTGTGACACTCTGAGTAAGTTTCCCAGACCTGGAGAAGAGCTCTCTGTAAGCTCAAAAGTTTGTCTTTCTCACCAACAGAAGTTGGTCCAACAAACGATATTACCTTATCCACCTTGTCTCTCTAATATCCTGGTACTGACATGGCTACAACACTGCATACAACAATGGAAGATATTGAATTTTGCTGTCTGAAATGGAAACTCCACAACGTGAAGAAAAAGGAAGCAAAACTTAACAGCGACATCTATTTCCTGAGCAAATGCAAGAAGAGGAAGCTAGTCACCTTGTGCAGTAACGATGGTTCTTCGAGATGTGTCCCCCTATAGGTGGTCCACAATAGGTATATCTGCACCTCTAATAAGAGATTTTAGGTAGCTTTGTGCATTCAGCCCGCACATGCACGCTCCCTCCCTCATGGTCTGCCTCTAGCACTGTGTGAGTGAACCCCCCTCAGTTCCTTCTCTACTGCAGAGCCCCTTATGGAGAACTCCAAAGTAGAGGGGAGGAGGGTGGGTTGTAGCGCACCCATAGCGGGACACATCTCGAAAAACCATTGTTACTGCAAAGGGTAACTTCTTCTTCTTTGAGTAGTGTCTCTGTGAGTGCTTCACTGTAGGTGACTTCGCAGGAGTATCCCCAATGGAGGACTGGGACTTTGGAGTGGAGTTTACTACAGAGAGTTCCGTGGAGCTGAAGATGGCATTGGAGGCCAAATCTCTAGTGATCGCATAATGTTCTGCGGAACTGTAGGCAGAGGCCCAAGTTGCTGCTCTGAAGATTTCTGAGATAGGGACATCTTTAAGGAATATGAGTGAGGTAGAAATTGACCTCATGGAGTGCGTACAGATTCCGGATGGAAGCAACAGGTTGCATCCCTGATAACAGTGATTAATGCAACCCGAGACCCATTTGGATAGTCTTTCAGCTGATATTGCAGAGCCTTTGGATCTTTCTGCAAATGAAAGGAAGAGTTTAGGGGAATTCCTGAAGTCCTTAGTCCTGTCGAAGTAGAATGCTAGTACTCATCTAACATCTAGCATATGCAGAATCGCCTCCCTGTTGTCACTTTGTCGTTGCACTCCATATGTTTTATGGAAATATGCTTATGGGTGTGAATATGATATAACTGGAATATGCTTTATGCAAAAGGTCTCTTGTAAGGTATCATAACAAAGGTTATAACCTACTGAATATATTCCTTGTATTTGTATGCACGTATCATTCTTGTATATGAAGCTAGAAATATGAAGTATAACTCTGAGGTCCTACTGTAATTATGCAAAGTGTTGGCCATTAATGGTGGTTTAGAATCTTGATGGCTCCCATTGACTAGGACAATTGGTTGTAAATGGTTTATTTACTTGCAAACCTTCCTGTGTACGTGTGGGCCAACCCAGGAAGAATGGAGACTAGGGGTCTTACAGTGACATGTGACCATGTCACATGATACTGGAATCCATCTTAATCCTTGTACTTTTCCATTGATGAGGCAGGGGTGGGGACAAGCACAAACTAAAGATTCCCGCCTTGTGCCAAAGCTATAAAAGGGGGTGGAGCAGGACAAAGGAGGCTGCCAGTCATGAGAAAACCCCTGCTTACCACCTGAGATGCTGCTGGAACTAACAAGAACTGTACCAGGGGAAAGGATTGGGCCCAGACTAGGAAGGAGTCTAGTCTGTGAAAGAAGCTTACTGGAACATTTTTGAGGGTGAGATATTACCTGTAATCAGTTTCTTAATGTATTAGGCTTAGACTTGCGTGTTTTGTTTTACTTTGCTTTGTGACTTACTTTATTCTGGCTGTTATTACTTGAAACCACTTAAATCCTACTTTTTAAACTTAATAAAATCACTTTTGTTTATTAATAAACCCAGAGTAAGTGATTAATACCTGGGGGAGCAAACAGCTATGCATATCCCTCTATCAGTGATATAGAGGGTGAACAATTTATGAATTTACCCTGTATAAGCTTTATACAAAGTAAAACGGATTTATTTGGGGTTTGGGAGCTGGGTGTCTGGGTGTCCATTGGGAGCTGGGTGTCTGGGTGCTGGAGACAGGTAACCTGCTGAGCTGTTTTTAGTTAAACTCTGCAGCTTTGGCAGCATGGCCCAGACCCTGGGTCTGTGTTGCAGCAGGCTTTCATGTCTGGCTCAACAAGGCAGAGTTCCGGAGTCCCAAGCTGGCAGGGAAAACGGGCACAGAGGTAATTTCAGCACATCAGGTGACAGTCCCAAGGGAATCTCTGTGACCGAACCCGTCAGTCACAATGTGTTTTTTGGAAAAAAACAGGGAGATGGATCTGTTGATTCATACGGAAAGTGGACACAACTTTAGGGAGAAACTTGGGATGTGGCCTCAGAGTTATTTTGTCTTTAAAAAAGACCATGTATGATGGGTGTGTCATTAGGGTCTCTATTTATCCTATGCGTCTAACTGAGTTGATGCTAATTAGAAATGCTGTCTTCATGGACAGGTGTAAGAGAGAGCAAGTTGCTCTGGGCTCAAACGGAGCTCTAGTCAAAGCTCTGAGAAATAGGTTAAGATCCCAGGTCGGAGCGGGTGGTATCACATGTGGGAAGAGATTCCCAATGCCCTTAAGGAATCTATGCATCAGCGGGTGAGTGAACACAGAGTATCCATCTACCTGACGCTGGAAAGCCATTGTGGCTGCAAAATATACCCTAAGGGAGCTGAGTGAGAGTTTTGACACCTTGAGGTTTAAAATGTAAAATGTAAAATCAGAGGGAGGGAAGATGAAGTTGGGTCTGTGTGCTTACAATGACACCAAACTTGGAATCGTTTCCATTTTTGTAGGTAAGTACGTTGAGTGGTCGACTTTCAGCTGTGCAGCAACACGTCTTTCACCTCGTCAGAGAATTCTGCCTCTAAGCCTTGGAACCAAGACTGGAGATGGAGGACCCGCAGGTTGGGGTGAAGGATCAGCCCATCACGTTGAGAGGGCAGGTGGGGAATGGGCCGAAGAGGAACCAGAGGACATATTGCTATCTGTGGCATTTAAGGGAACCAGACTTGTCTTGGCTAGGAGGGGGCAATCAGAATAACTCTCACTTTGTCTTGTCGAATTTTCAACAGGACTATGGATAGAAGAGGAAACGTGGGGAAGGGCATACAGGATGTCCAAGCCCCATGGGAGGATGAGGGCGATTTATGTAAAACATACAGATCATATTGTCCATCATGACCTTTGACTGGGTGTTCTTGATGAAAGGCAGAAAGTGTGCACAGGAGTTACTGATGCCCCTTAGCTCCAAAAGATTGATATGGAGGGTCACTTCTGTGGAAGACCATTTGCCTTGACCCTTGCAGTCATATAGGTGAGCTCTACAGCCTACTAGGGAGGCATCCGTCATTAGAGTCAGCATCGGTGGTGGTTGCACGAATGAAACGCCTGCCCGGACTTTGGATGGGTCTTTCCTCCTGTCCATGGAGTGCTTTACTGTGGAGGGCAGTGATAGACATTTGATTAGTCTGTGCCTGTTCAGGGAATAGGCAGAAGTAAGCCACATCTGAAGACATGTCATGAACATCCGGGCGTTGGGGCCATATCACCTAACAGCTGCAAGCAGTTCCTGGCTGATGTCTGAATGCTGGCCTGGACTGTCTCTATGAGACTCATAAGGATGGTAAATTTGTATAGTGGGAGGAATGCTCCAGCTTATACTGCGTCAAGGTCAGCGCCGATAAACTCCAGTCGCTGTACCAGGATCAGTATCAATTTCTGTAAGTTGAACTGTAGACCCAGCTGAAAAAACGTGACCATGGTCGTCTGGGTGGCTCATATAGCATCCTGAAATGAGGGAGCCCTAAGGAGGCAGTCGTCTAGGTATGGGTAGATCACAAGGCCAAATGCACGCAGGTGAACCAGAGAGAAGCTTGGGAGAATACTCTGGATGTGGACGAGAGGCTGAATGGGAGCACCCAGTACTTATAACGGTGATGCCCGTAGGAATCTCCTGTGAAATGGTCTTATGGAGATGTGGAAGTAGGCATCTTGTAGGTCGAGAGCCAAAAACCAATCTCCTTGCTCTAGAGCTGGAATAATGGCTGCTAGCGTGACCATCTTGAACTTCAGCGCCTTCACGTATTTGTTTAATGCCCTTAGATCTACAAGAGCCTCCAACCTCCCTTCACCTTGGAGATCAGACACTAATGGGAGTAAACCCCCTTACCCACCCCAGGGTGTGCACAAGGGGGAGCAAGCAGGGGCATGGGCCCCCCAATAATCATTGGGGACACAGACCTTCTCCGGCCCCGGGGCCACAGAGGCAGGGAAGAGCGAGCTCCTGCCAGAGCTGGAGCAGGGAGGGACAAGTGAGCTCCTGCTGGGGCCAGGGCAGGGTGGGGGAGGGAAGAGCAAGCTTCTGCTGGGGCGGGGGAATGAGCGAGCTCCTTCCAGAGCTGGGGCAGTGAGGGGCAATGAGCTCCTCCCAAGGCCAGGTGGGGAGGAGGGAGAGCAAGCTCCTGGGGGGGCACAAAATGTGCCCCTCCAAAACGGGTCAAATTTAAATTCCTGCGCACACCCCTGTTTGCCCCTGAGTTGCACCAGAACTGATTCTATGGCCCCCAGGCCCAACAGATGACCTATTTCCTGAGAAAGTAGGTTTTTGTGAGAAGGGTTCCTGAAGAGGGAACCGGAAGGAGGGTGGGAGTGGGGAAGGGACATGAATTGAATGGTGGAACCCTTCGAAATAATCTCCAGGACCCATCTGTTGGAGGTGATATTCTCCCAACTGCTGTGAAAGACGGCCAGGCAACTTCTGAAGGGGTTTGACAGGTGGGTAGATGGCAGCTGAGGTTGCAAGGTATAATTGTTCGGGCCCTCGACCAAGCCATCAAATGTGCTTAAAGGAGGTGGTCTGAGAGGCTGTAGATTGGGGTGCTGACTGCTTCCACTTTTGAACCCTGGGCCTCTTATACTACAGCTTGTAATAGCATTGAGATGGTGGGTATTGAGGAGTTTGTGACCTGTGCTGTGGCTGAGAGCAGTTATATCTTCTCTTCTGTCCTGCAGTGTAGATTCCCAAGGAGCATAATGTGGCCTGGGAATCCTTCAAGGTGTGGAGAAAAGAATCTGTCTTCTCTGCGAAGAGTTTGTCCTTTCAAACGGAAGATCTTCCACTGTCGTTTGCAACTCTTTGGGCAACCCAGAAAGGTGTAGCCAAGAAGCCTGCCTTATTGCCACTGCCGTAGAGACCGAGCGGGCCACTGTATTGCCTGCATCCAGTCCTGTCTGTAGCACTGTTCTGGTTACTAACTGACCCTCTCTGGCATTGGCCTGAAACTGCTCCTTTTGTGTCTCTGGTAAATATTCCAGAAAACATACTGGATTTTCCAGAATTAATAAAATCATAATTGGCCATGACAGCTTGGTAGTTCACAACTCTAAACTGCAATGTCGCCAATGAATATGCCTTCCTCTCAAAGAGACCTAGCCTTTTCCAAGCCCGATCATATGGGGTCAATTTGGCGTGATGTTGGTTGCCTGAGGCATTAACCACATCCACTACGATGGAGTTGGGTTGCGGATGTTGAAACAGGAAGTCTGCTTCTTTGGGAGGGATGTAGTACTTTTTTGTCAGCTCTCTTGCCAGTTGATGCGATGGAGGCTGTTGTCTGCCAGATTACTTTTGCAGGATCTAGAATCACCTCATTAATTAGGAGGGCAATTCTGGATGAGGAGGAGATGTGCAGAATATCCACCAGCTTGTGATGTGTATCTGCCATCTCCATAGGGGAATCTGCAGCTTATCTGCCACCCTCTTAGTAAGGTCTTAGAAGTTCTTGAAATCATCAGCTAGAGATGGGGAGGAGAGCATTACAGACTCATCTGGTAAAGATGAGGAGAAGTTTGCTGGAGGGGTAGCTTCCCTTTCGAGCCTTTCCGCCTGTTTCTCAAAAGTTTCCTCCTCCTCTGGTTCAGGGGCTTTGGACAGTGACGTTGTACAAGACCATCTGGCAGACTCTCTCTGAGAGACACTAGACACCCGCAAAAGGTGGGATATGTACGTCGCTCAAGGATCTCAATATGGCCATTTGAGGGGGAAAAGGGCATGAGTGGTGGGGTGCCCAAGGGGATCAGCTCAATGGAATTGAGGAGGATCCTTGTATTGTGTCAGCGGGCCATGATGAGTGGCCAAGGAAATGACATCCTCCTGGTCACTGTCAGACTTGTCACGGGGTAAGGGTGGCACTGACCGGGGTATTGGTGGTACACGGCCCAGTGCTGAGGGCGATTCTGGGCATTGGGACATGCTTGGCACCAGCACCCCGGTACCGAGTAATGGGGATTGCAGTTCTTCCCCAACCATCAGGTCTCTAGGGTATCGGAACTCTTGCAGTACCGTTGGCTCACTTGGTACCACAGAGGAGTGTCTGTGGTATGTTGTTGGTACCAATGGTTGTGAAGGTGCAGAGCGCTCCTTAGACAGGAGCTTCGTCACACCCGGTACCAAAGGTTTTCTTGGTGCCGCTCCTTTAGAGGTGGTACCATATTTGTCTTTATCCTTAGGGGGCAGTACCGCTGCCTCAGAACCTGAGCCCCTGGCGTCTCTAGGCAGTGTGGCAGAGCTCATAGTGGAGGCACCATGATGCTTCTGGGTACCGCGCTTCAGAGCCACCGGTGCCATGGGTACCGAGGTGGCTGCACGGGGGAACCCCTCTGGCTGGCCAACGACTCAGTTTGGGGGCTTGGAGCCCTTTTTCTTGAGCCTGTACGGGGGGGATCTGCTGGTCTTTTCCGCAATTCTACCCCCTTTGAAGTTGAAGGCTCTGGGAAGGATCTAGAATCAGCACCAGAGCCCCCTGAAGGCAGAGACGATGCATAGGGGGGCGTGCTGGTGCTGGAGCCGGTGGTATTGGCTGCCCTGGACCAGGGAGGTGGGGCTGGAAGGTTCCTCCGAGAAGTGACATGTGGGGTGGTCACATGCCCCCCCCTTTACATTGTGCCCCCCAGTATCAGCAGGCATGAGTTGTCTCTGCTTGGAGGCTTAAGTGCCTTATCCATGTGGCGGAATTTTAACTTCAGCTCCCAGTTCTTGCAAGACCTCAGCTTTAGCTGGTTGCAGAGGGAGCACTTCTAAGGGATATGGAGCTTTCCCAGGCACCAGACACAGTGAGAGTGTCTGTCCGTTACTGGTAGGGTGACCAGATGTCCCGATTTTATAGGGACAGTCCCGACATTTGGGGCTTTTTCTTATATAAGCTCCTATTACCACCACCCCCCCATCCTGATTTTTCACACTTGCTGTCTGGTCACCCTAGTTACTGGAATCAACTCCTGGCAGGAGAGGCACCTCTGGGAGCCGGACATGTCTCTGGAAGGGGTCTATCACCATCTGTCAGTGAGGAATGCAGAAGAAATTTCTTCTTTCCTCTTCTTATTTCTGTTCTTTTTTTTTAACTGAAATAATTTAGAGAGTCTTGTAAACGTCCCTGTACTCTCTAAGGCACTGAACGTCTGCCCCAGCATAGAACCTACCATACTAACATGTGAAGAACTAAAAGAATTCTTCTGCTGTCTCCACCTCAAAGAACTCTATCACAACATTAACAACACAACTCACACTTACCATGTCCCCACTGACAACCATAAGAAAAGAGAATTGATTGCTTCAGTAAAAAAATTGACTGCAAAATCCTTAAAAAATATCACATCCACCAGAATCTCTCCACTGCCGAGAGAACAGCCATACAGTCCCTGAGATCTAACCACAAGAAAGTGATTGAATCAGCAGACAAAGGGGGTGCCATCGTAGTCCTCAATCGGGATGACTATGTTAATGAGGCTAACTGACAATTCTCCAACACCACCTACTATAAAGAACTCAAAGAAGACCCTACACCATAGTTTACCCAGGAAATTAAGGATATCAACAAATCCTTCCCCAAATAATTCCAAGATAAACTCTACAAACTCATCCCAATGAACCCACACCAGGGACCTTCTACATGCTTCCCAAAATACACAAACAAGGGAACCCACGCAGACCCATCGTATCTGGCCACGGCACTCGTACTGAAGGAATATCAGGACTCACAGAAATCATCCTCAAACCACTCAGCACACAAAGGATCAGCTTCCTCCAGGACACAACATACTTCCTCCACAGACTTCACAACATTAACAACCTCCCGCAGAACACCATCCTTGCCAGCATGGATGGCACCTCCCTATACACCAACATCCCTCACAATGAGAGCATTGCTGCCTGCCTCAAATATTTACAAGACAATGGACAACCCTCAGATATCCACCCCAAACAAATCACCAAACTCATCTATTTCATCCTCACCCCTAACAATTTTACATTCAAAAACAAACACTTTGTCCAAACCGTGGGAACATCAAGGGGTACTAGGATGGCCCCCCATATGCTAACCTCTTCATGGGCCTCCTTGAAGAAGAATTTCTGGACAAATGCACCATGAAACCAATGATAAACCTGAGATACATTGATGATATTTTCATCCTCTGGACAGACGACTTAAACTCCCTCAAAGATTTCTACCACAACATTAACAACTATCACCCATTCATTAAACTCTCTCTGGAACTTTCCCACACCAGCCTCAACTTCCTGGACACCACAATCGGCTTCAACAATGGAACCCTACAGACAACTATATACAAGAAACCCCTAGATCACCACACCTGTCTTCATAGTTCCAGTGACCACACCTAACACGCCAAGAAATCGGTTATCTACTGCCAGGCACTCAGATACCCAGAATATGCTCCGAGGAGAAAGTCCAGGATGTACACCTTCACACACTCAAAACCACCTTCACCAGACAAGGATACTCCACCAGAGAAGTAGATCTCATCATGCAACAGGACACCCAAATACCCCAAGAGAACTTGCTTCAATACAGAAATAAAACCCCTTCTGACCACACACCTCTAGTTGTCACCTACCACCCCATACTGGAACCCAAACGGGGTATCATCAAACTATTACAACCCATAATTGACGGGGACCCCATCTTGAAAGAAATCTTTCCTGAACCCCGTCTTCTGGCCTTCAAACAACCCCCCAACCTCAGCAGCAGCAGCAAGCTTCCCACAGATCAGGATACACCAACTCAAAGCAGCACCAGACCCTGCAACAACAGATGCAAAACCTGCAGACATAGCTCCACTGCTACAATGATCAACGTCCCCCACAATACCCCTTTCAAGATCCATGGGTCTTAAACATGCCTTTCACAACATGAAGTGTACCCCAACCAGTGCACTAAATACCCCAATAGAAACTATGTGGGCGAAACCAGACAATTACTACACTCTCAAATGAACTCACACAGGTACTTGTGGGCGAATACTTTTCACAAAGCAATCGCTCTATATCTGACCTATCAGTCTTCATCCTCAAAGGAAACCTGCACAACACTTTCAAAAGACAAGCCTCGGAGCTTAACTTATAACTTTGCTAGACACAAAAAAATCATGGACTGAATAGAAACACTGGATTTATGGTTTATTATTACAACAATCTATAACCCACTAACAACCCTCCCCAACTGCTTCTCTGCTCTTCCTTTCCTCCCCTATGCTTGGAGGGGTGTTAAAGGCCACTTTATCTTGAATGGTTTCTTGAAATATGTGTTTGTTTAGCATAAGTAGCTATATCATAGCATTTCTCAAACTGGGGGTCACAACCCAAAAAGGAATGGCAAGACTACTATGGGGGGGTTGCGAGAGCAGCGGCTGCTGGCTGGGCACCCAGTACAGAAGGCAGCACTGCTATCAGCAGCAGGGCAGAAATAAGAATGGCATGGTATAGAGCCTGAAATATTTTCCAAGGTGGTCCCCACAAAAAAAGTTTGAGAGCCCCTCTATTTAACTGTGACACTCTGACCTATTTCCCACACCTGAAGGAGAGCTCTGTGTAAGCTCAAAAGCTTGTCTCTCTCACCAACGGAAGATATTACCTCACCCACCTTGTCTCTCTAATATCCTGGGACTGTAACAGCTACAACAATACTGCATATTACCCATGGGTCATTTTGAATACAGATATTAGAAATTCATACCATTCTCAATTAAAGTTCAGCCACCAAATTTAACTTTGTGCCCTTTACCAATTCTCCACATAAAAATCTCTCTCTATTCCTGTCCGCCTTCTGCAGGAGGGCTAAAGCCATCCACACCCCAGTGTACCATCTATCTATACAGGCCAGAGACTCCTGTATTTTCAATTCATTCTCTACATGCAGGCTGGAGATGTCAAGTACTCACCCACTATCCCAGTACAGATTCCAGATACCCATCTCTCTCTTTGGGCCTGAACATTGACTATACATGGGTTATACGATCAATGAATTAAAAACTGTATTGTAGCATACATACATAATGAGGCAGAGATAAGATTGATGTGGCAATGAAAGAAGAGGTCTCAGCCTGTCTTTAGAAAATGGGCAATAGTAGGGGTGGCCCCATAAAGGTTGCTGTTGGAACCTTAATTGACCATTTCCTAACTTCTTTAGTATTTACATTCTTGGGTACTGCATTATTCTGTAGAGATTTGTTTAAAACCTCAATCCTGATTGTGAGTTAACGGGTGTTTTTTGCTGGTTTATTTTTGACTATGTCAAACTTTAGGCTTCTTTTGTTTAACTGCACACAAAAATAGTGCATTTACTGCTTACAAAAGTGCTTAACTGACAGCACTGAATAGTGAAGTCCTCTACCCAGCAAACCATTATGTACGGACAGTGGCATTGTTATCTTCTCCACAGTGTCTCACAAAGATGCCTCAACATTCTTCTGGGTAGACTACTTCTGGGTCCAATTGGATAATTCAGTTTTTATTTCAATCCAATTGTGAGTTTCTCTGTTGAGACCTTCAACTACCAATTATTGCCAAGCATGCTAGTAAATCAACTACTGGAAACTAATTTTTAATAATATAAAAGCATAACATCTTGGTGTCTATACTCAGAAAAATGGGTTTCTAAATGAAATAACCTGGCCTTTAAACTGTGTTTTTCCTTAATACCCAAAGTTGCATGTCCACATGAAGGGCTGAAAATTCCAGTTTAGAAAGCAAACGGAGACAAACTTCAGAAGAGTTGGAATCTCCCCTTGTCCCCTTTCCCTTACACCAAACTGAAACTCAGGGAGAATTTTTAGATCTAAATTACATATAGGGCTTTCTAGAGGAAATGCTGACTGACCCAGAACTATAACTGCCTAGTTGATTTTAATTTTTTTAATTTTGAATATAATCACTCCATGAAACTATTTCATTAACTTTTCATTTGAAGGTCTCCTAAGGCATCGGTGACAGAAGACGGGGAAAGCCAAATCTGGGAGCCAAGGGGGCCAGTGCAAAATCCTTTCGCTTCTTATATGTTAGTTTTCACCAAACAGGAAAATGTTCCCAGCCTCACGGGTCCCGGGACCTCTGTCCTCCTCGATGCGGACGCCCAGCACGGGAGTTTCACAGAATGCAACTCGCCTCATGCGCTAGGCTCGCCAGGCTCAGTAGCCGCCCCGAGCGCGCTTAGCCCTGCCGGGCAATGGCACCGCAAGGCACCGGCGAGTGGGGACACTGGGGGAGGGACGGGCAGGCTGGGGGTTGATAGCGAAGCCCTAGGTCTGCCCCGGCACCCTTGCCTACCCCATGCCCGACACTTGCCTTTATCATAAGAGACCATCGGAGGCAACAACTCACCCGAAGCAACAGCCACAGTCCGGGGTGCAAAGTCCCGCGCAGCGGCACCCGAAGCACTGACGCCGCCGGCCAGGCGGGTGTGAGCGCGGAGTGGCGGGAGATGCGCGGCCGCCGCTCCCCGGGTGACTCAGGTGGCGGGCGGGGGAGTGACAAGCGGAGCCTCCCGGCTCGCACGCGATCCTCAGCCCGGCGCGCGGGCAGCAGAGGGCGCTGCGGCGCCGGGAAGGGAGCGGGGAGGCGGGCCCTGCCGCCAGTGCGCGCACATGGGGACCGGCCGCCCCGCCGTGCCACAAGCCGACCCCCGCCCGGCTGCCCTGACCGGGCGGGCCCGTCTCCTCCAAGCGGCGCAGGAGCCGGGCCGGGGGCCGGCGCGTATCTCTGTCCGGGTGTCCCCGCGAGCGGGCCTGGCTGCAGCCGGCGCCGGCCCGCACAGAGATACCCCGTCAGTCAGGGAGCGCCGCGTGACAGGCGGCGGAGAGGACCGAGCCTGGGTCCCCCCAGGCCAGTCCCAGCACGGCAGGCACCTGAGCCAGGTGCTGTAACTGCTCTGTTCGGCCCCTTGCAGGTGCTCTGCCCCCCACTGCCCCTGGGGCACTTCCGCGGCTCTTGCCCTCTGGGGTGACATTGTGCTGGTACTGACGGGCCCGGCCTTTCAAAGGGCCCACTCGGCACCGCTCGCCAGAGCCCGTCCCAGAAGGGCTGTCAGTCAGCCGCTTGCGCGCGGATGTTCCTGCCTGCTGCTGCCCAAAGTCAGGATTTTTTGAGTAGGCTGTGTCGGGGGAGCTCTGTCGGTCCCAGGATATTAGAGAGAAAAGGTGGGTGAAGTCATAACTTAAGCTTTCCCCCTTACACAGAGCTCTTCTTCAGGAAGAAGGAGAGCTCCAGAGCTTGTCTCTTTCACCAGCAGAAATTGGTCCAATAAAAGATATTACCTCACTAACCTTATCTCTCTATTTGTTGAGCGACATTGATCTATTTTATTAGGTTGGAAGAGTTAGATTTGTATCAGTAAATGTCAGGAAGTGCCAATTTTCACTATACACACACCAACCAAAACAAATATGTCCATCAATAATATTGAAATGTACAGCTAGGCAAAGTAAGAAAAATGCTGTTTGGAACTTATTACAGTTTGATTTAAGGATAGATACGTATATTTTGATGTAATATTGACAATTTGTGTTTTAGCAGATATACAACTTTAACTTCTTGAGTCCCAACGTCTACTGTCATTAAATAGTTATTTCCTGCAGTTGTGAAAATTTGAATGGATAAAAATTTTAAAAATGCTTAAAATAAACATCTATATTATACATCGAAATTAGGAGAAAGGAAAAATTGAATTCTGCCAAGCCTTCATATAGATTATATTGCAATGTCATATCTAACTTGCCTAGCATTAGTGCTTCCCATTTGTGTTTCTTATTCAGTAGTTGTGTTTTGGATGCCCTGTCCCAGATCAATTAACTTGCATTGTCTGTCGGGTATATCATTTGATTATTTCCTGCCCCTATTTCTAACATCTCTACTTTGTATTAGTTTTCTGTCCACTCTACTGTTTGGAATACCTCCCAATTTCTGTTCAACCTCCTCCCCCAAACCCTCCCCCATTTGTTGAGTACCACCTCCCCCAGTTCACTTATAAAGATCCTAAATAAGATGCAACCTTACATTGATCTGGATAAGTTCACCCAATTTGATATGCTCTTGTCTGTCAGACTACTTTGCTGAATGTCATACAATTTTCTGTTCATGTGGCAGTGCTCATAGCTAAACAAATAGAGATACTGTAAAAATGCTATACCAAAATCCAGACTATATTATCATAGTTAAGGTCCAGGGCCCCATTGGCTAAACACTGTATAAATACCTATTAAAGGGACAGTCCCTGCCCTGAAGGGCTTACAAATTAAGTATGAGACAACAGGTGGATACAAACAAACAGAAGGGAAAGCACAAGGTTATAATGGAGTCATTATTAAGGCTACGATTTTGTCACGGAGGTCGCGACTTCCAGAGACCTCTGTGAGTTCAGCCTGTGGTAACTGGGAGCTACAGATGCTCCCTACTGTCTGTGGGAGTTGCGGGGTCCCTCCCGCCACCTGAGGCGGTGGGGGCCCCCCAAAGCTGTGAGCCACTGCAGGTGGTGGGGGTACCCTGCAGCTCCCAGATGCTGTGGGTGGCGGGGAGCTCCTTGCCGAGCAGCTCCTGGCCACAGTGGATGGTGGGGGCCCCCCAGAGCTCTGAGCTGTTGTGGGTGGTGGGGGCACCCCGCAGCTCTTGGCCATTGCGGATGGCAAGGGCCTCCGGAATTCCCAGCTGCTGCAGGCAGCGGGGGATCACAGAGCTATGAGCCACTACAGGCGGCGGGGGGCCTCCTGTAGCGCCCAGCCACCGTGGGTGGCAGGGGGCTCCAAGCTGAGCAGCTCCTGGCCACCGCAGGCAGCAGGGGCCCCCACAGCTCCTGGGTGGCAGGGGACCCTGCAGCTCTGAGCCACCACGGGCAGCGGGAGCCCCCTGCAGCTCCCAGCTGCCACAGGCAGCAGGGGACCCTGGAGCTCCAAGCCCCCACAGGCCCCCACCACAGCTGCCCAGTCTTCCCCAGTTACCTTTTATTTTTCAAATGTAACTGTAAGTGGATCATTAAGTTCCATCACCACTTTTGGAGGCATGAGCTGCAGATTGTTGAGCCATCTGGTTCTGATCCAGCAAAGCATGAAAGCATGTACTTGCTATTTAAAATTAAGCATGTGCCTAAGTGCTTTGCTGGATTGGGACCAGGGCTCAGGATTAAGACCCAGTTCATCAAGATCTGTTTTATATGGGAATACTTGTAAAGTCTGAAAATTATATGTATCTATATAATTTTCAGACTTTACAAGTATTCTTATACCTGTATTTTTAAATCTGTCAATCAGTTTTCATTATTTCTTACCCATCCCACCTTCACTTCTCTTGTGAAAGATAGTGAATGCCACAGTTTTAATCTGTTTTAGCATAATCATTATTTGTATGTCCCTACTTACATAATATCATCATATCTCTAGTATTTTCCCTGGTATAGTTGCAAAAGTCCTTTTTATGCTCCTTTACTCATTCTGTTAGTATTAAGTTAATTCTGTCTATTGTTTTTAGGGCACAGGGATTTACTGCCCTTATTTCCCCTGATACTTTAACTGACATTGTATATATTCTTCCACTAGACTTTCTTCACATCCTCATGCTTTTGAGCATTCTCTCATGAACCATTTTGATTGCTTCTTCCTTCTCCCCCTCCCACCTAGCCAGCTGGTAGAATTACTGTTAATTAACATTTGACTTGCAGTACATCTTTTGAGTGGGTAAGGCTATTGATGCTGCTATCTAAACCTATAGGTGCTTAAGTTTCCACTGGTAAAGTCCCCTAAATTTTCCCAACTGCATCCTGACACCACCAAGCTGCTTGGCTCCTAAGCAGGGTGACCAGATGTCCTGATTTTATAGGGACAGTCCCGATTTTGGGGTCTTTTTCTTATATAGGCTCCTATTACCCCCCGCCCCCTGTCCCGATTTTTCACACTTGCTGTCTGGTCACCCTACTCCTAAGCCTCAGCAGCATTCACAAACTATGCCCACTGATCTTACCTATGGGAGCATGCTCAGAGGCTGCCTTAGAGCACATCTGCTAGATCAGACCCCACACAGAACAGCTGATGAGGTGGTGGTGCCATAAAATACTTGAATGGTCATTGGTTGGGGCCACCACCTGAGAAGTGGGGACACATTGGTTCTGGGTCCTGCTCCAACTAATACAAAGTGGAACAACTTCAACAGGACAGATTGAGAGAGAACTCTCCCAGAATACCTTATATCCTGGTGGTTAGGGCAATCCTGGTGGAGGCTTGGGTTCAAGTCCTTGCTCCAGAGTGGGGGAGGCACTTTCTCCTCTTCAGTTTTATGAATCTCATCCTTCATTTCCTTTGCTTTTATTTACAAAATGTGTCCAAAATTGAAACACAATGTTTTGTGCAACCCAAACTGAAAATTTTTCAACTTTTTTAATGTGTTGAAAATTCTGAAAAAAATTGATTTTGGTTCAAACCAATTATTCTCCCCCCCCCCCCCCCCCCCGGTTTTTCAGAACTACTGGAGAGCTAAAAAAATCTGTTATTCTCACAGCTCTGTTTGGGAGCCTCAGGAGGCCTGGGGAGCATGGTGATTGCAATGTTCAGAGATTTTACCAGCAAGCTTCTAACGAGCTGTACTGTGCATGTTCAAATGGTGTTTTTCTGTGGCTTAGAGCAGATTCACTGGTAGCGAGGTTTCTGTAGCAGCCTTGCAACCAGTGTTCCAGAATGTTTTTATCACCTTTTCTCTGTGTTTTAAAATTAATTTAAAAGAGGTATCTGTGTTACAAGGGAGAGCTGCACCCTGATGATCACTGAGTCAGCCACCCTGAAGATACACCTCCCAACTGCTGTACCCTTACACCTCCCAGCTGTAGACATACCCTTAGTGATTTTTATCTACCCTTTTAAGAATTTAAGAATTTCAACTGTCCCAAACTCCTAAGAAATACTGAAATTTAAAACTTTCAACTTTTTAAGAATTTAAAAAAATTAAATTTTCCTGCTTTTGCTTGGTTTTAATTTTAATGATTTAAATTGTAAATATATTACAAGTGCTGTCTCCATTCATTATTGTTATAAGGGGCTATTATTGGCTTTGAAATTAGGTATAACTATTGGTCTGACATTAGAAAATGGATGCAAGAATTATTCCAGGGCCCACATCATCCCAAATTCCTATGGGCACAGTTTTAGGAACACACCCTAATGTCTCTAAAGTTAAAGACAGACATCTGTTTAAAATTTTTGTGGTTGCACCCAATAAATGTATTTTATCACTTTGGTTGCAAAAACATATATCCTCTTCGGAACCAAAATAAAACAATCAAGAGAAATGGGGTGAATTATGGCCTGTGCTAGATTAAAAATTGATCTAGTTGAGGAAAGAGGGATCAAATGGGATGAATTAACTTTTAAAAATTAAATGACAGAAATTTTACAAAAACATAACCTATAATGTTTCAGCTCTGCTGTATTCCCTTACCTTTGGTATTTGCTTCCTCGCTCTTGATACTTATATAGGGTATCAACAATTTTGTGTGGGTCAGATTTGTGTGGGCCTAAAGATGCAGATAGGTGCCAAGAGGGGTTTTCTAAAGAACCTCAGCAGGGTTAAGCACCTAATTCCCATTGATTTCAGAGGGGGTTAAGCACCTAGGGGCTTTTAATACTCCCACCAGATGCTTACCTGCATCTCTAGGTGTCTAAATACCTTTACAAATTTGGTCCTTTGTCTTTAAATTAAAAAATTCATATATGCTTTCTTCCAAGAAATGTGTTATAAAAATATATAATGTATATCACAGATTATATAGATATATATAAATGATTTTCTGTTCAATATTCTTGTGGAAAACACATTTAGGTTTTTTGCTAACAGATTTATAAACATCTCTTTTTGATAAACACGTCTGTTTGCAAGTATTTTAAAACACCTCTCCCTCTTTTTACATTTTAGCTTTTCTCATTATTATAACGCAGTTCTTCATCCTTTCCACAGATAGTGTTACATATCAGTCATGGGGTTATAGTTATGGGCCATATACCAAATCCTATTCCCTTCCTTTTATCTCTAGCTAAGGAGAATCTTGGGGGACTTGTAGCATCTTGGTCAAGTCCTCCTCAAATTAATACACTCAGAGTACATCTACACAGCAAATTAAAGTCTGATTGTAGCACACCTGCACTAACTTTAATGTAACTAACACAGGTAACAATAGCAGTGCCTGGCATGCCACATGGGCTAGCTGCCCCAGTGCCAGCCCACTGGGGACTCTGGGTACATACTTGGGTGGCTGGCCCATGCCAGGGTCCATGCCACAATAGCTATACAGTGTTAGCTAGCTGAAAGCTAGTGTAGACTGTGCTACAGTCATACCTTCATTTGTGGTGTAGACGTATCCATATAGGTGATTTGGTTAACACCTAGATTCTAACAGGCTTTTTCTTTTTAAACAAATAGCTATTTTTCCTTAAAAGGTGTCTTTGCACATATCGTATAACAATTTTCTCTCTCTTTTTACATTTTAGCCTTTTTCATGCTTTTAGCCATGTTTCTTTATCATGTCTAGGGGCGGTGCTACTAATCAGTCATTGTTTTAGTGGTTCTGGGCCTGACACCAAATCCTAGTTATTTCCCACCATAGGTAAGTAGATCCTTTGAGTGGTCATATAGGTTTGAGACAAATGTCTCCAATTATTCATGGAGGAAAGCACATTGGGTGTTTTAGTTAACACCTAGATTCTAACAGGGCTTTTTTTTTAATATTTTATTTGTACATATATCCATTTCTTCCCTTTAATGGTCACTTTGCATATATTTTTCAACACATCTCTCTTTTTCGCTTTTTCATAGCTTTTAGCTGATGTGTTTCTTTATCATTTCTAGGAGAGGTGCTACTTATCAGTCACTGGTTTAGGGTTTCTTGGTCTGGCACCAAATCCCTCCCTAGGTGGGCTTTCCATTTGGGATTAGGGGATGGAAGGGATTAGGTCAGACCCTAGAAGGGAAAGGGTTAGACCATAACATTGTCATCCCTGTGATATCATCATTCTTATGTTATCAATATCTTATCTCATCAGTCTCTTTTTGACAGAAGCTTTTGACAGTAATGTGCCCCAGCACATTGATAGCTTCTTGAACAATGTCAGTAAATTACTGATATTATTAAAGATGCTGTCCTCTGCTTTATTCGTAGCCATAATAAGGAGTGGGTCAGATGCAGGATCCTGCAGCTTTCTGTGCTCCTCGGATTCCTCTCCTCAGTCCCACACCTTGGGCTAGTCGTGATGTAGTGCGGGGTTGCTTCCTACATTGGAAAGTACTAGGGGAACAGAGTTTCTGCCAGACACAGGTTGCCAACTGGCCTTGTTGTGCACTGAAAACTTCTTTTTCAACAGATATTTTTGGACAGCTCAAATGTAACCCATTTTTTACAGACTGTTAAAATATTCAGAAATTGTTATCAGCTGTGTTGAAATCCCTGAGCACGAGTTTCTTTAGCAAAGTCACAGATGGTAGAAAGAGCAGTTTTCTGTTTACTCCTTCATTCTATTTCCTTCTTTTGTTAGAATGTCAAGGAATTTTATTTTGCCAAAACGACTAAGACATAAGTATAACAAATCCTGACTTAATGCTGAAGAGGTGAAAAGGTACATCGATAAACCATAAACAATCTGGATACGTACATGTAAAAATGTGACTTGGCATTGTTTTTCTCTACAACTAAATAGATCATTTTTAAGAAAAAGATATTTATGTTTAAGGCACAAATGCAACTTAGATGTCATACTATTCTGTGTAATTACAGATTTTGACCATTGTTAATGCCTATTCACATATGCCTAGGGTGCTCCTGAAATTAGCTTCCTAAGCTCTTGGTTCCATGTCTTTCTGAATCTAGAGATACAAATAAACTGTATTTCAAGGAATTAAAGGGAAAATGTAAGAAAAGGCTGGCAACATCTGCAGGAATGCAGGGGACCAGGGACAATATGATACAATACAAGGGATGATAATTTGGGAGGAGTAAAGTTATGCAAGGCTTTGAACACAACCATAAGTGGATTAAACTTGATGTGGCAGAGAAGGGGGAGCTATTGCAAGATTCAAAGAGGGGAGTGATGTAGTCAGAATGATGGGCAAGGAAGATTATCTTAAAAGATACATTTTGTATGGACTGGAGAGGGGTGATATAGGTGTCAATGAGGCCAGTGAGGAGAAAGTTACAAGAGATGCAACTTGAAGTCCCATGGGGTGAGCGGGGAACCTCCCTCATAACTTTTAGCCTAGTGGTTAAGGCACTCACCTGTGATCTGGGTGACCCCTAGCTCAAGTCCTCCCTCTACCTAAGTGGGAGAAGGGAGGTGGACTGGGATCTGGCCCCTCTCTGGTGAGGGCCCTAACTACTTGGGTATGGGATATTCTGAGGTTGGGCTTCCTCAGTCTCTTTTTTTTGAAGCAGTTTCCCTGTGGATTAAATAATTAAAATATTCATTGGACCTGAGAGAAAGAGAGTAAGTGTGAGAATGATTCTGTAGCCCGGTGGTTAGAGCAGAGAGGTGGGAGATCCGTGTCCCCATTTTTTATTTATTTATCCAAAATGGAACAGCTTCAACAGCAGAGAGTGAGGAAGCCCCACAGCAGAATGTCCCATAATTCAGTGGTTAGAGCACTCACCTCAAAAGTGACAGATCCTAGTTCAAATCCCTTCTCCTACCTCAGGCAGAGGGAAGACTTGAACCAGGGATCACCCATATCCCAGGTAGGAACCCTAACCGTGCTGCTAAAAGTTATGATGGAGGGCTGCTCTCCCCCTGTTTTTTGCTAAAACAGCATAGGCACCTAATGCCAAGAAGAGGGAGATGCTTCCCTGCAGCCTGGATTTAGGCATCTGTCTCCAAGAGAGAGGCAGGTTTAGCACACATCCCTTGGCTTGGCACCACCAAGTATCTATTTTCAGCAAGAAGCCATGTAGCATGCTGACTTTTGTGAATTGCAGTGTAAGGAGCCTGTATCCCCCCATTTATTGTATAGGAGCCAATGTGCCTAACTCAGGCTTTGTAGTTCCTGTGATTTCTAGGCACCTAAAAGTTAGGCGTAGCAACGCTCAGTGTCACAAGTACCTTTGTGAATCTAGCCTTAGGAGACTATTTATTTCAAGACAACCTCTTAGTAGTATTTCCCTGAGAGGACAATCTCACAGGAGAACATTCCAGACTGAGATAGGGAGAAATTCTCCAATTCCTTCTAATAGGATGACACCCACACAGCTTGCAAAAACATCTGAAAATTCTGATCCTGTCTCATCACTTAAATAAGATCTTCCATACATGAACTAAGGATAAAATCCTGGCCCCAGACAAGTCAATGGAAAAACTCCCACTGACTTCAATAATGCCAGGATTTCACCCTATATGTGTAATGTTTTTTCCTCTCTGAAAAAAAGATTTCCAAAGAATTCCCAGAGTCAAGAAAAGTAGGCTAAGGGTTTGTCCATGGGAAAGTTCCCCTGGTTTAACTTAACTTGTTTTTAAAACCAACTTAGCTAAAGTAATGCAAAAGGATGTGTTGAAACTCTGCTTGCAGTATAAGAGTGACTTATTGCAGTTTAGCATACACTGATTCCACATTGACTTAAACTAAACCAAAATAAACCTGATTTAAAACAAAATAACTAACCAAATCTGTTTAAATCACACCTTTATCTAAACCAGGGCAACTTTCTTCTTCTCCTTTATTTATTTGTATTATCATAGTGCCTAGGAGCTTTAGTCATGGTAAATAAATAAAACTAAGGTTTTAGGAGCCAAACTTTAGGCTCCTGATTTTGAAAACTGTGATCAGAATTTTCATCTAGCGCAGAATGTTGTTGCCCAACTTTAATTTGGCAGGCTGACTTGAACAGATAACATGTGTGCTCTATAAAGTCTCCCAATCTGATCTGGGGTGGAATTAAAAGTGTTAGTTATCATCTATAAAACTTTAAATGGCCTGGCACCCGCTTATCTTGGAGACCACCCTTTTCTTTTATGCCCCAGAGTGGCAGTTGTGTTCCACTGGAAAACTTTTGCTGTCGGTCCCTAAGGTTCAACCCTGGCAGAGGGTGCCAGAGTATTCTTCCTGAAGAACACTCGGGTCTAAAATTTGCTCCCTGAGTTTGGCAATTTTTAGGGCACAGTGCAAGATACATTTGTATTCTGTTTTTTCTTAAATTGAGCCTGTAACCAGATAGAATTAATCCCAAAATGAGGATGGTGGTGTTGGTTTGCTTCAAGCCAGATTGGTAACAGTTGTTAATTTTAATTTCAGTGGTGTGTGCTCAGATGGACAGATGTATTTTAATTACATAAATAAACATTAGAATTTGCTTTCATTTCAGTTGCAAATAAGAAAGATATTTTCCTTGTCAGGCCCATAAGTACAAGCTTGTTGGAGGCAGCTCTTTGCTACCACTTGCTGGCCAGAACAGGACATAGCATCAGAAAACAGCTTTGAAGAACATTTTTGTAATCATGTCATTTCATCTATCAGCCTGCCCTATCTCAGGGGATAAGAGAGAAATACAGGGCGTTTTATTTTCTCACTAAGGATGAAATTGACCTCTGTCCAGATGGTCAGTTCTCAGCCATTGCATGATTTACGTCCCACTTTGAGGGTTTAATTGGAATTTAAGTGGTGCATAGATCTAGTACTGGTCCTCAGATCAGTTATTAATTTCACTCTAGATATCTTTGCCATCTTCATTGTATTTATCACCCTGGACCAGGAAGTTATTCCCATCCACTTCATGTAATTTGTTGGTTTTAGATTCATAGAACTGAAGACCAGAAAGGACCATTATATCATCTAGTCTGGCCTCCTGTATATCATAAGCCATTGCATTTCATCCAGTTACTCCGTATTAAGCCCAATAAATTTTGTGTGATTAAAATATAACCTGTATTTGGCTAAAGCATGTATTTTCCTCTTCCAACGCCTTCCTTCACCTGCATTCCCTTCATACAAAGGCTAACAGGGTTAATGTCTCACAAACCTAGGGGGAAATTGCATGACAGTTTTTGAGCAAATGTAAATGCATATACAGGTTTTACATAGCAAAGAAGTTTTACAAATTTTACAGATACAGAAAGGGCCCCTATGAACATCAAGTGCAATGAGATAACAAATAGAAACACAGAAAGTTAGACAGACACCTACCAGAAACATAAAAGAAGCCACTTGAAGACATTATTTCAGAAAAAAGTAAAATCATGAGACCCACACACTTACATGCAAAGCCTGTTGTCACAGGATGGATGGCCACCTGAGCTCGAGCAATAACAAGTCTGTGATGACCTTAGATGTCTGGGGCTGTTTGCACACTACACTGGCTCAGCATGTCTCTGCCCTTCACTGACAGGTGCGGGTAACCTGTTGAATCTCATTCATGATGGGTATCGGGGATTGCAGTTATTCCCTATGTACAAGGAATTCCCAGTAAGTGTGGGTCATAAGCTCACATTGGTTAAGTCTCTTTCCTTTGTATACACCACCTGTTGCTACTACTGATTGGATGGTTTAGTGAGGTCCTTGGATTGGCCCACCCGGGCTCAGTCATGGCCCTGGCAGAGCACCGAGAAGATAGTCAAACTTGACTATCTAGAGGAAGTAAATGTCATAGCAAGGTTTCTGTGGGTGAACCTGAAGAAAACTCATGAATGGGGTTGCATGTGCTTTCTCGGGCTTAGACCAGGGTGAAAAATCCCCCTCCACCTCGTTGATGGCCACACAGCTATGGTTGAGTCAGACTGACAGCCTTGGACACCTCTCTGTGTTCTGGATGGCACCCTGACAGGGGCCCGGGTGCAGAGAGGAATGGGCAGCCACCTTCACTCTTGCTCTGTCCCTGTCACGTGACGAGGGGGAAAGAGGGTGAGGCTGGTGGAGGGGGTTTCTTCCATCAGTGCTGGTCTGTTGCCTGGCCACCATGGTGCCTTCCTCTGTGCATGTACCCAAGCTGTCATCCCCCAAGTAGCCATCTGTCTGTCCTTGTCTCTGAGACTGTTCTCCCTGACTCCGTGCGGCTCCAGGGATCAGAGCCGGAGAGCAGAGCTGGTGTCCAAAGCAGGGGACAAGAGTGAGTCTGTTGTAGCAGCAGGCCAGGCACTGCTGGGTTGCACAGACTGCCATGTACTTTGTGTACAAGATACGTTGCAGGGCTGCTACTAGCAGGTCAAGCTTCTGTACCAGATATGGACTGGCCACAGAGCTTCCTTTGCCCAGAGAGATATACTCATGGGGCAGCAGGCCTAGATTGCTGCTAAACAGTCTCTCTGAACCTTGGGATGGCTCTTCTGGATAGTTGGCCAATTCACAGTTTGTTGCCGCCCTCCTCCTGCAGTCCTCCAGGATCTCTCAGGTGTCCATGGGAAGAGGGAAGGGACCTGGGCCTCCCTCTCCACTGGGTCCCAGCTCAGGGCCCAAGGGAAGAGAGGCGAGGGGTGGCTCAGTCCCTTCTGGCTGCTACTCCAGATCAGCCTCCCTTGGGCTGCTTCCTACCTTCCCTGTTTTCCCTTCAGTTCAGGGCATGACCCAAGCCTTCTCCTTGCACAGCCTCAGTAGTTCAGGGCCTCTGCTGGGTGGGGGCTTCCCAGCTCACTCTCAGAGTCCACCTAGTTAGGGAGTTGTTCCTAGTTGTTCCACCTAGTTAGGGAGAAGGGGGCAAACAGGGTGGGATCAGGCCCCCAGCCTCCTGGCCGAGTCTTATTTGCAGTCATTGTACTTCCCCTGTAGAGCACTCTGCCTCAGCAGCTACAGCCTGTCTGCCTTCTTGCAACCAGTCTCTCTTTCACTCTCCTGAAGCCTGACTGCTAGAGCTTCCTTTTAAGCAGGTCTCCATAGGGAGCATGCCTAGCAGCTGCTGAGGGATGGGACCCTTCATGGCCCAGTAATGCTCCATGACTCATTTAACCTTAATGTGGGGTTTGTAAACCCTGTCACACACCCTTGCCCTCAGTCTGGGTGATTCAAGGTCGGTCTGTGCAGACGGGGTCCCCTCCATCCTGGAAAAAGAAGTCCATGTTCTTGTGGTCACATCCTGCTTGATGTAGAACCTCAAACTTGTATGGCTGCTGTGGGAAGTACCAGTGCATAATCCATGATTTATGATCTTTCATGGCATTCAGCCACCGAAGGGGTGCATGATCCATCACGAAATGGCATGGCTATGCGCATAAGTAATAGTTGAGTGTCTCAATGGCCCATTTTACTGCCAAGGCCTCCTTCTCTATTACTGAGTACGACACTTTCTGGGGAAACAATTTTTGGCTGAGGTAAAGGATTGGGTGTTCTTGTCCTTCCACGTCTTGGGGCAACACAGCCTCCAGGCAGACATCAGAGGCATCCATCTAAAGGATAAAAGGTTTAGAAAAATCAAGATGGAACAGGACAGGTTCCCAAGTCAGTTAATCTTTCAATTTCTTGAAGGCTCAGAGATGACTAGACCTTCTTGGGGTCTGCATCTTTCACCAGGTCTATCACTCAGGCCGCAATCATGGCAAAATCCAGAATAAACCACCTATAATACCCCGTCAATCCCAGGAAGTGTTTTGCCTGCCTCTTCATAGTGGGTTCAAAGCATTCTTTAGAGCTTGGACCTTTCCCACCAATGGGTGTTGGCAGCCCCTCCCCACTGTATACCCCAGGTACATCACCTCTCGATTCGCTAGGAGGCACTTGAGGGTGTTATCTTTAAGGCCTGCAAGACCGCTGCAACATGTTTTAAATACTCATTCCATGACTTGCTATAGATGATGATGTCATCAGTGTACACAGCTGCATACTTGTCATGAGGACAGAGCACCTGATCTATCAGCCTTTGGAAAGGGGCTGCTGCACCATATAGACCAAACGGCATAGTTTTAAAGTGGTACAAGCCAAATGACATATAGAAGGCTGTTTTTTCTTGGGATTCCAGGGTCAAGGGGATCCCTGGTTAGGTTGAGGGTGGTGATATACCTGATTGCCCGTAATCTCTAACAATTCATCAACGCTTTGCATCAGGTAAGTGTGGAATTCGGACACCACATTGATCTTCCAGAAGTTTATGCAGAATCTGGTTGACCCATCCCATTTAGGCACCAAACCTATAGGACTTTGCCACTCAGTATGTGACTTCTCTACCACCCTGAGGTTTAACATACCTTGCAGTTTCTTCTGTACCATTTCCTACATGTGGCTTGTGGCTCTGCCATCTCCCCATCTCCAGCATCGCTGTTGGTCCCTCCCAGGTGCTGCCCATTCTCGAGCCTCATCAGGTCTCCAAAAAACTTCCAGTCTCACCTGATTATCACCAGATACGCGAGGTTCGGAGCAACCCCCACACACGTTTTGCACCTTCAGGGTCACCTTCCTCATGGGGTAAGGGCACACACCCCCATGGGTGCATTGCAAATAGACGGTGCCTGTGGGAACCGTTTCAGGCCCTGCCAGATTTGTCCTCACCAGCATCTGGCAGCACCCCAAGTCTATTAGTCCTTGCACCTCCATACCATTGACCTGTATGGGCACTAACAATTTCATTGGTTCCCTCTTACGGGCAGTCCATGTTTGAGCAGTTGTGGCAGAAGTGTCCTAGCTCCCTGCATGTGAAGCAAGCCCCTGTCCCGGGGGGGAGGGGAGAAGCAGAGGAGCCCGTCTGGTCTCCTGCAGCTCCCGTTGGCTTTAGGGAGGGGCTGACCCCCCAGTTCCCCGCACTTCTTAAACTCTGGTCCTGGCAGAGGTGCTTGCTCACCTGCCACTCTTATTCGCTCTATCCTTACTGGGCCCAGATAGCCCTGTCCTTATAGACTCATAGACTTTAAGGTCAGAAGGGACCATTATGATCTTCTAGTCTGACCTCCTGCACAACGCAGGCCACAGAATCTCACCCACCCACTCCTGTAACAAACCCGTGACCTATGTCTGAGCTATTGAAGTCCTCAACTTGTGGTTTAATGACTTCAAGGTGCAGAGAATCCTCCAGCAAGTGACCCGTGTCCCATGCTGCAGAGGAAGGCGAAAAAACCCCAGGGCTTCTGCCAATCTGCCCTGGAGGAAAATTCCTTCCCGACCCCAAATATGGCGATCAGCTAAACCCTGAGCATGTGGGCAAGACTCACCAGCCAGACACCCAGGAAATAATTCTCTGTAGTAACTCAGATCCCACCCTCTCTAGTGTCCCATCACAGGCCATTGGGCATATTTACCGCTAATAGTCAAAGATCAATTAATTGCCAAAATTAGGCTATCCCATCATACCATCCCTTCCATAAACTTATCAAGCTTAGTCTTGAAGCCAGATATGTCTTTTGCCTCCACTGCTCCCCTTGGAAGGCTATTCCAGAACTTCTCTGATGGTTAGAAACCTTCGTCTAATTTCAAGTCTAAACTTCCTGATGGCCAGTTTATATCCATTTGTTCTTGTGTCCACATTGGTACTGAGCTTAAAAATTCCTCTCTCCCTGGTATTTATCCCTCTGATATATTTATAGAGAGCAATCATATCTCCCCTCAGCCTTCTTTTGGTTAGGTTAAACAACCCAAGCTCTTTGAGTCTCCTTTCATAAGACAGGTTTTCCATTCCTCGGATCATCCTAGTAGCCCTTCTCTGTACCTGTTCTAGTTTGAATTCATCCTTCTTAAACATGGGAGACAAGAACTGCACACAGTATTCCAGATGAGGTCTCACCAGTGCCTTGTATAACGGTACTAACACCTCCTTATCTCTACTGGAAATACCTCGCCTGATGCATCCCAAGACAACATTAGCTTTTTTCACAGCCATAGCATATTGGCGGCTCACAGTCATCCTGTGATCAACCAATACTCCGAGGTCCTTCTCCTCCTCTGTTACTTCCAAGTGATGCATCCCCAGTTTATAACAAAAATTCTTGTTATTAATTCCTAAATGCATGACCTTACACTTTTCACTATTAAATTTCATCCTCTTACTATTACTCCAGTTTACAAGGTCATCCAGATCTTCCTGTAGGATATCCCGGTCCCTCTCTGTATTGGCAATACCTCCCAGCTTTGTGTCATCCACAAACTTTATTAGCACATTCCCACTTTTTGTGCCAAGGTCAGTAATAAAAAGATTTAATAAGATTGGTCCCAAAACCGATCCCTGAGGAATTCCACTCGTAACCTCCTTCCAGCCTGACAGTTCACCTTTCAGTATGACCCGTTGTAGTCTCCCCTTTAACCAGTTCCTTATCCACCTTTCAATTTTCATATTGATCCCCATCTTTTCCAATTTAGCTAATAATTCCCCATGTGGAACCGTATCAAATTCCTTACTGAAATCGAGGTATATTAGATCCACTGCGTTTCCTTTGTCTAAAAAATCTGTTACCTTCTCAAAGAAGGAGATCAGGTTGGTGTGGCATGACTTACTTTTTGTAAAACCATGTTGTATTTTGTCCCAATTACCATTGACCTCAATGTCCTTAACTACTTTCTCCTTCAAATTTTTTTCCAAGACCTTGCATACCACAGATGTCAAACTTGCAGGCCTGTAGTTACCCGGATCACTTTTTTTTCTTTTTCTTAAAAATAGGAACTATGTTAGCAATTCTCCAGTCATACGGTACAACCCATGAGTTTACAGATTCATTAAAAATTCTTGCAAATGGGCTTGCAATTTCATGTGCCAGTTCTTTTAATATTCTTGGATGAAGATTATCTGGGCCCCCCGATTTAGTCCCATTAAGCTGTTCGAGTTTGGCTTCTACCTTGGATGTTGTAATATCTACCTCCATATCCTCATTTCCATTTGTCATCCTACCATTATCCCTAAGCTCCTCATTAGCCTCATTAAAGACTGAGGCAAAGTATTTGTTTAGATATTGGGCCATGCCTAAATTATCCTTAACCTCCACTCCATCCTCAGTGTTTAGCAGTCCCACTTCTTCTTTCCTTGTTTTCTTCTTATTTATATGGCTATAGAACCTTTTACTATTGGTTTTAATTCCCTTTGCAAGGTCCAACTCTACATGGCTTTTGACCTTTCTCACTTTATCCGTACATATTCTGACCTCAATAAGGTAGCTTTCCTTGCTGATCCCTCCCATTTTCCACTCCTTGTAGGCTTTCTGCTTTTTCTTAATCACCTCTCTGAGATGCTTGCTCATCCAGCTTGGTCTACAACTCCTGCCTATGGGTTTTTTCCCCTTTCTTGGGATGCAGGCTTCTGATAGTTTCTGCAACCTTGATGAAGTAAATCCAGGCCTCCTCCGCCTTTAGATCCACAAGTTCTTCAGTCCAATCCACTTCCCTAACTAATTTCCTTAATTTTTTGAAGTTAGCCCTTTTGACATCAAAAACCCTACTCACAGATCTATTTTTGTTTATCCTTCCATTTAGTTTGAACTGAATTAGCTCATGATCACTCGAACCAAGGTTGTCCCCTACAACCATTTCTTCTATGAGGTCCTAACTACTCACCAAAACCCAAATCTAAAATGGCATCCCCTCTTGTTGGTTCAGCAACTACTTGGTGAAGGAATCCATCAGCTATCGCATCCAGGAAAATCTGAGCCCTATTATTACTACTAGCACTTATCCTCCAGTCTATATCTGGGAAGTTAAAGTCTCCCATGATCACACAATTCCCATTAGTATTTACTTCATTAAAAACATTAAAGAGGTCTCTATCCATATCCAAATCGGATCCCGGCGGTCTATAGCACACCCCAAGCACTATCCCAGGGGAGGCTCTAGTAGCTTTCTTCCCCAATGTGATTTTTGCCCAGACAGACTCTGTCTTATCCATTCCATCACTTCTTATTTCTTTACAGTCTACCTCATCATTGATATACAATGCTACTCCACCACCTTTGCCTTTATTTCTATCTTTCCTAAACAGTACATACCCTTCAATACCTGTACTCCAGTCATGACTACTATTCCACCATGTTTCTGTTATCCCTATAATATCTGGTTTCACTTCCTGCACCAATAGCTCTAGTTCCTCCATTTTGTTACCTAGGCTCCTCACATTAGTGTACAAACATCTTAATTTTTGCTGTTTGGCTTCTCTCACATTCTTTACCTGATTAGGCACAGACATTCTACTGCCAGTATCACCTATTAGACTGGTATCTACACTACCCTCCCTCCTTATGTCCATTCTCCTACCCATGGCTGTATCCTTTCTTACTTCGTTTTCTTCTCACTCAATGTTAAAATCTGGCATGGAGATTACTTGGACATCTCCCAACCATCTCCCCCAAATTCCTAGTTTAAAGCTCTCTTAATCAGTTGTGCCAGCCTCCATCCTAGACGTCTATTTCCCTCCCTACTCAGGGGAAGTCCATCCCAAGAGAACAGTCCTGTGTCCATGAATGCTTCCCAGTGGCCATATATCCCAAAGCCCTCCTTATAGCACCACTGCCTGAGCGATTTGTTGATCATCATAATCTTGTCACGCCTTTGTTGCCCTTCTCTAGTAACAGGCAGAATCCCACTGAAGATCACCTGAGCCTCGATTTCCTTAAGCGTCTTCCCCAGTCTGGCATAGTCTTCCTTGATACGTTCCAGCGAGAATCTAGCCGTATCATTTGTTCCCACATGAAGGACAATCAGTGGATTCTTTCCTGCTCCCGTTACGATCCTCTTCAGCCTCAGGTCCACATCCTGTATCTTAGCACCCGGCAGACAGCACACCCTTCTGTTCTCTGGATCAGCTCTAGTTACAGGCCTGTCTNAGTTAAAGTCTCCCATGATCACACAATTCCCATTAGTATTTACTTCATTAAAAACATTAAAGAGGTCTCTATCCATATCCAAATCGGATCCCGGCGGTCTATAGCACACCCCAAGCACTATCCCAGGGGAGGCTCTAGTAGCTTTCTTCCCCAATGTGATTTTTGCCCAGACAGACTCTGTCTTATCCATTCCATCACTTCTTATTTCTTTACAGTCTACCTCATCATTGATATACAATGCTACTCCACCACCTTTGCCTTTATTTCTATCTTTCCTAAACAGTACATACCCTTCAATACCTGTACTCCAGTCATGACTACTATTCCACCATGTTTCTGTTATCCCTATAATATCTGGTTTCACTTCCTGCACCAATAGCTCTAGTTCCTCCATTTTGTTACCTAGGCTCCTCACATTAGTGTACAAACATCTTAATTTTTGCTGTTTGGCTTCTCTCACATTCTTTACCTGATTAGGCACAGACATTCTACTGCCAGTATCACCTATTAGACTGGTATCTACACTACCCTCCCTCCTTATGTCCATTCTCCTACCCATGGCTGTATCCTTTCTTACTTCGTTTTCTTCTCACTCAATGTTAAAATCTGGCATGGAGATTACTTGGACATCTCCCAACCATCTCCCCCAAATTCCTAGTTTAAAGCTCTCTTAATCAGTTGTGCCAGCCTCCATCCTAGACGTCTATTTCCCTCCCTACTCAGGGGAAGTCCATCCCAAGAGAACAGTCCTGTGTCCATGAATGCTTCCCAGTGGCCATATATCCCAAAGCCCTCCTTATAGCACCACTGCCTGAGCGATTTGTTGATCATCATAATCTTGTCACGCCTTTGTTGCCCTTCTCTAGTAACAGGCAGAATCCCACTGAAGATCACCTGAGCCTCGATTTCCTTAAGCGTCTTCCCCAGTCTGGCATAGTCTTCCTTGATACGTTCCAGCGAGAATCTAGCCGTATCATTTGTTCCCACATGAAGGACAATCAGTGGATTCTTTCCTGCTCCCGTTACGATCCTCTTCAGCCTCAGGTCCACATCCTGTATCTTAGCACCCGGCAGACAGCACACCCTTCTGTTCTCTGGATCAGCTCTAGTTACAGGCCTGTCTATTCTTCTCAGTAAGGAGTCCCCAATCACGTAGACCTGCCTTTTCCTGGTGATGGTGCAATTCCCCAGTCTATCCCCTGTTCCCTCTGGCTGCAAGTCCTCTCGATTCCTATTGTCCCTTGCAATCCTCCGCAACCCATCCGGTATCCTCCTGGGGCTCATATTTGGTGTTATCTCCATTGACTCTTCCCCTCTTCCTATAGGACTAGCTGCTCTTCTCTTCTTCCTTGTCCTCTCACCTTCAGTGACCACTTGCTGTGCCCCTTCTTCATTTTCCAACTCCGCAAGCCTGTTCCTGAGCTCTATTTCTCCTTCACTAGCCCGTCTTTTCCTCTGCCTGGATCTCTTAGTCACATGCTTCTACTGTCCACTTTCCTCACCCAGCAGTCTCCCCTCAGAGTTCTTTGGTCCTGCTTCCATCTGCAAGTCTGAGCTTTTCCCTTCAGCCTCCTCATGTCTTTGCTCCATCATCCACTCGAACCCCCTTCTAAACTCAATCAGAGTTTCCACCTGCATCTCCAATCCTCGGATCTTTTCTTCCTTCAGCTCTATCAGGCAGCACTTCATACAGACGAAACTCTTTTCAGGTACCCCCTCCAGGATCATGTACATGCCACAGCTTCCACATCCAGTCATCTTCATTGTGTCTTCCACTGCTTGGGTCACAACCACTGCTGCCTCTGTATCTGTCATAGCCTTCTCACCTAAGTCCTGTTAGTCTGGGAAACACAAACCAAACCAAAACACCACCACCCACAGCAACACAAACCCCCAACAAGCACCAAAACACTGCCAGACCACCCCCCACTCCCTTCACTAGCCTGGCTCTCTTAGTCTTCCCCTCACACTCCCCTTGCAAACTCCCACTCAAACTCCCCTGTTTACAGCTCTGTTTGCTGGCTCCTGTGCCACTGCAGCTGTCTATGCTGCTGCTTGACTGGCTGGCTACCTTTATAGGACCCAAATACCTTCTCCTCCAACAGAAGTCCCACTCAAACTCCCCTGCTTACAGCTCTGTTTGCTGGCTCCTGTGCCGCTGCAGCTGTCCTTCTAGCCCTTCCCCCCTTCTCACGCTGCCTTCCATCACCTGGGTCGATTGAAGCAGGACTGGCCCAGCCCAAGGTGTCTCTGCCTGGGCCTCATGGGGTACTGGTAATTCTGACCCAAGGTTATGCCTCAGAGAGAGTTTTGGGAGGTGGCACATCACCCACTCCAATCCTCCACCTGGGAGAATCTGTGTGAACTGTTTTAGGACAATTCTTTCTACTACTTGGACTCCTGTCTTTTCATCAGGTAGAAGCCACTGCAAACAATGTTCTCTTAGGTGCTGGGCCACCACCCAAGGTTGTGTCCTGGGTGTGAACATTTCCCATTCAAATCGCTGGCAGTACATCTCAGAGGAAATATCAAAGGTGTCTAGGATGGCCACCTTAAGTCAAGGGTAGTCTTGTGCAGCCATCGCATCGGGACCCCAGTATATTTCCCGGACCACACCTGTAAACTAGGATGCTAGCAGAGTGGCCTAGCTCTTTACAGGCCAGCAAGCCACCGTGGCAGGCCAGCAAGCCACTGTGGCAACCCTTTCAAAGGTCACCAGTGGAGCAGAATGGTAAAAGCTCGCTTGATCTTGATTTTCAGTATGAATACAGACCTTGAAAGCCAGGCCTCATGAATGTTCTGACTTTTGGGGGTTTAAGTAGAAGGTGTCAGAAAAGAGACTCGGTTGGCCCCAGATAGCCCGCTGTCCTCTCCAAGGGGGAGGGCCTGGTGTGGAGAGCCATTTGCGTTGGGACTGGAGAATGGACAGAAGGGAGCCAACTCTCACCCATAGTGCACTGCATGTTCTTGGGGAACCTGGCATTAAATCACCCTGATTCTCAGTCAGGGTTTCATGTGTAACAGAGCAGCTACCTTGCTGTGATCTTTTGAAAGTCAACCTTTCATACAAGATGTTGTCTCTTTTCTCAACACCTCTGCTAAGGGGGGCCTTCAAGCAGGATGGGAAAGGTGCCCTCACTATATGGTGGAGGGTGCTTCCCTCCTTGGGCTCCCCAGGGAAGATGGGCAGGGTGACCTTAGCAGGAGGTGAGTTGGGCCACCCCCTTTCCTCCCCTCTCCAAGGTCCCAGGCTGACCTGATAGCTGACAGAGCCTGGGACCAGAGAAGGCAGGCTGTCTTTGTTGGCTGTCTCCCCACTTGAGGGAGAACTGAGTTGACCTGGTGGCTTGGGGACTAGGATGCAGGGTCATCATGTCATCTCCTTTATACCCAACTGGTTGACCTCATGGCCAAAATTCTTTCCAGCCAGGGCATCCTTCAAAAAGTACTCCAGCAGGGATTGTGCTGCCCAGCAGAAGAAGCCATAGAGGAAGGTGTGGCACTTCCCAGGAATTCCTGTGTTTTAAGGCACCTCGCTACCATCTTCCCTTAGTGTGAGGAAGCTTTGTGCATGCCATGGATCAGCTCCCTGACTCCACCAGCCATGGCCAACACCAGCATTCCCCTCTAAGCCGTGCAGGCCTCATTGTCACTCTGCAAGTTAGCAATAGGCATGCTCCAACCCGCAAGCCCTCCGAGTGTCTCCCTGGAGCATTCAGCCCCTGGTCTACTGGGCACCCTCAGTATTCACCTGTCTGCTGCTGCCAAAGAAACGATACACCTAAGCTTACCAGCTCCCCCTCGGATTACTGTGCCGCTTAACACACACCACTTAGATTTGTTTATAGTGAAATTAAATATAAATTTATTTAACAAAGCATAAAAAGTCAAGTAGTAGCAAGCAGAACGATTGGAAACAAATGGTTACATGTAAAATAAAATCATAACATGCATTCTAGAGCCTAGATTTAATTAACAAGTTATTGTACTCTTATGTCCAATAAAGTATTTCCCATCCTACATCCTCTCAGCACATTACAGCCAGACAGTCTTTGATGAGATAAGTGCACAATCATTTTGCCTCCTAGGAGTCAGTGTGTCGTTTTGCCCTCCAAGATATATTAAACCAATCCTTTGTCTTTATTTATAAACAGAACACTCTCCTCTGTTTGTTTCTTCCTGTGGATTTGCAATCTTGTAAATTTTGCAATCTTTTGATTGACACCTGGCTCAGTATGTAATGAGGCATAAAATACACAGTACACAAATGGCCTGACAGGGAAATAGGTATCAGTTACTTTCTGCCTAAAAGGGACATTTACAAGGTATGTCACTTCCTGGTGACCCATCTTAACTCCCAGACATTAAGAACATAGTTTTCAGTATATATGTATAACTCCTTAAATATCACCTGTACATACATTTTATGATTATAATGACCTGTGGACTACTGGCTCTCGACAGAGACCTCACATGCCACCCTGTAGTGAACTGTTATACATATATCTAACCCAGGGGATCCCTGTAAAACCCTATACATCCCTATGCCCTCCGCCAGTTGGCACTAAAGGGGTCACTGGGACACAGAAGGCTTAATAGTTGAGCTGTAGCAGAACAGGGGAGGCTTAATAGTCAGCACCTGAACATAGGTGAGAGGCTGACTAGACAGCTACCACAGGGTAAGTTGTGGACCCCGAGGTTGGAGATCCCTGGGCTTGATTCACTCATCAGTCAGAACCCCTCCTCCGGCCGGTGCACCCATGTCAGAGCACTCCTCCACAGGCACTCTGTCAGCTTTATTTATTTGCTTTTCTTCACATTTTTTCACCCTAATTCTTGTGTCAAAGTATCCTTCCTTGGGACATGAACATGCAGGCACAGGAATCTACCAGTTGCCAACCACACATACAGAGCCTATTTAATAAGCACGTGCACTATTGTATTAATCCCATTTATCTGCACTGACGTGCTTAGGTTGCTAGAGGTCCCGGTGTCAAATCCTATTACACAGAAGTCAAATTTCTGGCTCTTTTCAGTTTTTTCAAGAACACCCTCTGAGGTAAGGAACCAGCTTCTCTGCACAGGCTGCAGCTTTTTGAATTCCAAAGTGGCACTGCTGCTTTGTTTTCGCTTGGGGCGTGGGAGGTTCTGTTCCTGGCAATACTAGTGTATGTTGTGAGAATAAAAAGGTCTCGTTCAAACTGTGAAATGATGTGTTGTATCTGATTTCCAAATGCCTTCTAGCAGTGTCACTGAATCTCATGCCACAGGTGTCTGTCTGGTGTAATGAGCGTCTTGTTCAATTGCTTTCCACAAGTGCTCTGCTGGAGTGAAAACATGCACCTATCTTATAAAACAAAAGGTGTCACATAAAACAGCACATTGAAAGGAAGGAAAAAAGCCCCATTTCCTTGCCGAGACACAGCAGTGTGCTGGCTTGTCTACAGGCACAGTTCTGGCTTGAGGGTATGACAGGTGGGAAGTGCCCATGCTTGCACTGTGAGGTGCGGACTGCTGCGCTCTTTTGAAATGATGGTTTCGACCTACTTGGCAAAGGCCTTCTGAAAAGTAAGAAAGCTGAAGCTTTTGGCTTGAGGGTGTGAAAGGCAGGAAGTACCCACACCTCTTGGCTTAATAACTTTATTATTCGGTTTTTCTGTGTGGAAGTATCTGAGCAATGGTGGTTACTGATATGGCATAACTGTATAAACTGGTATAAACTTTTTTGTCCCTTTCTAGGAGGGGCATTCAGTGAAGCATTGTGTTGCCTGTTTCTTTGGGTGTATGATCAAATGTACTGGTTTGAGTTGTTCAAACCAAGGTACTGTATTGCAGCTGATACCATAATTATAAAAAGCAACAAAGAGTCCTGTGGCACCTTATAGGCTAACAGATGTATTGGAGCATAAGCTTTCGTGGGTGAATACCCACTTCGTCAGACGCATGGGTATTCTGACGAAGTGGGTATTCACCCACGAAAGCTTATGCTCCAATACATCTGTTAGTCTATAAGGTGCCACAGGACTCTTTGTTGCTTTTTACAGATCCAGACTAACACGGCTACCCCTCTGATACTTGACACCATAATTATAGAAGCTTGAAGTTTTTCCAGTTAAGTCTTCATCCCCAATTTACAAATTCCTTGCCATTAAAGATGTTTACCAGATTGTGGGTGGGGGCGGGGTTGATGCAGGACTAAGATAGGGCCTGGAATCTCTGGGTTAATTTTCTGATAAAGGTTTGACCAGCTTGTGAAAATAAAGGTCTCTTTCAAATCCTTGAAAAAGCCTCCTCTATGATTTATAAATTAACGGGTCAAACTTAGGTGTACATGTGTTAGTGTGGAAAGGGATGACAAGGTGAGATGTAAATCTTTTGCTCCAATCCAGTCTACCGTAAACACCACAGGGTCACACTCTGCAGGTTCTCCATAACCACAGCAGTAGATGGTACATTGTGGGGTGTGGCCTGAGGTCAGAATATATAGTCAGCAAATTTTAGTGCAGACACACCATGATGCATCTATCCCCCACAACCTTGCTGCTGGACATAGCAGAAATTATCTTGATGAAGGTCTACTTGGAGCATGGCTAGGGAACATCCCAGTGGCACCTTCCATGTGTCCCCTGCCAAATAGCCTCCAGTAGCAAGAGCAGAGCTTGAAAGCCCCTAGGTCCCATGGAAGCCCCAACACATAGCAGAGCAGGGACAGGGAGAGAGGAAGCAGGGCAGATGAGTTTACCCATTCTCCCCTGCCTTTTGACACCAGAGCCAAGGGAACCTGCTAATTTAATGTGACAATGTGAAGGAGTCACATGGTGAGGGAAAAACCCAAACCAAACTAAGCAGCTGACTCCAGCTAACTATTTCTCCCAGAGGCTGCTGGGTAGGGGCAGGGCCTGGGGTCTATATAGGCCAGACCCAGCTCGTTTAAGAGAAAGGAGGAAAAGCAACACTTAAGAAGACTGGGATGTTGGATGAATGCTAAGGAGGGAAAATCAGCTCCAGAGAGGGGCAGAAGGAGAGGCAATCGCCTTGAGAAAAACTGAGTTTGAGAAGAGTTGGGCACAGGCTGGGGCCTATTTCCTAGGAAACTTTGGACTTGGGAGCTGACCATAAATTATGTAACACATTTTTTTTGGTGATTTTCAAGACCTACCCACCCATCCCACTTTGTAACACTGTAACAAACATACAAAATTAAGGATCCAGCTACCTCCTAATGCATTACATAATTTATAGACAGCCCCTTGCCTGAGAGGTATGAGAATTTATGTGGAAATGGAACCAAAGATATAGATGGTGATAAACTGAATATTGATTCTCCCCTTTTCTAAAACCTACTACATTCTCTCTGGTGTCCTTTACATTTCTGGAGAGAAGTCAGCATTTGGTACTACAGGCACAGCATGCTGAAGAATCAGAGAGGACAGTGCAGAATGGGGGGGGAAATTGGCAGCATGTGACCTCCAGAAGAAGAAAGAGGAGAACCCATGTACCCCCAATGCACATGGAGGTAAGAAACTGTTTTCAGGCCCTCTGCACAGTTACTACATCAGAGAATGGTTTGGAAGAGTCATCTGAGGGAAAGGATCAGAAGGAGACCCCATCGACTGGAAGGCATGGGATGCATTGTCCTAGGAATGGGGGTTCTACGACCACTACTCCCAATAGGAGGAGACGGGTGGGGTGATGGTTGGGGACTCCCTCCTAAAGGGGACGGGTCATCCATCTGCTGTTCAGACCAGGAAACTCATGAAGTGTGCAGCATGCCTGGAGCTAGAATTCAGGATGTGACGGAGTGTCTGCTGAGACTGATCAAGCCCTCGGACCGCTACCCCTTCCTACTTCTCCACGTGGGCACCAATGATACTGCCAAGAATGACCCTGAGCGGGTCACTGCAGACTATGTGGCTCTGGGAAGAAGGATAAAGGAGTTTGAGGTGCAAGTCGTGTTCTTGTCCATCCGCCCTGTTGAAGGAAAAGGCTCAGGTAGGGACCATCAAATTGTGGAGGTAAATGTGTGGTTGTGCAGGTGGTGTCGGAGAGAGGGCTTTGGATTCTTCAACCATGGGATGTTGTTCCAGGAAGAAGGATTGCTAGGAAGAGATGGGATCCACCTAACAAAGAGAGGGAAGAGGATCTTCACAGGCAGGCTTGCTAACCTAGTGAGGAGGGCTTTAAACTAGGCTTGCTGGGGGATGGAGACCTAAGCCCTGAGGTAAGTGGGGAAGTGGGATACCAAGAGGAAACACAAGGAGGAGGGTGCAACAGAGGAGGCCTCCTGATTCATACTGAGAAAGTAAGGCAATCGGCTAGTTATCTTAGGTGCCTGTACACGAACGCAAGAAGCCTGGGAAACAAGCAGGAAGAATTGGAAGTCCTAGCACAGTCAAGGAACTATGATGTGACTGGAATAACAGAGACTTGGTGAGGTAACTCACATGACTGGAGCCCTGTCATGGATGGGTATAAACTGTTCAGGAAGGACAGGCAGGGGAGAAAAGGTGGAGGTGTTGCACTGTATGTAAGAGAGCGGTATGATTGCTCAGAGCTCTAGTATGAAACTGGAGAAAAGCCTGTTGGGTGTCTTTGGGTTAAGTTTAGAGGTGAGAGCAATAAGGGTGATGTCGTGGTGGGAGTCTGCTATAGACCACCAGACCAGGAGAATGAGGTAGATGAGGCTTTCCTCAGACAACTAACAGAAGTTTCCAGATCACAGGCCCTGGTTCTTAAGGGGGACTTCAATCACCCTGACATCTTCTGGGAGAGCAATATAGCAGTGCACAGACAATCCAGGAAGTTTTTGGAGAGTGTTGGGGACAACTTCCTGGTGCAAGTGCTGGAGGAATCAACTAGGGGCTGTGCTTCTCTTGACCTGCTGCTCACAAACAGGGAAGAATTGGTAGGGGAAGTAGAAGTGGGTGGCAACCTGGGCAGCAGTGACCATGAGATGGTAAAGGTCAAGATCCTGACAAAAGGAAGAAAGGAGAGCAGCAGAATATGGACCATGGACTTCAGAAAAGCAGACTCTGACTCCCTCAGGGAACTGATGGGCAGGATCCCTTGTGAGGCTAATATGAGGAGGAAAGGAGTCGAGGAGAGCTGGCTGTATTTTAAAGAAGCCTTATTGAGGGCACAGGAACAAATCATCCCGATGTTCAGAAAGAATAGCAAATATGGCAGGTGACCAGCTTGGCTTAACAGAGAAATCTTCGGTGAGCTTAAACACAAAAAGGAAGCTTACAAGAAGTGGAAACTTGGACAGATTAGGGAGGAGTATACAAATATTGCTTGAGAATGCAGGGGTGTAACCAGGAAGGCCAAAGCACAATTGGAGTTGCAGCTAGCAAGGGATGTGAAGGGTAACAAGAAGGGTTTCTACAGATATGTTAGCAAAAAGAAGAAGGTCAGGGAAAGTGTGGGACCCTTACTGAATGGGGGAGGCAACCTAGTGACAGATGATGTGGAAAAAGCTGAAGTACTCAGTGCTTTTTTTGCCTCGTCTTCACAGACAAGGTCTGCTCCCAAACTGCTGCACTGGGCAGCACAGTATGGGGAGGAGGTGAGCAGCCCTCAGTGGTGAAAGAACAGGTTAAGGGCTAGTTAGAAAGCTGGACATGCACAAGTCCATGGGGCTGGATGCAATGCATCCGAGGGTGCTGAGGGAGTTGGCTGATGTGATTGCAGAGCTATTGGCCATTATCTTTGAAAACTCATGGCGATCGGGGGAGGTCCCGGACGATTGGAAAAAGGTAAATATAGTGTCCATCTTTAAAAAAGGGAAGAAGGAAAATCTGGGGAACTACAGACCGGTCAACCTCACCTCAGTCCCTGGCAAAATCATGGAGCAGGTCCTCAAGGAATCCATTTTGAAGCACTTGGAGGAGAGGAAGGTGATCAGGAACAGTGAACGTGGATTCGCCAAGGGCAAGTCATGCCTGACCAACCTGATTGCCTTCTATGATGAGATAACTGGCTCTGTGGATATGGGGAAAGCGGTGGATGTGATATATCTTGACTTTAGGAATGCTTTGGATATGGTCTCCCACAGTATTCTTGCCAGCAAGTTATAGAAGTATTGATTGGATGAACGGACTATAAGGTGGATAGAAAGCTGGCTAGATCGTCGGGCTCAACGGGTAGTGATCAATGGCTCGATGTCTCTAGTTGGCAGCCGGTATCAAGCGGAGTGGCCCAGGGGTCAGTCTTGGGGTCGGTTTTGTTCAACATCTTCATTAATGATCTGGATGATGGGATGGATTGCACCCTCAGCAAGTTCGTGGATGACACTAAGCTGGGGGGAGAGGTAGTTACGCTGGAGGGTAGGGATAGGGTAGAGAGTGATCTACACAAATTGGAGGATTGGGCGAAAAGAAATCTGATGAGGTTCAACAAGGACAAGTGCAGAGTCCTGCACTTAGGACGGAAGAATCCCATGCACTGCTACAGGCTGAGGACCAACTGGCTAAGCGGCAATTCTGCAGAAAAGGACCTAGGGATTACAATGGACAAGAAGCTGGATATGAGTCAACAGTGTGCCCTTGTTGCCAAGAAGGCTAATGGCATATTGGGCTGCATTAGTAGGAGCATTGCCAGCAAATTGAGGGAAGTGATTATTCCCCTCTATTCGGCACTAGTGAGGCCACATCTGGAGTACTGCGTCCAGTTTTGGGGCCTCCACAACAGAAAGGATGTGGACAAATTGGAGAGAGTCCAGCGGAGGGCAACAAAAATGATTAGGGGACTGGGGCACATGATTTACGAGGAGAGGCTGAGGGAACTGGGATTGTTTAGTCTGCAGAAGAGAAGAGTGAGGCGGGATTTGATAGCAGCCTTCAACTACCTGAAGGGGGGTTCCAAAGAGGATGGAGCTAGGCTGTTCTCAGTGGTGGCAGATGACAGAACAAGGAGTAATGGTCTCAAGTTGCAGTGCAGGAGGTCTAGGTTGGATATTAGGAAACACTATTTCAGTAGGAGGGTGGTGAAGCACTGGAATGGGTTACCTAGGAAGCTGGTGGAATCTCCATCCTTAGAGATTCTTAAGGCCCGGCTTGACAAAGCCCTGGCTGGGATGATTTAGTTGGGGTTAGTCCTGCTTTGAGCAGGGGGTTGGACTAGATGACCTCCTGAAGTCTCTTCCAGCCCGAATCGTCTATGATTGTATACCTCCGCGCTCCCCACCCCCTCTCTGTGGTGGTCAGGCCAGTCTGGCCCACCAGGCAATGGCTTGGTGACATTTGGAGCGGTGGGATTTGGAGCTCAGCCGAAAATCCATGAGCTCACCCATAACTGCTCTGTTTCCATACCTACCTCTGTAAAATGGAGATAAACACCACTTAGTTCTCTATCTCATAGAAGTGCTGTGAGGATTATCTAATGTTGTAAAGATGAGTTAATTATTGGATGAAGAACGCTTATTGGTTACACAGGAAGAAGCAGGTGCCTTCATCATCTGTGTTATATAGTTCATATCACATTACTCTCTTTAGACTTAGGGTTTGTCTACAGGAACATTGATTTGACAGCAAGCTGCAGTGTGAATCTACCATACGTTAGCCTGCCGCAGAGACTAACTGTCCATGTTGACCCTGCTGATGCACGCTACCAGTTCACTAGTGCACTTTGATCTAGTCCCGTTTCAAAGTGGAGTAGATCAAGGCGCACTAACAAACTTTTGGTGTGTGTCAGCTGGGTCCACATGGACAGGCAGTACATGGCAAGCTAGTGCAGGGTAGATTTCCACCAAAGCTTACCGTGAATTAAATATTAGTATAGACAAGCCCTTAATCACACCTTCCTTCAGACCATGGAAGATGGTGCTGAACCCTCACCAGCCTAGATCCTACACAATCAGGTTTCACATCATAGAGATGTGACAAGTGATAGATAATCTCCTTATAACCACGGACAGGGTAAAAACAACTGTGGGTACAGTTGGATAGGTACAGCCTTTGGTACTTTGGCTTACAAGGTAGCACAGGTGTGCAAAGATGACATAGCACAAGTGAACTGTATAGAACTACGCTGTTTTCACTTATTCCTCATGAACACATCACAATGAGTTATCACGAAGGATAACTGTCATATACAAGAACCCTCACATGTGGAATTGTGCAAACTTCAATCTCTCCTTTAACATATGTGGGACCACTGGGCAAGGTGGTGAGAGGACACAGGTGCCAGTGCCACCAGTAAGTGATGGCACCCTGCATTAGGTTTCCATGTCAAAAGGTGGAGACAGTGTGTCACAGAGTTGCCATCCCTGTGTGCTCCTTATGGCTGGACATGGTGAGGAGTTTCCCCATATGATCTTCAGCCAACTTGCACAATAGAGGTGACCTGGCCCCCCAGCCAACCCATTTTAAAGCATTCTACCCTTCCCAGAGTAACAGTCACTTCAGGCAAGTCTACGCTTAAAACACTGCTTCAGTGCAGCTGCACCAATGCAGCTGCTCCACTGTACCACTTTAATGAAGATGCTCTATGCTGATGGCAGAGAGCTCTCCCATTGGCATAGCTAATCCACCTCCCCGAGAGCCAGTAGCTATGTTGGTGGGAAAAGCTCTCCCACTGATGTAGAGCTGTCTACCCGGGGACTTAAGTCAGTATAACTATGTAGCTCAAGGGTGTGGATTTTTCACATCCCTGAACAACATAGTTATACCGGTATAGGTCTGTAGTGTAGACCAGAGCTTAATTCAAATCTAATAAATGTACTGCACAAAAGAACCCTCAGTCAGGCCAGGCTCAGCCTTTAGCCCCCTTCTGTGCAGGCAACCTCCACCAGCAACAGCCTGTCTACTTAGTGACCAGTTCTATGGTTATTCTCTAATCAACCAAACCAGGCCAGGTCTACCCTTCTGTCAAGGGTTCCATCAGGCCATAGTTCTTCTACAATTTATGATGTGAACCAGGATCCTTGTCCCACATCAAGAGCAACCTGTCTCTTCTCCTTCCCAGACAGCCCTCAGCTGCTGGGCTTGCCTCCTCTTAAATCCAACACTCAGCACAGGGGTAGCAGGGCAGGGCTAACTGAGCCCAGGGCTGGTCTATAACTCCTCCCTAGTTGGTGTGGGGTTTGCCTACTCTGTCCTATGATGCCACTAGCAAAATGTGAGTCACCTTCCCCACTATTGTCTGGACCACAGAAAAAAATAACTGCTATTCTGGTAGCTCACATGACGGTGGTCTGCAGATTTGAGGGTCCAGCAGTCAAATCCTCCTGACAGGATGAGTGGGGTTCTTGCGGTTGCATATGATGGCATTTGTTGTTCTAGGTTTTCTTGGTATGGTTATGTAATTCACACAGCAGGAAAACGTGACATGCAATGAAACATATGTTCCACATTTTGATAATCTGACACACATTTGAGTTTCTGGCAAATGGGAAAGTAGAAATGTAGCCTGGACTATGTGAATGCAAGTCATTGGGCCCAATCCTGCTCTCTGCCGCAGGGGTGTTAAAGTACTCCCATGTCGCTCAGTGGATTTATGCTTCTGTAAACTACTCTGTGAGGAGAAGACCTCACTAGAGCTGGAAGAAGGGAGGAAGAAAAGGAGTTCCTGATGAGGTGAGGGGGAAAGTTTTTCTTTTATGTATGTAAATACAATTGGGGCAGGTGCTAGTGCCTGCTTCAGGTGCAAATCTGATCCACTCTTTGGAATGGACAAGTTGGCCCAATATCTGGAAAGAAATTATGGTTGCATTAAAATTTGGGTAAACTATTGTGATACCAATCTTTTTCCCCCAGAAAGAGACCAGAATATGGAAATGCAATTTAGAAATAGTCTCTGGTGCATATCAAGTGCAGCTATGGAGTAATTTAGAACGGTGGGGGAGATTTGTGTTCAAGGTAAATTCAGGCCTGTTGGGCTCAAGGACCTCACACTCTAGTCCTAATAGAAGGGCCTACTAATGGGAAAAGCAGACAAAAATAGCAAGGTGACGTATATGGTACGCCCTGTGAAAGTGCTTTAGATGAGGTAGTGGAAATGTCCCAGAATTCTTGAAAAACAGGAGTGCATGGAGCTCATGTCAGAGAGACCTGTTTCAAAGCATCTGAGTACAGCTGGGGAGGACTGGTGGAATGTACTTAATGAAATTTAGAAAAACACCCGGCCATTAGTTGTAATAAGTCTTTTCTGTAATCAAAAATATGGAAACAAGTTAGTGTGTGTGAAACAGGAATGTTGTAACAGCCTCACTGCAATGTAATTCCATAGGTACACATTAAAATCAACCTCAGTAGGGAGAAGCCACTACTGACTTTTGTCTGACAAAGACTGAAGGTGAGTCACAATCTTCTTAAGACTAACTATGGTCAGTATTTTTCTAATTTTAAGCTGACTCCAAGTGTGTATGTTTCAAATCTTGAATGGGATAAGCATACATGCCCATTAATTTAATGTTCATTATAAATCTGCACTGAGTTTGAATTAATCTCTCCACCCTGGAGGTGGCCCCTCTAGATCAAGGTTGAGGCACATGGTGAGGCTGGGGGTAGGAGGAATGGAGCATTGGGGAAGTTTTCACTACTTCTGCCTGTGCACCACGTTCTGTGGACTTTTGCTGACAGGAATGTCAGTGTGTCACCTTTCTCAAGCACTAAACTAATTTAAAATGAAAAACAGGAAGAACAACAGTTATGCACCAAAGAAAATTACATTCTTTGAAAACAAATATAAAAGAAAGTGGTCTAAAATGAGCCTAATTAATACTTAATAGTTGATGATTTATTAAGACCTTCCTGTCAATATACTTTTCCTATTAACAATAAGTAGGTACATTTTGTCAGAAATTTAGTTATTTATGTTTAGTAATTTATGATTACACATTGTACAAGAAAAAAGGCACTAAAATGTACAGCTAGTCACCCTTATTACAAACTCTGTGATTTTCAGACATACAGTATATGTATCTTCTCAGCTGATGACAGTTTTTGAATAGCTTCCTCATGTTGCTTCTTATACATTTCTTACATCCTGAACCATTACAAAGTATACATTTTAGAGCCCTACTGAAAAATAAGCTTTTGTCCCCTTTAATAACTTTTTCTATGGGAAAAACAATGAATTTTGTCATGAAAACTAGCTACACAATAAAGATGATAAAAATTCCCTGTTCCTCACATTTGCAAAAAAGTTAAGTACAAGTTCCCCGGTTATGGCAATTAAAAATGTGGGCATAACAAGTTTAAAAGAAATTGCTTTCATAAATTTCCTTACGTAAAATTCCAGAAACTAATTCTGTGAGGGGAACAAATAGCTTTGGTGGTGTCTGAGGTACTAAAATACTAACCCAATACTTTACAAATAGGTAAGACAACTGAGGCAGCTATATTAATAAAATCAGACTGGCCCAATGAAAAACTTTAGGCCAAAAAGGGTTTTGGTCCAATGAATAATATATAGGTTTCAATGTAGTTGTTAAAACTCACTGCATCTTCAATAAAAGACAAAGACCACAAGAGATATCATCTAATACTCTGTTAAAATACATAGTATCAGAAATAATTTACACATTTTCAGATATTTTTATAACAAACAGGCCAGTACTTAAAAGCTAATTTTGTATTAGATGCTCACCAACTATAGAAGCACAAACACTGTACAATGTAATTTGTACATTGTTAAAATACAACGAACTCTAATATTACATAATAAATACAACCCAGTGTAAATTAAGAGTGGCTGCCTGATGGTTTGACCAGTTGCACAAGAAGCACTAAAAAGTGAGGCACCTAGATTCAAGTTTTCTCTTGGGATTCTCAGGCTCTTGGGCTGGCAGTATTTTGCAGGTCATATTTTCAGTCTCTGCATTATTCAGTAGCACCCTCAGCACACAGTGAAAGTGCGCCATTTGGTTTTAAAAGATCATAACAGTCCCTGTGACCAAAGAAATTCCACAGCTGGTGAAACATAGGTGCAAAATAAGGTAAGTCTCTGCAGGATAAAACAAAATGAAAGCGGAGAGAACCTCTCTCTATAACCTTCAACACCACCCTGAGTCGTTGCCATGGGAAAGGAAAAGCTGACTTTTTGGGGGTAAGGTAAGCCTTAAAAAGGGGCCACCCCACTGTAGCTCTACAGGGCTGGCAGTAAGGGTACTGATAGCAACAGCACATTTTAGAGACAAAAATTTTCACCCCAAGCATTCTTGCTTTTCTTCATGTGCATACTCGGTATTGTAAAAACGGTTCCATAAAAACTCATGGCACCTAACAGTCAAATGTATATTAAGTGATTCTCATTGGTTTGTCAGAGAATGCCTCAAAGATCACAGAAAGAAGTTAAAGAAAAACTACACACAAAAATCATTTTACACAAGAGGGATTATTTTTGGTCCTTGTTGGGTGGAATTTTCAAAAGGTGCCTAAGAGAGTTAGGGCCCCAACTTGCACTGAAACTCAATGCAATCTGAGGGCATAAATCTCTCACATTACTTTTGAAAATCCCAATCATAGTTTTGAAATGGTGGCTTTTCAAAAGCATTGAGCACACACAACTCCAACTGAAGTCTATGGGAGCTCAGCACCTATAGCTCTGCCAGTAATGTTGGATGCCACTCAGTCACAAAACAACCCACTGACATTATTATTGGAAGGGCAAAAAAGAAAACATAAAAAAGAAGAGAGTTAATTAGGCTGATGTATTCTAGTGCTGCAGGAACTGAAACAAACCTGAATATCTTGATATTTGCATTTATGGTTTGGCTATTTTTCAGTAGGGATCTAAAACAATATGACACCTGGACAGCCAGGAACTGAAATATTAAGAAAAGACCAGATCTCTCCTCATTTCTGCCTGAGACACTTAAAAATCAACAAGATGGACAATATAAAAATAAATACAAATATACACAGATGATAGAAGCCCATAAAGGTTCGAAGTGGTAAGCAGAAAAGGCTTTTTAATATTATTCTGTTCATTTTGTTAAATTGCTTTAATATATATTATATACAGGGTGGGGGCTGCTAACGTCATTTGCCATTTGCCATTTGTTAGAGTGTGTCTACTTCAATGGCAGTTGCCAAGATAATAATGAGAATGAAAGCATGGTGTATATGTAGGTATTGGGTAAGTGGTATGATTAATGTAAGTGACCTAAAACTGTACTTCTTACTCTAATGGAATCTTTATTAATTGCTATTCTTATTAGTTGAGTACAGTCTGTATACTTTGCATTGTAATCGGTCTAGAGGTTTGGAAGAGTTTCATCCAAACTGCTTTATAATAAATAATAAAAACCATAATTGTTTAGTGCCCAGAAGCCTCTGTACAACTTAGTAGAAAATAATTAACAGCAAATTCAGCTCTCAGCTATTTCCATACAAAGTAATTGGCTTCATTAGGATTACATAGGTGTAACTGAGAGCAGGCAATATTCAGTTGTCTTGCACTCAGTCTGCAAGTGAAGTAAAAAAGGCAGATACAGTACTAAGAAGGAATGAGACAGTAATAGAGACAGTAGTAGAGATATAGCTATTAGCAGCTTATTGATAACACCTAAAACCATGCCACCTTATCAGTGAGACGCATAGACTCATGTACATATTTAATGACAATAAAAAACTGACCCCTGTAGGATGATGGGCCTCCATGCTTATAAAGGATTACCCACCACCACTGATTTGGTAGCTGAAAGGAATCCCATCTCCTCCACATAGTGCATGGAGTCAGATCAGCATCACCTCATGATCAAGAGTGTCAAAAACAAATAGCAGAGTAAGAGCAGTATGGAAAGTTGTCTCAAAACCATCAGTCAAAATAATAATAAACCTTAGCCTCCATTCCAAGTAAGGCTAGAAGGTCTAAAAAACAAAACAAACTTCTCAAATACGTCTGGCGTGGAAAACTGAAATTGGGCAATAACTGGATTGGACATTCTAGTTTCTTGAGCAGAGGCTGACTCACAGCATATTTTAGCTAGGTCAACACTACTCTCCATAAGGGAAGCACTGATGATGACTTCCATCACAGGGGAAATTCAGTTTGGAGTAAAACACCAACTCTATCAAATAACCCACTTGATGTATGCTTTCTGTAACATAATGGGTGGAGTTTATGGATTTGACAGTATCCAAAAGATCTTCAGAAAACATATAGGATTTCTTACTGATGTAATAGTTCAAACTCCCCAGGATCAACAGTCTTGGGTATTCAAAAATTAACAGAGGAGCTCATCGACTTCAGAAATAATTTCTTTGGGATACTTAGATGGTTAGTTCAACAGTTTTTAATCCAAAACCTCACTGAGAGTAACAGGTTAAGTATCCAAAGTCCTGGACTGAACTGCTGCAGAATGCATCTGACCTTACAAAACATTGATCCTATTCCCCTATATTTGACTTCTGCCAAGGAAACATGGAGTACCAGGCCATGACTGGGCCAAATGAATCTCCCAGTCAGATTCCTGTGATGCAGTCTATATTCTGGAGTAAGTCTGGTAAAAAAATTAATAAACCCACCTTACACAACTTGGTGGCTTTATATTCCATCACTGTACCTACCACCTGGTTGGTGCTGAACAAATAATAAATCATTATAACTTGGCATTTAACACCAACTTCTGATACAGGAGCATTCAAGAATGGCCCTAGATCTCTGAGAAGGGTTAAAAGATGGGAATGATATGGCACAAATTATATGCAATGTGAACCCACTTCTGTCCTCCCCTCATGACAACAAACATGGCTAAATAGGGATTTTAACCTCCAGAGCCAGGAACTGAGCAATATAGCCCATAGTGTGCTTATAAAGCATAACAAAGAAAACAAACACACTTACAATTCTAAGGTACATAAAAACAAACTAAGAAATTAAATAATAATTAAATAATAAGCACTATCTAAAATCTAGCTTACTTTTTTTTAACGGAAAGAATTCTCTAGTTTCCATCTAGCCTGCTCTTACCAGGGAAAGGAAGGGGAAAAGAAGATTTCTAGCTATTCTAAATATTGGGAAGTTTCTTCAAGATCAGTCAGAAGACTGGACAAAGATACTGTTTGGTTCTTATCAGTTTGATCATCCACTGTGACCCCATCTGCATTCCCCCATCAACACAGCTAATTATCTCCCATAACTGTCCAATAGGCCCTCCTCCTCATTCTCTTTCCTTGATTGTTGTGCCCAGCCCATTTGGCAGCCTGCCTGCTAGACTCCAACTATCAGAGAAATAACTCTCAAATACCTTTTGCACACAGCATGCATTCTGGGGCATACAGCCATCAAACATACACAATTTCCATTCAGTATAATTTGGGGGCAAGTAGAAAAGTCTAGCACTTTTGGCAGCCTATTATTGTTACTGCCAGAAAGGGTAGGTACCTAGATCCCCCAAAAAAAGCTGACCAGAGGCTGGGTGTGAGAGATATGTAGTCCATCTTCTCAAAGGGAAGCTGTTTAGAGGAGGGTGGAGAAAGGGGAGCCTTCGACATCTGAGAATGTCTTAGGACCATGTGTGTAGGTGCAGAGCAATTCAGCTGACTCACACTGATAGCCAGATTAGGCGGGTATCTTTATAATCAGCTCAGAAATCAACACTCAGCGGCTCTCTGAGAGGGGAGAGCTAGAGGGAGATACAGGAAGTCCTGCAAGGAGAAACTACAGAATTAAGTCAGTTTGAGAAGAAGCTAGGAAAATTGTCTGTGGTGAACTCTTTGCATTCCTGACCCAAGGCTTTGTTTGGTATGGTTAGTGTCTAAGACAAAATACAAACAAAGGCAAACCTTGGGAATGTTTTTTAGGAAAGACCATACTGAGAGGACATATTGTGCAGTGGATCTGGCCCATTCACAAACTCCCTTGACAGATAAACTGCTGGCACTAGAGGAAAGAACTTTGGTATCCCGTGGATAATATCAAACACAGTGCAACCATAGGGAGAAGACTCAAGGTACTGAAGGGAGGAAGCAGGGGACTGTGAGAATGTTGTAGGGAGGGAGGCATCAACAAATGTGTCTAAGTATCTGAAATTTTGTAGGCATATCCAATGTGTTAATGTGCTCTTTTATTATGCCATAAAGTCTATCTACATTCCCCTATGTACTTGCTTTCCATCTAAGTGAACTGACTTGTTCTATGCAATTCCATGTTTAAAAATTATATAAAAAAGCAAAATCACCCGGAATTCAAAAGCACCAAAATAATTCTATGAGTTTGGAAGAGCAAAGAGCACTGTGTATGTTTCTACTGGCACAAAATTGGTAGTTCTTTTATTTTTACAGTTGGCAACAAGTTCTCTTCATTCTTCAAAATTATTGACCATCTGCCTTGGATAAAATTTCTTAAATTGTGTTAACATTTCTGTCGTATTATTCTACCATCTTTTTATTATGTTTTACTAATCTAAATATATTAAGTTTAGTAACGCATTAATACTCACATTACAAAGATATTGTGATTACCTCTCAATATCGGACAGGAGACAGAAAAAGAAGAAAAGGTGGATGGTGTCTGAAGTATTTACAGAAAGGCATGTACAGTGAGATAGTTTGATAATGAGACAGACAGCAGGAACTCCATTGAGTAAGGACACAGAGCATGAAAAACACAAGGTGAAACTGCTATCTGTGCCTGACACATACAAAATATCTTTGAATAAGCTACCCACATGTATGAAACCACAGGACTGAACTGATGGTGGAATTTACGAGTTTGGCACAAAAATAAAACATGCATCAGAAGAATTATAGAAAAAAATATGTCTTTAGGAGGAACTGTTCAAATTTGAGACTAAAAAAACAAAAACAAGTAAGGAGGAATGGAAATGAAACAAGAATTTGGCTCTGAATCTTCCTTTCAGTTCCCCTAGTCCTAGGGCTGCCAGGGGCTGCTTTGATCCTAGCATAATTTAGAGCAGCCTAAGTGCTGATCTAAATTATGTCAGCTGCAGCAGTCCCCTATAGGGACCACTCCACTGACCAGTAATTGGTCAGAGTACTGTGTACTTTAGCCTTGCTCTAACACACACCCTACACAGTGGGAAGGAAGAGCAGGTGCTGGTAGAGCTGGCTATGCCAGCTTTATGTCACCCAGGGGATTCCCTTATAGCAGGGAAATGCCTGGCTCCCTCTTTAGGGCAGCACACAGTCGCTGAAGTTTGGGCCGAGGATGTGGCCCGGGAGAGACAGTTGGGGGTTGGAGGAAAAAATAAAGATGAATGAGTTAAGTCTAGCCAAACTGGTTCAGCAAGTAAGAACTCTAAAGAATACCTGGGAAAAAGAAATACTAGACATACAATGGGCCCATTTAAACAAGAAGAAGGGTTAACTCTAAAAGTGTATCTAATATGGCTGAAATCAGCATTGTTTAATCAGAAAATTGAAGTAGTCGTCAATCAAAGGTTGTGCCAGTACAGCAGGTGAGGAAAAACTGGCTGTAAGCACCAGGAAGGTGAGAGAAACAATACAACAGGTCCTAGAGATATTAGAAAAAAAAGAGATTATTCCCCTTGCATGGTAAGGCCTATGGGTAGGGCTCTAGACGAGGAACTTTCCATGTGAATCCTTTCATGGAGATTCCTCCCACACTACAAGAAGGATGTGGAAAAATTGGAAAGAGTCCAGTGGAGGGCAACGAAAATGATTAGGGGGCTGGAGCACATGATTTATGAGGAGAGGCTGAGGGAACTGGGATTGTTTAGTCTGCAGAAGAGAAGAATGAGGGGGGATTTGATAGCTGCTTTCAACTACCTGAAAGGGGCTTCCAAAGAGGATGGATCTAGACTGTTCTCAGTGGTAGCAGATGACAGAACAAGGAGTAATGGTCTCAAGTTGCAGTGGGGGAGGTTTAGGTTGGATATTAGGAAAAACTTTTTCACTAGGAGGGTGGTGAAGCACTGGAATGGGTTACCTCGGGAGGTGGTGGAATCTCCATCCTTAGAGGTTTTTAAGGTCAGGCTAGACAAAGCCCTGGCTGGGATGATTTAGTTGGGAATTGGTCTTGCTTTGAGCAGGGGGTTGGACTAGATGACCTCCTGAGGTTCCTTCCAACCCAGATATTCTATGATCATCCTATGGGCAGGGAGTGTTGGAAAAGGCCACTGAGCCCACCCCAAACATCCCCAAGGATCAATGGAAGGCCAGGGCCGCCTATGCAGACACTGCTGCTGAACCAGCTCTGGTCCTGAGGGAGGACTCAGCTGAAGAGATAACATACAGCCTGGGGCCATAGTCTTTCTTTTCTGAGTTCTGTAGAGCTGGACAGGAAACAACATTTCCTTCTACCCCCTTTTTTCTCCTAGCTTGCCCAGTCTTCCCCACTTCCTTTGCCAAGTCCCCGAAGGGCCCCTCATAGGGTCTAGCGGAACGTGTATGTGACTGTGCCATGCAGTAAGTGGAGCCCACTTTCCATGCAAGAAGGAGCTCTATGCAAGGAGGGTCCACTCTGTGCACAGATCTTGGGTTGAGTATGATCAAAGCCAAAGGCAGAAAACAGCAAAATGAGATTCTACTTGGAAATATGCAAGCTTGTATTGCTGGGGAATAATACATGAAACAGATCTTGAGAGAGAGAAATTTTGAAACAAGTAATGCAGAAAAAGACTTACTTGTGACAGTGGATAGCAAATTAGATGAGCTCCAATTTGATATGGCAGTAAAAAAAGTCAATGTGATATTGGAAAGTTTAAGCAGATGCATCATGTCATGGCCAGGGAGATGACAGTTTCTCTCTGTATGAACAAACAGACCACAACTAGAACTCTGGGCCAAATGCCTCACTGGTATAATTTATCATCCATGGAGTTAAATCAGGGATAATTTTGGCCCATCATGTTCAGTTCTGGGTACCTTAATACTAGAAAGATGTAAACAATTTGGAGGAAATTCAGAGAAGAGAAATGAATAGTTTAGGGCTGCTGGGATTTACTTATGAGAAAAGATTTAGAAAAAAACTAAGAATCTTGGCCAAACAGCTAATGGAGGATATAAGGAAGTAAGCCAGAAAGAAGAGAGAGGAACAACTTTAAGTGTTATCCAAGGGGATATATATTAGGACAATACAGGGAATAATCATTCTGTAAGTCTAGCTGGATCAGTAAGACTTCCTTATATAAATATTGTTCCAATGTCTCCAGACATCTTGTGGTACTCAACACCATGTCCCTAGGCATAATACTCACACTAGCTATCCTTTCCTTAAACTCTTTATCTTGGTTCTTTCCAATCCTTCTGCTATACTTTTTTACAACAGTGACTGAATTCAAAGGCCCTCTTGCCCACTCCAAATGCTGTACATTTTGGTTTCATAATTAATACAAGCACTCCTCTGTGTGAATAAGGCTCTAAGAGTGTATATCCAATCTGAGACATCACCCACTTGGTAATCTGAAAATATGCATAATTTAAATGAATTTCTTTGGAATATAAAAATAAAAACAACGTATCTCATAAGCAGTGCTATCACCATAAAGAGTCAAAAATGAAGTGATATCACAATCTCCTTGGAGCATGCTGTATTGTCTTCTAGGTCCATCCCATTCAAATCCACATTCTCTCTTCACTCCTGCTCCCTCCCTAACTCTCAAGATGTCTCTTTTCCTCACCTTCTGATACCTTACCTATTTTTTTACGCTGTGTAGTTCTGAGTGGTTTTCAGCCAGTAGCAGTATGGGAAGGGCCTTGTCAGTGTCAGTGTGACACTAATATATACTCTCCTCCATCCCACCTTTTTTCATAGGTGCATGGGCCATCACCATCTCCACTCAATGCATTCTCACCCCCTAAACCACAGATCAAGACCTCAGACCAAAGAATTGCCCTCCCCAACCCCAATTCTCCTCTTTAATTCCCCCTACCCTGAGTCATAGATTGTTGTCCCACACTCCAACATTGTGTTCCTTTCAGGCCAACAGAATTAGTACTCTCCGGCCCCACTGTCTTCTCCTTCCTACAGCCAATTTGCCAGAAGAGGGAGTCCATCCACACTGAGAATGGGATTTTGCTACCCAATAGAAATGCTCTTTAGATTTCATACCAGCCTCATGTTTGTGCCTGCTGCATCTCTGCCAGAACTGATTTTGTCAATCATTCAGGAGAAGCAGCACTGAAACAGCACCACTCTCTTCACTTTCACCACTGTGGTGCAGGCAGCATATTATGACTGACAGGAGCAAAGCCTACAAGTATGCATCAGCAGCAGGGAAAAGTGACCAAGAGAAAAATAAATACAAAAGCTCGCAGGAGGAAGGAAATTCAGAGAAGAGGTGGGAGTGGAACACAACAAAGGGAGGATGACACCTTTTAAAATTTGTTTTCATTTGAAAAATATTGCTAATGTATGGTTTTCTCCTTATTAACCATTATCTGTGGGGAAAAATACATTTAAAATAATGGAACTCTCAATTTTATAACTGAATAAAAAATAAGGGGTTTTCTGCTCATTCTTTGTCACTTATTTAAAATGCCTCTCCCTCCAACACAACTTTTCAGATAGAGGAAGATCCTTTAGAGTAAACCTGTACATTTGTTCTAAAATGTGCACTTTAATACTTTACCCTTGGTTTCGTATTGCCCATTTCCCAGCCCTTGTCTTCTTTAGACTAAGATCTTCAGGGTGGGGGCAATCTTTTATTATGTGTCTGTGTAGCACCTAGCACAAGAGGGCACCGGTTTCTGTTGAGGCCTCTAGGTGCTATGCTGATACATATAAGTAAATAAAGACAACAGGAATCCCTGGTTGATAGCAGAGGCAGCGTGGCTCTGGGCTGACGTGTGGGACACAGCCAAGCAGACAGAATTCACAGGTATAGGGCACTGCACCAAGTGAAAATCTGCCTTTACCTCTATAAGTATGTTGAGTTGGTGAGAAAAGAACAGGATCCACAACAGACCTCACTTCTAATAAGGAGCAAGATCTAAATCCATTAGCTGGCTGCTGGGAGGAATTGCTTGTTGGCGAGATAGCCAGCCAGCTGCTTCTTAAGAGCTACATGAAGCAGCAGAAAAGCTTTTATCCACAGAATGATGTCAGGTGTACAGTGCCGTTAAGGGGCTTGCTTCTTTCTCTAGCAGGTGCAGTAGCATGCTTCCCTCACATATTTCTAGTTCCTGCATATATATCTGGGTGATAGGATAGGACTGAGAGAGGGCAGCCAAAAGTAGCTGCTTCTGGGAAAATATCCTCTTCTTTCCCCCTTTCCAACAGTTATGGCCCTAGCAGCTAGCAGGCCAGTGCCCAACCATCGTCTCAATCAGCCAGCTGGTTGGAGGTTTTGATTTCCTTTTCCTGCAAATTACCTACGAGAATGGCCCTCTTGTCTCCTCACCGGCTCCTTCATTTTCACTTACCTGCTGCAGAGAAGGAATAATAAATAAAATAATAATCAAAAAAGAAAGACGGGGGAGGGGATTTCCTCTATGCCCCTCTATAGCAGTTGGGTTACTGCCTGTCAAATATCTGTTGTGTTCAGTGTGAGAACAAAGGATGACTCTAACCCCTGCCTTCAACCAGGAAATGGAGGAAAGGGCTAGAAAACAAGCAATATAATTTAAAGTGTAAAGTTGTAAAGCTGAAGTTTTAAAACACTCAAATTTCAGGTGTGTCTACTCTATAGGAACTTCCTAGATTTAAAAACGGCGGTTGGAACTTGAGAGAGGAACAAACATTATGCTCACAATTCACAAGTACTACTGTGCATATCTGAAACTCAAAGAAGAGACAATTTACTTTCAGAGCTCACCCACAAATGAACTATAGAACTTTCCCTTATTAGACTCATCCAATCTGTATTCCTAGATGGTATTAAGGAGTCCAAACGTGTTCACTATTGACTGAACATCCATTCTGTCACACTACATTAATTTTAATAGACCCTCTTGCCAATACACCTTAGTAACAATGTGCTCAATCAGATTTTCTCTGCCCACCATAAATTCTAGGGTGAATTAGGAAAGGGTCTGTTAAAGGATGATACAGGCCATTCTTTTGTGATGGTTTGCAGTTTTCTCTCCCAATACATTTTCTTTTTATTTAGCACTTCCATTTTTATCCTGTGTTCCTCTTCAGCCATCTCACACTCCCTTTCTATCTGTTGTATTTTTGCCACATGCACTTCATTCATTTGTATCAGCTGCAGTTGTAAAATTGACATTTGTTGGTGATGCTCTTCCTCATGCATCTTTTTCAAAGCTCCCTCCTGAGTGGCTTTACTTCGGTAGTTTTTATTCGCAGTTATTCTGACAGCTGAACATGAGGGCTCAGGTTGGGAGGTGCCTTCACATATTGGGAAATGTACTATCTCTTTCTCTTCATCACACAGTTCTCTGTTTGAGACAGCAAATGACTCTGCAAAAAACAGCAAAAAAACCTGTAAGATACACAATCACGCTGTTTGAAAAAAAGAGGGTAAGGAATAACACAGTCATCAGTCAACACATCACATGCACACCTTGTGCTTCTGTAATGTAATGTAGGAGCCACCAGGTGACACAGTCTAAATATTTAGCATTCCCTTTATATTTTGACAGAGTATGTGATAAGATCTTCAATCTCTCTCCTAGAATTGTATCTGAGGTAAGGAAGCATTGGCTCTTACACTAAACTAGAGATTTAGTATGCTGTTTACCGCTTAAGGTGTTCGGAAACAGGAGTACTGTTACAGATCACCACCATGTGTGTACCATAAATAGAATATTAACAATTACAAAAACAAACAGATCACTTTGTTTAGAGAAATATTAGGTAACAATGCAGTCAACTTTTTCTTTTTAGGGGGGGATACCAAGTTACAGGATGATCCTTCTTACACAACCAAGACACATTGTCTCACCTTATTTGTGCAAAGAAATGTATTTAGACAACAACAAACCAATGCAAATCCATTATACTTATTTCATTTGTTTGGTTTTTTTAAATAGTAATATTTCTTTAGCAGGTGAGTGCATTCTCTCTTAGTAGTGAATAAATGATAAGCAAATGCTATGGTAATATAAATAAGTAATAATCACTAAGTATCTCCCCTTTCTCTAATTGTACTGTGTATGTACTTGATATACTTTTTATAACACTTTTTTAGTCATTTATTTAATTTGGTCAATTTTTTCATTTCCAGTGACAAGCAACCAATAGTCTAGTGGATACTAACCGATGAGAGATTAATTCTTTATTTCTTTGAATAAGACCATCTCTACCAGTGGCTCTTTTGGTTTTCAAATGCATCTCAATGCTTTCATAAATTGGAGCTATGCATTATTGTGTAAAAATAGACCCAGTGGCCCCTTCAAAGCTCCCTTTTGTGCCATCCTAATCAGAGCCAGTGAAGGAACTAATTCCCTATTATGCAAGGGGTATAGTAGATGCCCTCCTGCAGGGTCACTCCACCTGTACTCTCAATGAATAAGGGCCAGCCTCAATACCTCTCATCTTCTCTCACAAATGTCTCAAGTATTCTTCCATGCTGCTTCTTTCAAAATATATCTGCCAGCCTTCCATCTCATTCAAATCCTTCCTAAAACCCCTTTCAGTACATCATTTACCAAAAACGTGTTTTAACACCTTTCTTGACCTATCAGGACATATGTATGTCTAACCTGAAGTGATGTTTAATCATGTCTTTAGCCTATGCCCTTCCTTGCTCCTTTTCTTCCAGGTTGTAACTTCACTTGTCTCTTAAGACTATAATCTAAACAGAAGCTTTTTGGAGCATGGACTTGTCTTATGTTTCCTGTGAAGTATGTACCACACTTGTGTACACTACAAAATAAAATAATAAATACAGGTCTGTCGCATCTTAGGCGCATTTAACATGTGCGATTTCAGCTTTATGCGGTCGGCAAAAACAAGAAAAAAAAACCTCAAAAAGAGAAAAATAACAATTTAAATACTGTTTCTGTAGTGCGGGCGATTCTGCCCGCCATTACACTCAATGTAATTTTGACTATATGCGGTTTTCGCTTTAGGCACTGACCGCGGAACGTAACCCCAGCGTAAGATGAGACAGACCTGTACTAATAATCTTGTAGGAATGCTGGAAATCAGTGATTTTCATCTGGAAAGCAACTGACAGGTTATGTGGAGTTAAATCTAAGTAGTAATGAAAAAGGATTATTTTTGTACATTATGTAAGTGGTTTCAAGCCATCTGTGCACTTTCAGTAGAATATATTTTATTCATTTCCCCTCTAGAAGCACAGGTAATAGATTTTATCTTGGCAGTGGAACTGTGTGCATGGGTGGTGAGAAATGCTGCGGCTATTTGTCTTCTCATGGCCCTGGAATAGGAAATATCTCAGTATGCAATTTTTAAAAATATTTGGATCATGCCCAAGACTCTTAAAAAAAAAGTTAACCACTGATGCTCAGAAAACTGTCTGAATTTCAAGAAGTCTCAGTATGCCAAATCAATGTCCCCAATCTGTTGTCCTTTTGATAAGCTAAAATGAGACAGTACTAGAGTTTGTTTATCCTATTCTAATAGAACTGGAGTTTTGGTGCCTGGAGATCAATATTATTTCCATTTGCATTCAATAAAATGGCACTTTCTGTGACAAATGGTGCAACAGAAAAGGAGCTACAGAATGGGAAACTGTTTAGCTGCTGTGGATGAATGATAACCATTAAGATGGTAGTCTGGCTCATTCACTAGTTCAAGACGTAGGAAATATTTCAGGGTGAGTAGCACCTCTATCTTACAGGATGTAACATCTTCTAGTTTTTATCCCACACTCTTTCTGTAAGAGGTTGAATACCACAGCTGAGATATTTACCTGAGTGGAGAAGAGGGATAAATAAGGAGTCAATATTTTCAAATCTCAGAGACAAAAAGGATTGGCAGTCTCAAAGTTTAAAGTGCACTAGCGTGCTACACTATTACATCAAGTCTTCATGGTGCCACAGGATGGAGAAGGAGATGACATTTTTAAGGTGAGCTAGTTACAAGAGATAGTAGTGAATGATCCCTCAGAGGTAGTGCCAGGGTCAACATAGTAACCTTTGGTTCAAGTTGCATTAAATTTTTATATTGAAAGAGTTTACTTAAGAACATAAGAATGGCCATACTGGGTCAGACCAAAGGTCCATCTAGCCCAGTATCCTGTCTTCTGACAGTGGCCAATGCCAGGTGCCTCAGAGGGAATGAACAGGTAATCATCAAGTGATCCATCCCCAGTCGCCCATTCCCAGCTTCTGGCAAACAGAGGCTAGGGACACCATCCCTGCCCACCCTGCCCATTGATGGACCTATCCTCCATGAATTTATCTAGTTATTTTTTGAACCCTGTTATAATCTTGGCCTTCACAACATCCTCTGACAAAGAGTTCCATTACTTCCTTTTGTTATTTTTAAACCTGCTGCCTATTAATTTCATTTGGTGTCCCCCAGTTCTGGTGTTATGAGAATTCCTTATTTACTTTCTCCACACCAGTCATGATTTTATAGACCTCCATCATATCCCCCCCTTAGTAGTCCGTTTTCCAAGCTGAAAAGTCCCAGTTTTATTAATCTCTTCTCATACAGAAGCCGTTCCATACCCCTAATAATTTTTGTTGCCCTTTTCTGAACCTTTTCCAATTCCAATATCTCTTTTTTGAGATGGGGCGACCACATCTGCACACAGTATTCAAGATGTGGGTGTACCATGGATTTATATAGAACCAACATGATATTTTGTCTTATTATCTATCCCTTTCTTAATGATTCCCAACATTCTGTTCACTTTTTTTGACTGCCGCTGCACATTGAGTGGATGTTTTCAGAGAACTCTCCACCATGACTCCAAGATCTCTTTCTTGAGTGGTAACAGCTAATTTAGACCCCATCATTTTATATGTATAGTTGGGATTATGTTTTCCAATGTGCATTACTTTGCATTTATCAACACTGAATTTCATCTACCATTTTGTTACCCAGTCACCCAGTTCTGTGAGATTCTTTTGTAGCTCTTCGCAGTCTGCCTGGGACAACTATCTTGAGTAGTTTTGTATCATCTGCAAATTTTGCCAACTCACTGTTTACCCCTTTTTCCAGATCATTTATGAATCTGTTGACTAGGACTGGTCCCAGTACAGACCCCTGGGGGACACCACTATTTACCTCTCTCCGTTCTGAAAACCGATAATTTATTCCGACCCTTTGTTTCCTCAGTTACCAATTCATGAGAGGATCTTCCCTCTTATCCCATGACAGCTTACTTTGCTTAAGAGCCTTTGGTGAGGGACCTTGTCAAAGGTTTTCGGTAAGTCCAGGTACACTATATCAACTGGATTCCCCTTGTCCACATGTAGTAGATTGGTGAGGCATGATTTCCCTTTCCAAAAAACATGTTGACTCTTCCTCAACAAGTTATGTTCATCTATGTGTCTGACAATTTTGTTCTTTACTATAGTTTCAACCAGAAGAGAGATCACTTGATCATTACCTGTTAGGTTCACTGCCTCTGGGGCACCTGGCATTGGCCACTGTCAGTAGACAGGATACTGGGATAGATGGACCTTTGGTCTGACCCAGTACGGCCATTCTTATGTTCTTAGTTTGCCCAGTACTGAAGTCAGGCTTACTGGCCTGTAATTGCCAGGATCACCTATGGAGCTCTTTAAAAAAATTGGCGTCACATTAGCTATCCTCCAGTCCAGGGGTCGGCAACCTTTCAGAAGTGGTGTGCCGAGTCTTCATTTATTCACCCCAATTTAAGGTTTCGCGTGCCAGTAATACATTTTAATGTTTTTAGAAGGTCCCTTTCTATAAGTCTATAATATATAACTAAACTATTGTTGTATGTAAAGTAAATAAGGGTTTTAAAATGTTTAAGAAGCTTCATTTAAAATTAAATTAAAATGCAGATCCCCCTGGACCGGTGGCCAGGACCCAGGCGGTGTGAGTGCCACTGAAAAACAGCTCGTGTGCCGCCTTCGGCACATGTGCCATAAGTTGCCTACCCCTGCTCCAGTCATTTGGTACAGAAGGTGATTTAAATGATAGGTTACAAACTACAGTTAGTAGTTCTGCAATTTCACATTTGAGTTCCTTCAGAACTCTTGGGTGAATACCATCTGGTCCTGGTGACTTATCGCTGTTTAGTTTATCTATTTGTTCCAAAACCTCCTCTAATGACACCTCAATCTAAGACAGTTCCTCAGATTTGTCACCTAAAAAGAATGGCTCAGGTTTGGGAATCTCCCTCACATCCTCAGCAGTGAAGACTGATGCAAAGAATTCATTTAGTTTTTCCGCAATGGCCTTATCTTCCCTGAGTGCTCCTTTAAGCTCTTGATCGTCCAGTGGCCCCACTGGTTGTTTAGCAGGCTTCCTGCTTCTGATGTACTTAAAAAAAAAATTGCTATTACTTTTGAGTCTTTGGCTAGCTGTTCTTCACTTTTTTGGCCTTCCTAATTATATTTTTACACCTCACTTGCCAGAGTTTATGCTCCTTTCTATTTTCCTCACTAGGATTTAACTTCCACTTTTTAAAGGATGCCTTTTTGCCTCTCACTGCTTCTTTTCCTTTGTTGTTTAGCCACGGTGGCACTTTTTTGGTTCTCTTAATATGTTTTTTAATTTGGGGTATAAATTTAAATTGAGCCTCTATTATGGTGTCTTTAAAAAGTATCCATGCAGCTTGCAGGGATTTCACTTTTGCCACTGTACCTTTTAATTTCTGTGTAACTAACTTCCTCACTTTTGTGTAGTCCCCCTTTCTGAAATTAAATGCTATAGTGTTGGGCTGCTGTGGTGTTTTCCCCACTACAGGAGTGCTAAATTTAATTATATTATGGTCACTATTACCAAGCGGTAGCTGAGAACTACTATGCAGGGGTTGTAAATTTACACTATAAAATTTAAAGATCATTCTTAGAGCACCCATGATATCCCCTATGCCAGTACAGTGCAAAACTTACTGAATAATTCCCCATACACCTAGCCAGCCAGAAAAGCTTTGATTTATTTTGCTGTGAAAAATACCAACAGATATTTTGTACGTGAGTGAGACAGAAGAGATCCTTCTCCTCTAATTCATAAAATGAAAAAAAACAAAATAAAACAAACCCAAGCTGTAAGGCTCTGAGATAAGATCAAATAAATTCTCTTTTTATTTTGGGGCACTGTTTACCATCTGAATTGAGTAGACCTCTGCATTTTTTAATCAAAATAAGAACAATTATCAGAAAACAAAACTGGCCACAATTTCAACAATATCGGGCTCCATGGGTCATAGCAATCTCTAAAAAAAGGTAAATATCAAAATACCAGCAAAAGCTATCTTTGGTTGGGGTCACTCTCCTTTCTGGTCCTGGATTACTCCTACCTGGTGTAGGTTAGCAAACAAAGGAGAAGAGAAAAATACTTCTCTGAGGATGAACTTTAAAGGGCCATCCATCTGAGTTAGTCCAAACAACAAAGTGCAGCTTAAGTCCTCTACATCAACTACCTTCAAAATAAGCAAGGGGGTAACTGTGGGGGGCGGGCGGGGGAGGGGACACATATGCAACCACTGCAGGGGATGAGGGGAGCATGTTCCTTTTTATGCAACCCATGCAAAACCTTAGTTCCCACCTCATTAACTTCAATGGGATTATTCATGTGATTAAAATTACACACATGCTTAAGTACATTGCTGAAGTGGGGTCTTTAAACCCTAAATAAAACGATGTAAAGTATTACTATGGAAGAGGACAAGAAAAGGAACATCATGTAGAATCTGACCCCCTCTTTCAACTGTTCTGTGTAACAGTGAGAAAACTGGAGATCAAGAGAGCAGTAACTGAACTGGAGTGAAATCATATTGGATATATGCCACTACATGATCTCTCAGTGCTTCCCTTAAGAGGACTCACTCCACACATACTACTGCACAAATGCTACCAGAGCCTTACTCTCACTAAGTTACATAGAGGAGCTCAGACCTCTCATTGCTTTGTTGGAGAGGCTGAAGAATTTGACTCTGATACACTCGATAGCATTGTCCTTAACAAAAAACCAAAACATTTAATATGTAGTAAAAAAAGCAGACTTATACAAAAATGGGATAGGTTATTTTTATTGCTTCTGCCTCATATTTACTATACTACACAAATTTCATTCTCATTAGCTGGGAGGTATAAGGTGGCTACATACTGGAAAGAGATTAGCCTTCTCCCCTGCCACATCAGAAGTAGAGTGGTTTGTTATGGTCTAGATATTTATCGCAATACGGATACTTACTACTTACTACACCCCCTTTTGGAATAAAAAGGGCTCAATAATTACCAAGAACCCTAGGGCATTGCACTGATTTTGGGTTTAGCATATTTAAGTTGCACATTAAACCCACACTGTAATTGTCACATTAATATGTTATGGGCAAAATTCCTCAAAGGCTATGAAGAACAAATATTATGGAAGAGGATTATATGGTGGCTATTAAAATTGATTCAGAAAAAGCTAGTTCTACATTATTTGATCTGCATGCTGGCATGCTGCCATCCTATATCCTATGTTAGATATGTAGGAGGTTTTTTATTTTAAATATGGTTAGAATAGATTTATTCTACTGCAATGACAGACCATGAAAAAAAAATGTGGAAAGTTGGCTCAAACTATATGTATACCCCCAAATAAACAAAAACAAAACCAAAAAACAGGAGGACCAAAACAATGCTACCATGGCTAACCAAAGTAAAAGAGGTGGTTAGAGACAAAAAGACATCTTTTAAAAATTGGATGTCAGATCCTCCTGAGGAAAATAGAAAATAACAAACTCTGGCAAGTCTAGTGTAAAAGTATAATTAGGCAGGCCAAAAAAGAATTTGAAGAGCAACTAGCAAAAAAGACACAAAAACTAAACAGCACATTTTTTTAAGTACATCAGAAGCAGGAAGCCTGCCAAACAATCAGTGAGGCCATTGATTTGACTGAGGTGCAAAAGGAGCATTCAGGGAAGACAAGGCTGTTGTGAGGAAGCTAAATGTGTTCTTTGCATTGATCTTCACTAAGGAGAATGAGAGGGAGACTCCCATACCAGAATCATTCTTTTTAGGTGAAAAAAATCTGAGGAACTGACCTAAACTGAAGTGTCGATAGAGGAGGTTTTGAAACAAATTGGTAAATGAAATAGTACGAAGGACCAGATGGTATTCAGTCAAGAGTTCTGAAGGAACTCAAATATGAAAGTTCAAAACTACTAACTGTGGTATGTAACCTATTGATTAAATCAGCCTTTGTACCAGATGACTGGATGATAGCTAACGTAATGGTGATTTTTTTTTTTAAAGGCTCAAGAAGTGATCCTGGCAATTACAAACCAGTAAGCCTAATTTCAGTACTGGGCAAATTACAGTAAATAACAGAATTATCAGACACATAGATGAACACAATATGTTGAAGAAGAGTCAACATGGCTTTTGTAAAAGGAAATCATGCCTCACCGATCTATTAGAATTCCTTGATGTGTCAACAAACATGTAGACAAGGGTGATCCAGTTGATACGTAGTGCATTTGGATTTTCAGAAAGCCTTTGACAAAGTCCCTCACCAAAAGCTCTTAAGCAAAAACCAGTCCTTTTTTGGACTGTCTGCTCATGGATCAGAAATTGGTTAAAAGACAAGAAACAAAGGGTAGGAATAAATGGTCAGTTTTCCAGTTTTCACAGTGGAGAGAAATAAACAGCAGGGTCTCCCAAGGATCTGTACTGATAACAGTGCTGTTCAACATATTCACAAATAATCGGAAAAAAAGGTAAACAGTAAGGTGGCAAAGTTTGCCAACGATACAAAATTACTCAAGATAATTAAGTCCAAAACTAACTGTGAAATGTCATAAAGGGACCTAACAAAACTGGGTGACTTCTGGGCAACAAAATGGCAGGTGAAATTCAATGTTGATAAATGTAAAGTAATGTACTTTGGAAAACAATCTCAACTATACATATAAAATGATGGGGTCTAAATTAGCTGTTACTACTCACGAAAGAGATCTTGGAGCCATCATGGATAGTTCTCTGAAAACATCTGCTCAATGTGCAGCAGTAGTCAAAAAAGCCAACAATGTTAAAAAACCATTAGGAAAGGAATAAATAAGACAGAAAATATCATAATGCCACGATATAAATCCATGGTACACCACACCTTAAATACTGTGTACAGTTCTGGTCACCCTATCTCAAAAAATATATATTAGAATTGGAAAAAGTACAGAGAAGGGCAACAAAAATTATTAAGGGTATGGAACAGCTTCCATATGAGGAGAAATTAAAAAGCCTGGGACTGTTCAGCTTGGAAAAGAGACGACTAAAGAGGGATATGATAGAGGTCTATAAAATCATGAATGGTGTGGAGAAACTGAATCAGGAAGTGTTATTTACCCTTTCACATAAGAACCAGGTGTCACCCAATGAAATTAATAGGCAGCAGGTTTAAAGCAAACATAATGAAGTATTTCTTCACACAATGCACAGTCAGCCTGTGCAACTCATTGCCAGGGGAAGTTGTGAAGACCAAAAGTATAAGTGGTTCAAAAAAGAATTAGATAAGGTCATGAAGGATAGTCCATCAATGGTTATTACCCAAGATGGTCAGGGATGCAACATCATGCTTTGGGTGTCCCTAATCCTCTGACTGCCAGAAGCTGGGACAGGATGACACATGATGGAGCACTTGATAAACTGCCCTTTTCTGTTCATTTTCTGTGAAGCATCTGGCACCGGCCACTGTCGGAAGACAGGATACTGGGCTAGCTGGACCATTGGTCTGACCCAGTATGGCTGTTCTTATGTTTAGAAAGTTGGTTTTACAGTATTTTATCTGCATGCTGTCATGCTACTATATTACGTCCTGTGTGAGATATGTAGGGTTTTTTTAAGTTGTTAGATTAGATTTATTCCACTGCAGTGACAGTCCAGAAAAAAAGATGTGGAAAGTTTTGTGGGTTTTTTATATGTTTTATTAAGAGTTCATTAAAAAAAATGAAAGGCTGGAGGGGAGCATAGGGAATTTCTTGCCTCAGAGGATAACATCTAAACTTGCTGCTTGTGAGGAAAAAAATAGCTGGTGATCAAACAAGCAAAGCAATGCTTTTTAAACTATCAGAAGTGCCCTTTGGGACTTTCCTCTTCCTCTTCTGTGTGATGGCTATCAGGAAATAGAGGATCTATCCACATCTGGAAAGGTCAGCTGTTTAAATGATAACCAGTAACTTAAAAATGTACATAGTTTTCTTCACACTTGTAAAAAAATCAGATTTTACTACTGTGTATCTAGTGAAATATACAGAAGCCCTCAGCATTTTTGCTGTGAAATGACTTTTTAATAGCCAGCAATACAATTTTAAATAGAGAGATTTACACTGCTAAATTGAACCCCTCTAAAAATAGAATAAATAATGAAAATGCATACACACCCTTAACTAGAACAGTGTTACTTGGATCACTATAGTAGCATTTATACCTTGGTTAGAAGCATCAGGTTGATATTCAGAATCTTCTTCTGGTGGACTCTGTAAAAAGTACATTTGCTCAGGCATCATGCTGGCAATCTTCTCTTTCCCTATGATGTGAGTATTTATAAGTGGACTAATACTTCTTTTTACTTTCTCCCGTCTTTCATGTGCCATTATCTTTTTTGTCCGTGCCTTGATATTTTCCCAGCATTTCTTTAACTGCTTGAAATCTCGTAGTGATACACTAGGTTGAGAATTATATTCATGGGCAAGCGCTTGCCAAGTACGTTGTTTCAATGCAATAGTTCTTGCATCGCTTTTTTTACACTCAAGTACATATTTGTATTTTTCAACTAATGCAAGCAGCACACTCTTTTCCACTTCTGAGAAGTATTTAGCAGGCTTTATTATTTCGTTGTTTTGCATTTTCTACTGTTTCTCCAGGAAGCCAAAAAACCCTATAAAAACAAAATGTAAAAACAAAGGATTGGTTGTTCATTCTGGCATCAAATATCAGCAAAGGATTCCAAAATTATGCCTTCAGTTAACAATTTCTAAAGCTGTAATTCTACAAGGCCTTCTTTTTTATATGATAGCTGAATAAAATTTTGGGATAACTAGACAAAATATTCAGGTTATCTATAGTATAAATATCAGCTCTTATACAACAACACCTAACTAAATTGTTATGTAACAAGCACATGATACAGGATAAGCTTCCCATCTTAATTATGATTGGCAGGCCAGGGATGCCACACCCTGTATCATAGCATTAAATAACTATGTGTAGCTATAAAAGTGTTTAATTTACAGAAATAATTTGATTTAAAAGGGATATCTAGAAGGTCATCTACGCTACCCCTGTCATTCCAGCAAGTGAGATTTTAGAATCGTTACTGCATAACTACTGGCTTAATGTCTAAATCTAGCCTTGAATAGCTCCAGGGGAAAGGATTCCACAACCTTTTTTGCAGCTAGTTTCATTGTTTATCTAATGGTTATAAAGTTTTGCCTAAAATTGAACATACATTTTCCCTGCAGCATTTTAAGACAATTATTTTTGTTCCATCCTTGCTGACTGAGAATAACCAGCCTCTATCCTCTTCCCAACAAACCTTTCCAATGTTAAAATTCATTGTTCTACAAGAATAGCGCAAATTATAATATCCCAATTATAAAATGCAGTGTTTTGGGCTTGCTATAATTTTTATAAAAGTAGTCATAAGATTTTTGAAACATGATCAAATATCTTGAAATGTATTTGTTTATTGTAATTTTCTTTTAGTCAATATGTTTTCCCCCCAAGTGTTCTAAGTCACTCTAGACTTATTTCATTCTACAATATTATAGGACAGATAATTCTGCCTTTCTACAGAAAGCCCTTTTGGAGGACTAAAGATACTTGGAAAAATATCATGAGGTTGGGAAGAGACAGAGTTTGAACCAGTAGACTTGAGCGCATTTATGGAGAGGGCCAGGCTCTCTGGGTAGGTCTACACTGCAATGTAAGCCTGGGTTCAGATTCAGAATTGAGTCTAAACCCTCCTTCCAGTCACCCACAAATCTGACTCAGGACAGTAAGCCATCTGGACCTAAGAGCCGGTGGGGGTGGGCCCGAGCTACAGTCCAAACTATCATTTGCAGCATGGATGCAGCTTGGGCCTGGTTCCCCAGACACATGTCCTGAAAGTCCACCAACAGTATATTCCACGGTCCTATGGACCAGTGTTCCTTGGCCTTTCTATCCCATGACTAGCCAGGTGCTCATCGTTTAACAGGTGCTCATTGTTTAACCTTTCCATTTTATTCTGATCTCTGAACTGGAAACAGAGTGAACCATCTCACGTGTTAGCTATGGTGACAGAGAAGAAGTCCTTTGCTGAGCGCGCTGCTACCTGGTCACAGGACCACAGTCAGATTCTGGCAAATCTCTGGTATGACGAGAGCAAGATGTTCAGCTTCAATAAGAGTGCCAGAAATAACCATGTGTACCAAGAAATGTTGGAGAACCTGGCAGCACAGGAATGCATTCTCTATTAGGAGTCCAGGCAGTCCCTGTGGTAGGTATATAATCCATGTGTGCAGTATTAAGAGTCCATATTGTTGGGGGGAGGGGTGCATGTAGTCCATAAACAGCTATAGTCCAAGCAGGCTATATCGTGAGCTATAGCTGCACCAGGGTAACTGCATGAATGCAGACAGCTTTCAGCAGCTCACAGGAGGCAGTAATACATGTGGAAGCTGGCGCAGCATCTTGTTGTTTTCATGTATTTTCATCCAACCCCAGGTGCTGATAGTTGCAAACTTTTCCTACATTAGACACTCCAGATGGGAGTCACATTTTGGGAAAAGGCATACTTGCTGTGCCCTCCTCTGTAAGTCACCAGCCTATTCCCATTGTAGATGTGTTGTCAGTCACCATAAGCTTCAAAAACCTCATTAGCATACAAGGCGGTTTGCCACTGGTAGCTTGAGGCAGAATATCCCTTTGCCATTCAGGAACCTCCAGAATCGTTATGTCCTCTAGAATGTTGAATTCTTGAAAGGATTGTGAAACCACATGTAGAAAACCATGGCAAGGGGCATCACCCTCCCGCCTCCCCAAGGCTGAAATTGTCTGCAATATTTAAAAAAAGATATATCAGTTGTAAATTTCACCTCACCATTCTGTGTGAAGGCTTTAAACTCTGCTTAATTCTCATGTGCGTCCATGGAGCCTCTGGGAAAACCTTGCTCTCGGAATATACTGAAGCACTTTTTAAAAAAGTATCATTTTTTGGCCTTGAGATTTCAAGGACACTTTTGGTGATGATGTAGTGAACCTTTTCTGAAGCACTGACACAATAATGTCCTGTTTCATTTCTGTTTTCAGGCCCTTCTATCTCTGCAGGACAGCCACAGTCCAGCAGAAGCCAGGGATGTCACAATGCGATCAAATAGGAAATGTGTCCACAACAGCTTTATGGTGCACATCCTGGACAGGGCCAGCCAGCAGTTTCAGTACCAGAGGAAGAAGGATTCACAACAAATTGAAAGGCAATGTCTGATGAGAGACTTTTCAGCAGGGACGTCACTGGAGGGAAAAAGACAGAGCACAGCAGAAAGACCTGTTTGAGAGGCTGCTTGTGCTAATGACTGGGAGAGTGCAGGCTTCCACTCCACCTACACTTCCTGCGCCAGCACCATGGCTGGTGTCCCCTCCATGCTACATGTCCCGCAGATCAGTAACCCACTGGATAATTTTGTGGTTGGGTGGCTCATGCAACCAGAACTGAATGCTAGTTGGACTTGGCAAATGTATCCCCTGTAATCCTCCACACCTGTGCAGTCCTCCACCCCTCCGCAACAGTGCCAAGTGTATGCAAAATCTACTAGAAGGGCAAAGAACATGGGGCTGGGGACACTCTGAAGTAGGGAAATCTTCTTTTTTTTTTTTTGTGGCACTGGTTTCACAGGTTTGGACAGCTCACTGTTTGAGATATGCACTTTTTTATTTGTGTTGGTAATTTCATGGCAGCTGGCCTTATACATTTTTAAAATAGTACTTTTTAATACATTCATGTTAACATATAAAGGCTTTGAATTCATTAACAGTTTATTACCATCACTACAGATCAGGGCCGGCTCCAGGCACCAGCTCAGCAAGCAGGTGCTTGGGGCGGCCAAGGGGAAGGGGCGGCACTTCGGGCTCTTCGGCAGCAATTCGGCGGTGGGTCTGTTGGTTCCCCTCGGAGGGAAGGACCGGCCGCCGAATTGCCGCTGAAGAAGAAAGCGGCGCGGTGGAGCCGATCGCGATCGCGGCTTTTTTTTTCTTTTTTTTTTTTGCCGCTTGGGGCGGCAAAAACCTTGGAGCCGGCCCTGCTACAGATGAACTACATAACACATGCATTTCAAAGAACAAAGATAAAACCATGATGGGGCATAACTGGGAAGTCATATGCAACAAAACATCTCAATGTAACTTTTCAAATCCACAACTAAAAACCTGAGTTCATCTCCTCCATAAGAAAAGGCATAAGAGCCACCAGCCCCTCCACGATAGTATAAGCAGTCATTCCATCCATAATTAAAAATTCATAACAATCACTGGCCTCCCTAGCATACAGTGATAGTACTTCATTTATTGTTGATATTGCTGTACAGATACATTGATAAACATACTACTTTCTCTCATCCATTGGTCCATGGAAGGCCATAACGTGGTCACACAAAGCATCCCTAATTTCTGTTGCACTTTCTGGCTGAGTGTACTGGTCTAGCAATCCATTACTGTCAAGAGTCTACTCTGAATGAAGTGTCTCACCTTTGGCTGCACAAATATTGGGAAGAACACAGTGATGCAGACAGCATTGATAACACTGGAATCCAAACAGTTCTGTGAACAGCACCAGCAGGATTTCCATCTGCCAAATGCACTTTCAACCACCATTCTGCACCTACTGAGAGTGTGATTAAACCTTCTTTTGCCCAGGCTCTGAGATCAGGGTACGGTTTCATAACCCAAGCCAAACAGCAGATATAGTTACTCCATTTATGACAATGTCATTTGGTGGGCACAGTGTCTCAGCCTGTCCATGATGGTAACTCCAGATTGGGGAAAACCCTGTCATCATGCACTTTGCCAGTGCAGCCTATGTTGGCATCCATGAATCAGCTTCTTTGGTCGACAAGGGCCTGCATAACAATGGAGTCCCTTTGCAGTTTATGTACTCATGTGCTCCTTGAGGATGGCAAACTATGGGCACATGAATCCCATCAATGGCCCCTGCACAGTTTGGAAACCCCACAGCCAACTTGCCAACACCAAACTGGTTAGCAATGGACCTGTAGGAGCTAGAAGTAGCCAGCTTCCAGACAGTTATAGCAACCCGCTTCTGGACCAGCATTGCTTTCCTCATTCTTGTGGTGGGGCTAGCTGTTCACAAAGCTCCAAAAACATTGCTTTCTTCATGCAGAAGTTCTGGACACGCTGCTGGTCATCCAAGGGATGGATGATGATGTCATCCCACCAGTCTATGCTTGTGGCTCTGCTCCACAAGTGCCGGTCTACACAGGGGGCATTAGCTGCTCACGACTCCCAGTATAGTTGCATCAGCCAGTTGGAGTCTCTCATGTCTGTATCGTCCTCCTCCACTGAGAGGTACCTTTGGTAGGTCAGAAAATGCTGCAAAAATGTCCACCTGCCTCTGATGGATGCTCTGACCATTTCCTAAACAGGAGCGAAAGGGTGCCTCATTCACATTACTGGCTCTGGTTGACAGGAGCATGCAGACCGAAAAGATAGCTCGGTGTTGGCAGGCTGAGACAACTTCCAGTAAAGTGCCATGGGATGGACAGTCAAGTTTTCCCCAAAGTGCACCATGAACAAAAAGCTAGAGCAGCTACACCAGGGGAGGGTGCCAGAAAGCCTGGGATAAGCTGGTTTGACTCTGGTCTGCATAGTGAAGTCTGGATGCATGAGCATGGGTGTGAAAATTCTAAACCCAAGGTCACTAATCAATGTGGACAGTCAAACGTGGGCTTACAAACCCATGCCTGCAGACTCGGGTCCCACAGACCCAGGTTTACACTGCAGTATAGATATACCCTCTACGGATCTTTGAGGTCCATGATCCTCTGGCAATACTGCTCATACCTGGACCTCACTTCCACCAAAGGAAAAGGTGCATTGACAGCAAGGATAGGGATTCCATAGGCATTAGTTACGGAGTATTTTCCTGTGTGTTTGACAGAAGATTTTGCTGCAAAGAGTATCTTTTCTCTTGTCATGTTCCCTCCCTGCTTAGTCATTTCCCCTAAAACCATGTAGCCCCAAAGACCTGTGAGGTTTGCACAGAGGAAATCTCCCTGCCAATGCAGTATTCTTCCCTACAACACACTAGTATTTTGTCCAGTGCAGTGAGGCTTCTCTTATTTTCCTTAGGAGATCATTCCAAAATGGAACAGATTTCACTGTAAAAATATGTTTTCTGGTATTCAGCCTAAATTTTTCCTTTCTACATTTCATCCCACTAAGTTCTAGTTATTCCTCCTTGTACCATCCTAAATAAATACTTTCCCTCAAACACATTTACAGTCAGCTATTCTTATCTCCTTTCTCAGTAGACAACTGATTAATTAATATTTTCAGAATGAGTGACAGAAGAAATGAGCAAAGATCAAAAGAAGGAAACAAAAGACAAAGGAAATACAAAAAAATCCAACAATCCTGAAAACAGAAGAACAGAAAACCCAGAAAGAGGACTGTATCCTAGGGGATAAAAAAGAACAAACTATGGGGTAGGAATTGCAGCAAGGTGGACAGGAAATAAAATAAGGAGCTCAGCCTCAAGGAATAAAAATACAGTTGAGAGGCTGGTATTGAGAGAAAATAGTAATGACAGATGGAGAAAATACTGCTTCCTCCTATTTGGCCATTTACTGTATTGCATCTTGATTTTTCATTTTGTAAGGAGAAAAAAAAAGTGGAAAAAGAGAGGGAGCTGGGTGGCTTGCAGAGGAGAGAGGACCCTCTGCTGTGACACTTCCTGCCTCACATCATGGCAGATGTCCCCTTTTTCTTTGTAAAAATCTGGTCTCCCCACCTGAAGACAGAGGAGTTCCTCTGTATCTGTAATCCCAGCCGTGCACATACTATATGTGCAAAGAAACCCTGAAAGCATAGCAAACTAGGTATTCTAATTGCCTGCATTGAATACAAAGAAAAGTATACCAGCTTTAAAAGTTTCTTAAATATAATGAAAAACAATTTAACAACAAGAGAAGAAACTGCCATCTGTGATGATGCAAACTAGGAATGAGTAGATACTAATTTCTAATGCTATAGGAAAGTTTAAGTTTCAAAATTGCTGTTAAGTAAAAATCAATGCACTCTGCCCACTCATCCATGTTACTCAGGTCATTCTAACATACCAAACTGCTCAGCAGCTTCAAACAGCCTCCAAAACCAAAACTAAAACTTTGCAACAAAGCGTGGGATTTCTTCCCCCAAAAAATGTTATTGAGGTCCATGATGGACAATATTCATTCGTATACCAGTGGCAAGTTTAAAGTCCAATACCTTGTGACTAGGACTAGGGAAAGGGGGAGATTTTCTGCTTTCCAGTGGGCCATGCTGTACTTGCTTATAGCTCTGGAAAAGTCAGAGATATCGGACTGTAAAATCATTACATTTTTATGTCTAGAAAAGCCATTTAATTTGCAAAGCCAACCATGTTAGAGAAGTGTATTTAAAAGAAATTAAACACTGTAGTTTTAACTTTTCTTTCCCACAGATACCTGAAAATTTGGACTCACTGTAACTCAGGCACTTGGCTTTGCAGGTTTCTAAAATAGTACAAATCGGCATATGAAAAGTGAGTGATGTTGTGGTTCAAAGGTTCAATCACTCATGAATAATGCAGCCATCTGAAACTTACAGGTAAACCTTTTATACCACACCATAATGTATTACTAATATTTATTATTTACATTGTGGTAGCACCTAGGAGCCCTCATCATGGACCAGAAACTAGGCACTATGTAAATACAGAACAAAGAGCCTGTCCCTGCCCCAAAGAGCATACGATCTAAATATTCATTCTCTCTCTCACACACACACATACTTACTATTATAATCAGATCTTCACATATACATACAGTCTGCATATGCTCCCATGGAGCAGGCAGGGTCATGGCCTGACTCCATTAGAAGACTTAAGAGACTGCCAAAAGTTGTTTGAGATACCTAATGACTAAATGCATCAAGAATGTGCTTTGAAGCACCTTCTCTTAGATACTTCATCTGCTTGCTTCAATATGTCGAGGCACATTTCCAGCCATTAGATAACTAAGAAGTGCCTTGAGACATCTCAAAACATCAGATCTTTTGAGAAAGTGCAGCGAGATACATCAATACATTTGTCCCTTACATGTGCTGAACAACTTCTGTCAGCCCTTTGGCTATTCCATGGAATAGGAGGAAGAACTCCCTTAGCCCACATCTCATGGAACAAATCATTTCCATGAGATATGGGCCATGGACTATATATGTGCCCAGTAAGTAACCTAGTAAGCAGAAATCTTTGTTGAAATGGAAGTAATTTTCTGTGCATGTCCCATAGCAGCAAGCAGGATCAATCTGGGAACAAGTTAGATACATGAAAAACTGTTATATGGTAAATCCTGAGAAACAAAGGACTAAGTATTCTCACACCCTTACCTGTTCCCATACAAATTCCTCTTGCAGTCACAAGCATGTGCAGTAGATAATTTCAGTATGCCCAACATTCTATGCTGGCATAGGGCATAAACAATACATACTTTGCATTAAAAAAAATTGGTGGATTAAAAGTTACATACTGTGCAAACTGAAACCTTTATTACTTTCAAATACTAAACTATTTTCATTCCACCTTATCTTGGAAAGCATACTTCCTTGAGGACTAAATGTTCAACCTTTTTATATTTGGCTGTTTTTGAGTTATTTATTGGCAAAAGTAGGTTGGGAGATTTATTATATTTTAAAAAGCTACACACAGAGAAAGAACAAAGCAGGTGTGTATTATTTTATACATACACAATACTCTAACTCCAACATCTGCATCAATTTCATGTGTACCTTTAAAAAAATTACTTTCAAGCTGAGCCCAAGGATGGACAATTTCAACTTCAAAAGACACATTTCTGAGAAAGTTCCAATAAGAGAAGATAGAATTAGAATGGAAATCCCTACCCAACCCTATCTTTAGTTTTCATTAACCACAAACATTATGCTATATATGGATATCATCTGCTATTTAACTGCAGCCATCTCGGCGGGGGGGGGGGGGGGTTGAATTCATTTAACAACACACAGCAGCATTACAGACAGTAATAGTTGAGCAAAAAAATGAAGAATAATTTATACAATTTAAGTTAAAGGAAAAAATGAGAATAGATAATATAATGATCAGAACTAGAAGTTGGTCATGACACCATGGCTAAAACCCTTGTTTTTAGGGGGCAGGGCAAAATGGCATGGGATTTGTAATAACCCAAAGCAGTCAGGACATTAGGTTTACAGCTCATTCAAATGATGGAACTTCCAACAGCTCAGTGTCCCACTTTCCTACAGCATCTAGGTTTTCCTCAGTGGTCTACCTTCCATGTATCACCTAGGGCTGACCCTGTCTAGCTTGAGATGTAATAAGATCATAGTGCGGCTGCAAGCATGGTTTCTCTAAAAGCAGATTTTCCACTATGTGAATTCACAGTTGTCTTTAAATACTTGGTAATTAAATATACATTACTAATCATAATGAGAGGTATACATAAACTATAATATTAACATTAAAAATATTTTTTTTTAAATTCTTTTCTAATCCTGTTTTAATACAAAGTGTTAATAGTTACTGTGTGTTGTTAGATAAGAAGACAGGCAATTAATTAGTTACAGTCCATAAAACTGTTTGTATTCCGGTACTAGCAAAATAAAATTTTAAAGCAACCCAATCTACTAGTTATGGAGGACATCAAAAGCAGTTTGTGTAGGCAAGAGGTAACAGATGCAGGTTATTATTTCTAATGTTTTCCTGGAATCTCTTTTCAAAATACAGAAATATGAATCCTACCAGGCTTTCATGCATCAGGACATCTCAAGCATTAAGAGCTTGTTCTTATTTCCTTGCTGTTTCCTTCTTTCCTCTTCTAGTTAAATGAAACAGAGAACAGATTCTAGCCTGACAAAGAAGAATGCACCACCCAATGCATACATACAGGCTGCAGCTGATACACAAATAACAGCAACATAAACCATGGCAGAAATAATGAAAAATGTTCATGTTATTACCCCAAGTCCCAGGAAGGCCTCGCTCTGTTGTATATGTAAAAATAACCCCACCCTTAGATACCAAAGCACAGCCCAAATGATTTCTCTGTACTCTTAACAAAGCACCACGATTACCAATCTAATCCCCTCCCCCTACTCCGTTACTGTGTCGGGGCTGGGCCTTTTTCCTTTTAACTCCCTACCGGCAGGTCAGACACCACTCCTTCAGCTCCTACCAAACTCCGATCTGGATTTTCCTGCCCTTCCGAGTGATATAAAATGAAAGGAATCCATTTCATGCATGTTACAGTGGAGGAAGATCCAAAGTGGATGAGTGGGTGGATGTTATTTTCAATTATTTATTTTAGGGGATTTGACCACCTGTATCCCACATGCCAACTTTTAGACTTGATCAAGAGGGAGAATTTGGTTTGATGTAGGAAAAATAAAAATAAAGCTTCAGGTTCCCCTATGAAGTTCTAAAATATCAGGTGCAATATCCTGCATTTTAGAAGATTCTCAAAGATAACCTGCAAAGAATGAAAAACCAGGCTTGTGACACTGCCTTCCTCTTCTCTCCCTCCCTGAAATTCTGGGCTGCTGAGCCTGGAAGACTGAAGAACTAGCAAAATCACAAGAAGAGTGAAAGCTAAGGGAGAAGAAGTGTTTTTAGTCAACCTGTTTAGAATGATTTGGTTTTGTTAACTGTCTCAGTTTCAGCGTTGACTGCTCCCTCCTCCCATCTTTCTGGTCTTCCTTGAAGGTACCCTCTTAAGTTTTCTAGCTCCCAGCCATTACCCCTCTTGGGAGGAGGACACCCGTGTTGCTCTCCCTACAGAGGGAGAATTTAGGCCTATAGTCCCTATGCACTTCACTGTGGTTTCCGCAGCATCCAGCACCAGTGGTTAACCTTTCGCCAGGAGCTATTACAGTTATCAACCAGCCTTCACAAAGCAAACTGCTCTTATTCATAGAATAAAAACATTACAGAGAAGACAATAAAAACCTATCCTCATTCTAATAGCATTGTGACGTTATTGACATAATCTGTAACTGTACACTGTTGCGACCACTGTTATATATTTGCAGCAAATATTCTATAAAGGTTCAGGTTGTCGTGTAAGGGGTCTATGGAGAGGTTATGGTTTGCTGGTTATGATTATGCTGTCTATATGTGTGTATCATTTTTGTAGTTGAAGTTATGAATATTGGCTTTATAGTGTCTGTATTTCAAACTTGTGCTATGCTTCTGGGTGACACCCCAGACAAGTTGGTGTCAGCTCTGCCTAGCCTGCTTGATGGCCCATTAAGGACCATCAGCTATATAATTGACCCATTGAGAGAAGGCAGATACACCTTGTGAATCAGCAAAGTATGCAGGGACTTGCCCATGTGACTCCAAACTTCATTTTGCTGTAATTTTCCACAGTAAGAACAAAGAGGTGTTCTTACATCTGGAAAAGACTATAAAAGGCTGATGCCTCGTCTCCATCTTGTCTTCAATCCTGCTTCTTACCGCTGGAGGGACTTTGCTACAAACCGAAGCTCTACACAAAGGACTGAAGACCCATCCCAGCTGTGGATGTACTCCAGAGACTTGATTTGAACCTGCAGTTTATTCTATCACTGCTACAAGCCTGAACCAGGAACTTTGCCATTACTGTATGTACTTGATTCCATTTAACCAATTCTAGCTCTCATCAATAGCTTTTTCCTTTTATAAATAAACCTTTAGATTTTAGATTATAAAGGATTGGCAACAGCGTGACTTGTGGGTAAGATCTGATTTGTATATTGACCTGGGTCTGGGGCTTGGTCCTTTGGGATCGGGGGAACCTTTTTTCTTTTACTGGGGTATTGGTTTTCACTATTTGTCCCCATAACGAGTAGCACTGGTGGTGATACTGGGAAACTGGAGGGTCTAAGGGAATTGCTTGTGTGACTTGTGGTTAGCCAGTGGGGTAAAACTGAAGTCTTCTCTGTTTGGCTGGTTTGGTTTGCCTTGGTGTGCATAGAAACCCCAGTCTTGGGCTGTAACTGCCCTGCTTTAAACAATTTGTCCTGAATTGGCATTCTCAGTTGGGTCCCACCAGAACCAGCATCGTTACAAGCATACTAGAGGTATCCCAACTTCCAATAGCATCAGGACATCTGGGCAGCTGGCCAAGATGCAAGCTGGATCCATTTCATGCATGTTATAGGGCAGGCACAGGCTAGAACAGTCTATCAGAATGATCAGGCAACTAGCACTATCCCTTTGAGGTCACCTGGTTAGACCCTTGTTTGTGGATCATCTGGATCTTGGATAATTAGCATGGGCCTATTTTAGGAATCACAGGTGATTACCTCAGAAAACTTATCAGGGCTCTGAACATTCAGGCCCAGAGAAGACTCATCAGTCTCAGAACACTCATCACAATTAGGTGTCAGTCTTTCAAACCTCACTACTGGCTGTGCTCTCTTAGCTACAAGTCTATGTAAGTTTTTCAACTGAACATGAACCCCAATTGGACAATTCAGCTGTTTCTTTATTCAGCTCAGGCCTTTGATCTTCAGTTTCCAGGAACAGGTAATCACCAGTTAATGGTTCTCTCCTCAAGGCATAGCTTCAAAAGGCTGGTTTTTGCATAACCAGAGTTGTAACATTTTCATTAATCACTCCCTACGGATTCCCCTACTTAACACTTATCATTCCAAAAGTCCATGCCTGTCTGGCACATCTCAATATAGTCTTTTGAACTCCTTACACCTCCCGGGACTCACATCTACCACATTAACATCTATTTAACTTCTACACACAAGTTTCAATGGTTTAACTGAAGATGTGATTTTAAACTAAGGGCTTGGCTACACTTGCGAGTTACAGCGCAATAAAGGAGCCCTGGGCGCACTAGCTCACTACTTGTCCACACTGGCAAGGCACGTAGAGCGCTCTGACTCCGCGGCTACAGCACTGCTAGTACTCCACCTCGGCGAGAGGAATAACGTTTGCTGTGCCTTGGCTACAACGCCCAGGCGTCAGTGTGAATGAGGTGTTGCGTTACTGTGCTCTGATCGGCCTCCGGAAACGTCCTATAATCCCCTTAAGTCAAGTGGCCACTCTTGTCAAGACAGCATGCTGACATGCTCTCAGTCTCCCAAAAACCCACTCTCTCTCCCCCCACATACACACAACACACTCCCTGTCACATTCCACCCCACCCCTCCCATTTTAAAAGCATGTCGCAGTCACTTGCATGCTGGAATAGCTGCCCATAATGCACCGCTCCCAAAGCTGCTGCAAGTGCTGCAAATGTGGCCATGCCAGTGCGCTTGAAGCTGTCAGTGTGGACAGATGGCAGCACTTTCCCCACTGCATTCTACGAAGGATGGTTTAATTCAAAGCGCTCTACATCTGCAAGTGTAGCCATGCCCTAATTTTGCTAAATTGGTGCAATTTTGTGTGTGGATACTCTTAAAGTGATTTAAATCTGGTTTATAGCAGTTTAGCATGTCCATACACAGGTTTGCTTTGGTCTAAAATGGTGCCAATTTGTGTCTAGACAAGCCCTTAAAGTTTGGAGAAAGAAAACCTTTGTTAAAGATTCCCCACTTTCAATTAAGGTCTAAGAGCTAAACATCTACATCATCTGAGACTCACAAAGAGATTCTCCAGCAAACTCATGGAAGATCAGACTGAGGCCATGTCTACACTTCAGAGTTAAGTTGACTTAAGTTACGTCGATGATAAAAAAAAAAGTTGTAATTACATCACTTGTGCATGTTAACACAACACTCTTTGTGGCAGCAGAGTGCATCCATTGTTGGTGCTCTAGCACCGACAGAGAAAGCAGTGCACTGTGGGTAGCTATCCCACTGTGCAAATCACCACCTTCTCCAGATAGGAGTTCTGGGAATGGATCGCAGTGAATCATGGGGCAAGGGTCATCACCCCGATGATGCAGTTTTCTCCGTCCCATAACTCCAAGGGCTTCTGACTGTGTTTCACGCCATTTTTCAACTGCTCCTGAAAACTGTGTGCCCGCCATCTCTGCCTGAAAGCATAGATCTTGCACTGCTTGCCAGTCTTGTGATAAGCATTATGAATACAACGCAGCTGATCCTGCAGTATTTCATGACCTGTGAATCTGAACAGGAATCAGGGCTGCCTGCACCCTGCTGTGTGCCATGGAAAGAAACAATTCAAGATTGATGTTGACATTCACAAAACAGGTGCACATGGTGGACCATCACTATTGGGCTCAAGAAACAAGCACTGAGTGATGGGATTGGCTTATGGTGCCGGTACGGGATGACAAGCAGCGGCTGCAGAACTTTCCTATGCACAAAGCCACCTTCCTTGTGTAAGGGGACTGTTGGCCCCTTACTAAAACTCAGTGGGTTTTTTTTGGTTGGGTCAATGGGAAATCAGGACCCTGAGACTGACAGTCCCCCAGGGGCAACGGGGAGAGGCCAATGCTCCAGGTCAGCCTGACTGACAGAGCGGGTAGGCTATGAGGGAGTCAGGAGGCCAGGGGGTTCCCGTCCTCCATGTGAGCTGGAGAGCTGCCTGGAACAGAGTGGGGCTGAGCTAAGGAGAGAGAAGGAGCCTGTGCTGAGCTGGGGAGCAGAGCGACAGCAGCAGCCCAGAGGGCAGACCTGTGCTGGGAGGAAAACAGCAGCAACCAGAGCCAGCGGGTCCAGAAAAGCAGCCCAGAGAGCTGGAGGCAAAGCAGCAGCAGCAGTGCTAAGGCAGGCTGGAGCTGGGACAGAGTGGAGCTGGAACTGAGGCAGAGTGGTGGGGCTGGAGCAGTCTGGAGCCGGGTGTGGTGAGCAGCCGGAGAGAGTGAGGGGGACCCTGGGCAGCGGGCCCAGCACAGGGAACTGCCCCCAGCCAAGAGGGGGATCGTAACCCCGACGGGGGGGAGGGGCTGACCCTGGGAAGAAGGGTTCTGCCACCTAGCGCCTGAGGCCACTGCCAGAGCAAGTGTCCGACCCACAGCATCCCTGCAGCACAGCCAGGGCCTGAGAAGTAGGCTTGGGACTTGTGAGGAACAGACTGAACTTCCCTTACATTCCAGAGATGCCGGTTGTGACATCCCACAGAGCCGGGTTATGTGTTTTCCTTTAACCTTTCCCTTTTTCTCCTTATTTTTTTAATTGGTTGCTGTATAATAAAGTGTATTTGCTTTGAACTGTATGTAATGATCAGTGAGTCAAGGAAGTGTCCAGTGCAGAGAGAGCACCCTGAAGTGGGGACACCCAAGCCCCTGCCCTAAGTGACCATGACAAGGTTGGGAATCGAGCCCCCCAGGAATCCTGGGCCCAGCCTTGTTGGGGTTATGAGGACTCTGCCACCCAGAAGAGCGGAAGGGGAGCCCTCGAGGTCAGGCCATTTCATCACTCAGGTAACTGGGAGATTGAACACAGTCAGTACAGACAGAGCAGGAGATAGAGCCCAGGTTTCTGATATGACAAAGCCAAGTCTCAGCCACTGTGTCATGCTGCCTTTCAGAAGGAATGGTCCAAACTATGTACTTAACTATGCTGTCTCTAACCACTAGACCACACTTTGCACCCAGAGTCATGAGCATAACCCAGGAATCCTAACAGCCAACATTCCTCTGGTGATACCAGACACCTCTGTGTTCTTGGGGAACCAGAGTGCAGTATCCAGCACACCTCTGTGTTCTTGGGGAACTAGGGTGCAGTATCCAGCACACCTCTGTGTTCTTGGGGAACCAGGGTGCAGTATCCAGCCTGACTCATGGAAGACACTCCCCCCCCCCCCCAGCCTCTGCTTAAACCAAAACCCATCAGAGGAAGAAAACTTGCAGAGAGCAGTGAAGAGCAGTGGGAGACACACCTAGACCCCTCCTGACAAGGGTGACAAGATTAAGACATCTCCATTAGCATACAGAATGGAGAGCAGAGACAACTCCCCAAGCCTCATCTGCATGAAAGATGGGACAGGAAGACATCTCAATTTGCATACAGAATGGAGAACAGAGAACCACACTGAATTCTGGGACCAGAAAAAGCAGGGAAGCACTGCATCATGGGAATCTCTGCTCCAGATGCTAATGAACCTATGTCTGCACACACCCAGCTCAGCAATTATCAGACCAATTCTAGTAATGAATCCTTAATTGATATCCAAATACTGAAGCAGCCTAGTTGCATTGTGAGCTCCCTGGAAGAAAACACCACCCATAGCCAAGAGTGATCAGCTCCTATTGTCTAGTCTAAAGAAAACCCTTGAGTCATCAGTTTACCTATAAACAAATCCAGTGTTCTCCCTTGAACCATTGTATTTTCTCTACAAAAACCCCTACTCATCCTCTAGTCAGGGTTCTGATGCTTAGATCCAAACTAGGCATCAGTTCCACTGGAACTCCATCATCTCCTCACTGATCGTGCTGGGGACTCTGCCTGCCTCTTGCCCTCAGGACCCTCAGCTACCACCGTCATCTGGGAACCCTGACCAGTTCAAGCTTCATGGAGTGGTGAGACCCCCTTCTCTCTCTCTCTCTCTCTGTTTTCCTGTCTACCTTAGGTATTAGCCTTTAATCATGTATGTTATGTTGGTTTAGTCCTCCTTGTGTAGTTATCACTATTATTCAATAAATAACTTCTATGGTTAAGTTGGTTGCTTCTCTCTCTCTTGCTGAACTTTACTCGTTTGTGTTTTTAGCTTCCCCCATTCACTCTACAGCAACGCTTCTTTTACCTAAGCTAAAGATCCCTGCAGCGCCCAAAATACGGTGGGGTTTGCTCATCGAGTAGGTTACTGCCAGTACAATTGTGTTGGGGGAGTGGGGATAGGGACGTGCTGAATTTGGGACGCATAAGGGTAACAGCTTGAAAGTGCTGCTTGACCCAGTCCATGGAGCCCAGGGGCATATAAGGAGAGGCAGCTTGAAAGTGCTGCTTCCTCCAGCCCAGTGAGTCCAGAGACATATAAGGGGTCAGCTTGACAGTGCTGATTGACCCGGTCCGCTCAGAATTGCTCTGTTAATGTACGTGTGGGTGTGTGGGTGTTCATCCGGTTCTGGGGTGGGAGTAACCCAGCCCTAGGGACCCTAGGTCCTGCAGGATAGCTCCACTGGGAGGGGACTTGCAGAAGGGAGAAGTAGAGCTCCATATGTAAACACAAGTGACACAAGCAGTACATTGACAGGATTACAGAACCCCCTTCCCCAGAGAAGTAACCCAAATAAATGAGCATACTCCAAAGTAATAGGCACTTCTGGTAACACTGGTGTCTCACAGAGTTGTGTATCCCACTGGCAAAGTGTGTGCTGTGTCTTCCTCTATGGCTGGATAACATCAATTCACCAGCCATTGCTCCTATGGTTGAACTGGAGGCGGTCTATGCGGTAGATCTACAGGTCCTGCACTCAAACCCGGGGTAAAGGGAGTGGGAGCGAGGACTCAGATTCTTTCACTAGCCCATTTCACTGGGGTAGTGTATAAGCCAGGAAAGTTCCCCACAATAGCAGGACCATTCCCCTGCTTACACTTAAACTGTGTGCAGAGTTCTCCCTCGCCCTGCGGTGCAAGTACACGAAAATGAGACAGCCCTAACGGTGCAAAAGTGAGTGGCAATCACTTTGTGGAAGCTGGCAACTCCCAGACTGCTACTGGTGGGGGTTGCGGGGATGCAAGTGTGCCAGGCCATTAATCACCTCCTGCTATAAAGGAATGTGATTCTAAGAAACGTGTGGGAAATAGTGGATAGCTTTGCAGCAATAAGATTTCAAGAACATAAGAACGGCCATACTGGGTCAGACCAAAGGTCCACCCAGCCCAGTATCCTGTCTACCGACAGTGGCCAATGCCAGATGCCCCAGGAGTGAACCTAACAGGTAATGATCAAGTGATCTCTCTCCTGCCATCCATCTCCACCATCTGACAAACAGAGGCTAGGGACACCATTCCTTACCCATCTTGGCTAATAGCTATTAATGGACTTAACCTCCATGAATTTATCTAGTTCTCTTTTAAACCCTGATATAGTCCAAGCCTTCACAACCTCCTCAGGCAAGGAGTTCCACAGGTTGACTGTGCACTGTGAGAACAAGAACTGCCTTGTATTTGTTTTAAACCTGCTGCCCATTAATTTCATTTGGTGGCTCCTAGTTCTTATATTATAGGAACAAGTAAATAACTTTTCCTTATTTGCTGCACACTGTGTGGACGTCTTCAGAGAACTATCCACGATGACTCCAAGATCTTTTTCCTGATTAGTCATAGCTAAATTAGCCCCCATCATATTGTATGTATAGTTGGGGATATTTTTTCCAGTGTGCATTACTTTACATTTATCCACATTAAATTTCATTTGCCATTTTGTTGCCCAATCACTTGGTTTTGTGAGATCTTTTTGAAGTTCTTCACAGTCTGCTTTGGTCTTAACTATCTTGAGCAGTTTAGTATCGTCTGCAAACTTTGCCACCTCACTGTTTACCCCTTTCTCCAGAGCATTTATGAATAAGTTGAAAAGGATTGGTCCTAGGACTGACCCTTGGGGAACACCACTAGTTACTCCTCTCTATTCTGAAAATTTACCATTTACTCCTACCCTTTGTTCCGTGTCTTTTAAACAGTTCTCAATCCATGAAAGGATCTTCCCTCTTATCCCATGACAACTTAATTTACGTAAGAGCCTTTGGTGAGGGTGGGGCGATGAATGTCACGCATATCCCAATTTTGGCCCCAGACCATCTTGTGAGGGAGTACATCAACAGAAAAGGCTATTTCTCTATGACATTGCAGGTGCTGGTGGATCACCAGGGTCGTTTCACTGACATCAATGTGGTGGTCAGGGAAGGTGCATGACACATGCATCTTCAGGAACACTGGCTTGTATAGAAAGCTGCATGCAGGGACTTTCTTTCCAGACCAGAAGTGGAAATGCCCATAGTGATCCTGGGAGACCATGACACCATACACCAGAAACCTTGACAGCAGCAAGGAGCACTTCAACAACAGGCTCAGCAGGTGCAGAATGACCACAGAATGTGCATTTGGAAGATTAAAGGGTCGCTGGCACTGCCTTTTTGGCAGATTAGACCTCAGTGAGGAAAATATTCCCTTGGCCTAGCAGCCTGTTGTGCTCTGCATAATATTTGAGAGTAAACGAGGAAGTTTCCCCAGGGGTGGATCATTTAGGTGGATAGCCTGGTAGCGTATTTTGAGCAGCCAGACACCAGGGCTATTAGAGGGGCTGAACGGGGTGCTATATGAAGCAGCATTTTGATAATGAGCCCCAGTAATTAGTCTTTCTGTAATGAACTGAGCCAGGCATTGTTTACTTGCCACCTTGGATGGCCCCTGTAATAATTCCTGCCTGAGCGTTAACTGTAGCCTGCAAATATGCCAATTGCCACTGTGTATGAATTTCTGTTTCATCGACCTCTGTAGGTCACAAATAAAGAATCACTGTCTTTGTAAGACAAAATTTTTATTAAACAGCAATACACAGATGAACATTTCTTACAAGGGACACAAGGATCTCACAGCTGCATGTCAGTCCAGCTGTCATTATGGAAAACGTCCCTAGGGATGGAGTGCGAAGGGCTGGGAACATGAGAGGAATGGCAGAGGGGGGCAAGGAAAGCAGTTCTGTATGGGCTGTAGGAGGAGTTGAGCACACATGTGTTCTGCCTGCAGCACAATCAGGGATCACAGCATCTCTGTTTGGTCCTGCATGAGCTTTATTAACCTGCTCCTGAGCCTGTCTCCTCTCCTGGCTATCCATTTCTAGTTTCTCGTTTATGGTCTCTCTCCACGCTCTGTGCTCGCTCTTGGCCTGATCTGAAGATTGCAGCAATTCACGAAACATGTCCTCCTTACTCCTCCTCAATCGCCTCCTTATCTGCCGGAGGCACTCCACCAGCATGTAGGAGCTGGCCCTCAAGGGCACATCTGCAGAAGCAAAAGAAACAATATACAGAATCAGAATTGTGTGTGCATTCAGTCTTGAATCAAAAGTTATGCACCTCTTTCTCACTTTCCCTTGGCAAGCATGCAGCATGGCCAGAGCACTAAACACAGTTAGTTTGGCCTGGGGGGACTGGGAGTGGGGATTGCAAAACGGGACCAAGGGTCTGGGTGGTTTGAGAAGGGGATCAATACAAGCACCTGGGGACATTATTCTGAATACTAGCACTGTTTTCCACAGATGGTGGTGATCAAACCTGAAATCACACTACTGAGGGTAACCGAAGATCCAAGGATGCATCTCCTGCATGTGTGTGGCTTCAGATCAGGTCCGTATGCTGCTCGCCCGTGTGCTGCTTTGGTTCCTCCAGAAGTAATTGCCGATTGGCATGGCAAAGTTTCCTACAATGGGGAAGAAAGAAAGCAGCTCTGCGAAGGAACCTTTGGCAGAGGATTGCAGACTATTTGCAAGAAAGTTTCCTAGAGATTTCCATGGAGAATTCCTGGGAGATCTTGGTGTGCATTAACAAACTTTTCCGCTGGGCCCCCACTGCGTAGCTGCACAGAGGAATGCGAAGCAGATGCAAACATTACCTAGTGTTGTTAATGTAGATCCCTTGTCCCACGTGCACCATGTAACAAAATAAAGGATACCTCTACCTCATGTAACCATGCAGTATCAAAGCAAAATGAGTACTTAATGGAGCTCCCCTCTCCTGCTTCTGGCATGCCAGAGATGGACTGCTGGGACTGGCTAGACCCTTCCAGAGTCAAAAAGATATCCTGGCTTGCCATGCCACCAGATGAGCCTGTCCCGTCCCACATCCTCCTCCAACTCGACCTCATTGTCCACCACTTCGTCCTTGAGATTGACTCCACTGGCTGTTGCCTTCAGTCCCCCTGAAGTATCCATGGGGCTTTTGGTAGTGGAGGTGGGGTCATCGCTGAGGATGGCATGCAGCTCCTTGTAGAAGCGGCATGTTTTTGGCATCGCACCAGAGTGATGGTTGGCTTCCCTTGCCTTCTGGTACACCTGCCTCAGCTCTGTGATCTTTGCACGGCACTGCTGCATCCCTTTCATGTCCCTTCTCATCCATGCCATGAGCAATCGGCTTGTAGGTGTCAAAGTTCCTACAATTGGATAGACACTGTGTCATAAACATACAGCTAAGGGTAGCATAAAATCCCTCCTTTACCTGTAAAGGGTTAAGAAGCTCAGATAACCTGGTTGGCACCTGACCAAAAGGACCAATAAGGGGAGAAGATTGGCATGGCAAAGTTTCCTATAATGGGGAAGAAAGAAAGCAGCTCTGCAGACACTTTCAAATCTGTGGGGGAAGGTTTTTGTTTTGTGTTCCTTTGTGTTCTCTCCAGGTCAGCAAGGAATCAGGGCAGAAAAAATACATCTCCCAAAGCCATACCTGAACTAAGCCTCTAAATTGTAAGTAATAGGAAAAAAATGCGTTAAATTATCTTTTGTTTTAGCTTGTGAATTTTCCCTGTGCTAACAGGGAGGTTTATCCCTGTTTTTGTAACTTTAAAGTTTTGCCTAGAGAGGAAATCCTCTGTGTTTTAAATCTTTTTGTTACCCTGTAAATTACCTTCCATCCTAATTTTACAGATGTGCTTCTTTTACTTTTTCTTTATAATAAAGTTCTGTTTTAAAAAATCTGATTGGGTTTTTAGTGTCCTAAAAACCCAAGGGTCTGGTCTGTGCTCACCTTAGTTACGCTCAAGCCCCCCCAGGAAAGGGGGTGTAAGGGCTTGGGGGGATATTTTGGGGAAACAGGAACTCCAAGTGGTCCTTTTCCTAAATCTTTGTCTAACTCACTTGGTGGTGGCAGCATACCACCCAAGGGCAAAAAAAAATGTGTGCCTTGAAAAAGTTTTTAACCTAAGCTGGTAAAAATAAGCTTAGAGGGTCTTTCATGCGGGTCTCCACATCTGCACCCTAAAGTTTAGAGTGGGAAGGAAACCCTAACACACTGCGACTTCACAGCCTCCTCTCCCCACACCGAACAGATCCAGCAACTCCAGTGTACTCTATGCGGAAGCCTATTTGCTGCTGAAAGTCAGCATGGTCAACTGAGAAGATGTGATGTGACCTGTGCACACTGAGCATATAGGAAGTGGAATTTCAAAAATTCCCAGGGCTTTAAGGGGGTAGGAGCGCCTATCTGTGTACCTGGATGCAGGGCAGCACAGTAGAAACTGCTTAACAGAGTGGTCATGATGGGCATTGTGGGACACCTCCTGGAGGTGACATAAGCAAACATAGTGTCTACACTGGCACTGTGTCGCTCTAACTTTGTTGCAAAAAGCTCTATGCCGCTCGCCAAAGTGGTTTTATTTTGTTGGTGTAGCAAAAGAATTACATCAGTGGGAGGACCATTGTTTTGTGTACACCTTCACTGTTTTGTCGATGAAACTTGACTTTTATTGACAAAACTGTATAGTGTAGACAAGGCCTTATCTTAAAGATATGATATTGCTAAGGTAAAAAACAAGCAGGACAATAATAACTGCAGCAACGATAATTACAATAATGACAAAACCCCAAACATTTTATACATCATAACAAAGAAAAACTGGCACCATAAAATCATTCACAAATAAAGATTTTGTGCCAAAAATATCTTATTTATATAGAGTTCAGAACCAACGGCAAACTGTAATCTAATAAAAGTCCAATGAATGCCAACAAAACTAACAGTTTCCAAACCACATTCATATATTTTTGTTCAGATGCAGACATAGCAAACATAAAACCATATAAAAACCCAGCACCAGGACTGAACAAATATATTAGCTGGAGTGCACTGTAATAACCGCTATAGTTCAGGTTGCTGGAGTGTGCCCGTTCCAATCCATCCAAGTTGCTCATAACCAGTATTGCCAACCCCAAGCATTCAAAAACCACGAACCTGGCATCCCAAAATTATGAGACCTGCTAAAATATCATATTTTAAACATGCTCCATGTGGGATTCTTTTCATCTGCCGCCTGGTTTGTGAGCATTTGGGGTTCGCACGTTTTCTCTGCAGCCCCTGGGGCTAGGACAGTCCGGGCTCCAACAGGCACGCGGAGGTTCTCCTCACCAGGAGCAGGACCTTGAACAAAAGCACCAGAAACACGCCGGATAAGCGGTGTTGAATCCCACCCTTGGGCGCCCAGCCTGGTTTCCCTGCAGCGCCAGGCTCCGCGGGCACCGCTGCCCCCACCCCAGCGAGGTGTTGCGGGCGGGGGCCGCTGCCCTTGACTCTCGGTAACCGCAAACAGCCGCACGGCTCCCCGCGTCCCGCTGCTGCCCGGCCCCGCGCACCGGCCAAGCCGCTTGGCCCGGCCCCGCGTCCCACCCGAGCGGCGAGGCGGGCACCCGCCCAGCCCAGCAACCGGCGCAGCGCGGGGAGAGGATCCGATTCCCCCCGCGGGTGACTCCGGTCCGGAGTTTCCATCCCACATCCCCAGACCCGACCCCCTCACGCAGCACGCAGGGGCCGAGGCGCATGCGCCCTGGAGTTCTCTCACGGCGGTGGCGGCTGCCCGAAGAGCCAGAGCCGGAGCCACAGCAGGGGCAAGGGGTGAGTGGGGGAGGGGGGCTCGGCGGCAGACACGGCGCTTGGGGCCGGCGGAGGAAGCGCCTGGGCGGGATGGGGACTGCTCCTCCCCCCCCCGCACCCCCCCGCGCTTCGAACAGGGGAAGCCGCCCCGGCCGGTCCCGTCTCCGTGCTCGCGCCCCCGAGCGACGAGGGGACGTTGGGAGAGCGGGGCGGAGCGGGGCGGGCTCGTCTCCTGCCGCGCGCGGAGCTCGGAGTCGGGACCGCGGCAGCGGAGGCTGCTGCTGCGGGTCCTGGCGCGCTGCCCCGGAACCCCCGCGGACCCTGTAGCTAAGGCGGGAAGAGACGATGAGCCCCGGGGGGGGGCCTGTCTCGCGCTCCCCTCTCACTTGAAAACGCCTCTAGTCAGCGATGTCGGGGGGGCTGGTAGCTTTGAGGGGGCGACCGGCCTTACTCAGCGTGGCTATTTCGGATGCCCGGTGACAGTTTAAACGTTGATGCTGCTGGTGGAAATGTGGTCATAGGAAGTTCTGCACAATCTGCAGTGAGTGACAACTTCTATTGGTGCCACTTACTTCGATGGCTTTTAAGAAAATACCACCACTTCTCCCCTTGCTCAAAGCGGGGTGGGGATGGCAATCCATATTCCTTATAGTGTGGCCTTGCAGTAGCGGGCAAATGGGGGACCACTCCCCATCTCCTGTGTTTGCATTGTCTCCTAGTGTGACGGGTCCTCGGGGTACAATCTTGGATTGGGACTGCTATGCCCCCTTAACTCTCCAGCCTGGGCTGTCTCTCATAATGGTTGACTAGTGACAGTAGCAAATCTCTCCAGGTGCTGTTAACACTTAGCCACCAGCATGCAAGATACACCCAGATAAGTTAAATGAATGCTGTGCAAGTCACTCATGAGCTATACAGAGGGAAACACCAGCAAATGCCCCCACCCCCTGTCCTGCACCCCAGAAATGTACCATCTTACATGGCTCAGGATCTTCTCAGTAATTAATTCACCACTTTATCAAAGGATAATGGATATGTACCAACTACTGTAATCTCAACCACTATAGACAAACTCACTGGTAAGGGTAAAACATTAAAATAAGTTTATCAACTACAGAAAGATAGATTTTAAGTGTTTATAAGTGGTAGGCATATAGGACAAAGATGGTTCCGAAAGAAATAAAAGCAAAATTGCAGTCTAAATTCTAAACTTTATCAGACTAAGCAAGATTTGAATCAAACAGCTTTTCTCACCCCACTGGATGTTGTAGTCATATTACAGTTCTTAATACACAGGCTGAATTTCCTTCTCAGCCTGGGACCAGTTTCCTTAGTTCAAAGACTTTCTTTCCAGCATTCTTGTTGCTGGTCAGTAGCTCATGATGGTCGCTTAATGCCTGTTTGGGTATGGCTCACCTCCTTCATTGTCACTGGCAAGCTAGCAGTGGGCATCTCCCAAACTCACAACATATTTCAATAACAATATAGCAAAATCTCATAACTTCATACACTATAATGATATGCATAGCAGGGTGGATTTTATTTAAATCACTAGTCAGGAAGACTCAATTTAATCATGGATTTCTACATAAAAGTGCATTCTTGTTGGTTGTTATAACCTTAATACATATTCCTCACAACTCAGAGATAGATGTAGGTTTTATTTTTAGAAGGTACACACTACACATTTGAAAAGTGATTTATTTTGAAAACTTTTCAGATTAGTTTTACAACTATATCTGAAAATGAATGGTTATTTCATTTACCAAAGGTAACTGAAACAGATATTTATGTAGTCATTGGGAGGTGAACTATCTCCAATTCCAGAGGTTAATCATTAATATTTGGAGGATTTTCTTGCCTTGCTGTATTAGAAGGAGAACATCACCAGACAGACATTTAAATTGTTTTATTTAATTAAAACAACGACGTTACGTATTCTGGATTTTTTTTCTTCAACAGCAAACATAATATTTTAACAAAACAAGCATATGAATTTTTGAATTTAGTTAAACATTCAAATTTTTTAAAATCAGGTTTGTTTTTGTTAAAATTGTTTTTAACTAAAATAGTTAAATGAAATATTTAAAAAAAATAAAAAAAATAGACTATGTCAGCCAGGTCAACATGAGAAACTTAAAATATTGGCTTCTGCAGCTAAAGTTGTCTTCACCTTCATTTTCCTGTTTGTTCATAGTCTGGAAAAGAAAAACAAGCTTTCCTGCTTTTTCAGGTCCCAAACAATTTCTCAATTTGGAATGAATTAGTTCGAAGGATGAAAATATTCTTTCTACACTGGCAGAAGAAGCTACTGCTGTTAAAAGTGAGATTATCACTTCAACAGTCTCTGAATCCAAGTGCTTAAGTGACTTCCACCAGTTCACTGGTGTGACTTTCTTTAAAACATCATCAGCAAACATATATTTCTTGAATGGTTCACCCTTAGCGCTGAAGTTTAATATAGTTGGCATTATGGAGGGATGATTGCTGGATGTCCATGTCATAGCCAACTCCTCTTCTTCAGCAGTTAAGGTTTGACCCTGGTACTGAGTATTGAGAACATTTGCAAGAAAATGAGCTGGAGATAGTGCTTGTCCCATTTGTTTTTTTAATGCTTGTAATTTAACTCTGTCATTGCATGTTTCTTGTTTTAAGATGTCACTCAGTTCCTTCCAAATTTCAACAGCATCAGCAATAAAACAGCTATTTCCCTGCATTTTGTTCAAGGCTACAGAAATAGGCTTCAGGGTACTCAGCCTGTGTTCAACATTTCTCTTAAGCCCAATGTTGAGAACTTTGGCTGTGACAGTGCCATCTATTTTTTCACGATTTTGTTCACAAACTGTCATCAGATTAGGCCTGTTCTTGATATAGTGCTCAAAACAGTCCACTACTGAGTTCCATTGCACGTCTTGTGGGAGAGTTAGCTTGGTTCCTCCCATTTTTTTCAGATCAGCTGCTGCAAAGTGGCTGTTACGGAAGTATTTTGCAATTTCAACAACATTAGCCTTTATTTCTGGAAGGAGGTGTATCAAATGAGCACTGCAACCTTATGTTATTAGCTTGGGACTCTCTTCTAAATAATTTCTTCTCATCTTGGATACATTTGCAGCATTGTCTGACCAAGCTGCATACTAGACATTTGAATTTTTTTCCACAGTTTGTTATAGCTTTTACTGCTACTTCTTGTAAGTATTCTGCTGTGTGTGCATTTCCTGATGTATCAATTGTTTCTGTAAGGAAGCCTTCCCTTTTTCTGTTGTCTCTCAAGCACATACAACAGGATCATTGTGGACATTGCTCCACCCATCAAGACTCAGGTTAACAATTTTCCCCTCTAGACCTTTTGCACACTGCTCAATTTCTCTCTCATACACTTTATCCAGCAATTTGCCTGCGACATCTGCTCTGTTGGGTGGACTGTATCCTGGTCTTAATGACTGAATCCTGTTAATGAAATGTGGGTTCTCAATCATACGGAAAGGAGAGTTTGTTGCATAAACAAGCCAGGCAATTTTTTCATCAATTACCTCTTTTTGTAATCTGCTGGTTCTTATCACAAACTTATTTATGGTTGTTTCTGGATGATGGAGATTTTTTTTTCTTTTTGCTACAGGTGATATACTGTGGGTATGTGACATACATGATGTGACTGAAACACTATCATTGGCAGAAAGCACTGAAACTCTAGAAAATGATGGTGATCTTGAAGGTGGATAGTCTTCAGAATCCTGTATGTTGAGGATGGATTCTCCTAAACAAAATAAGTTAATGCAGTTATTTAATTATTATTACCATCCTGCTCATTTAGTATTACTCATTGCATTCACTGACACTCAGTACTACTTTAAAGGTGAAATTGTAAAAGGAAGATCTGCCTATTTCAGCTATTTATTTTTTATCATAACTTCATCTAAAATGATAGTACCATAGAGTAACAACTATATTTTTTGCTCAAACATGAGAATTCAGGAATAGTCCAGAAGGAGGACAGGCAGTCCTTAAGAAAGAAGTATGAAATAGAAGAGTTTACCAATCTGAACATCCTGCATGTTCAGACATGTTCCTTTCATCATCTTCAACATAGCTTCCTCCTGAGAAGGAACACTTCTCATGATGTTGTTTCATTCGAGCAACCAGGCCTTGCATTGCTTTGTTGCACTGTTTGCATTTTGCATGCATGCCTGTCTTACGCACAGGTAGAGGAACTTCATTAAAATATTCCCAAACTGGGTCTCTTTTGCGGCCTGCTGCCATTATAGGTTTTCCCTTCTAGTGAGAGAATGGTATGGTAGATCTCAGATCAATGAAAGCTACACTGAGAGAGACCTCAAGACTTCTGGAATATGCTGCTCAAACAGTTTCACTTTTGTTTCTACTGCCTGTCCCTCCCTTCTCACATTTATCTCTAGACTTCTTCTCCTTGTCCAGATCTGTTCCGCCGCCAACAATCTTCTATTCATTGAACTTTTTGAAATTTTGCACTTTTAGAGAGAGGTAAGGGATTGACTCTGTGTACAAAAATTTTCAGAGGGACAATAGGGTTGAGGTCTGTTATTTCTCACCTCTATATATTATTTATTTATGTAAAAACATTTTTGCTGTTAACAAGCATGTTATCGAGAACTGCAAAACTAAGCATCTCTGTTGGTATCTTCTAGACTGAGCACTGAGTCCCATTGGATAGATAGAAAGATTAACCAAAATAATCTATACAGAAGCCCCTGGAGCCCCATAAGATTGGGTCCCTAATCCATGAACTATTGGAACTCATTTACAAAACTTTTCTTAAACATTACATGAATATATTGTCTCATACTATAGAATTACAATTTATAATCCCTATTCCATGATGAGATATCTTTGAGCTATAATGTATCTTAATTAAAACTACCTTTAGATAGGTTTTTCCCTCAAAAAGCATTTAATCAAAAAATCCGATTTAAATTAAAAAAAAAATCTGTTAAAAAAAAAAGAATCATTGATTTGTATCCACCCTGATACATAGTTTGACAGAACAATGACCAGGCATGCTTTATATGAAATATAGTCATATACAAATGATGAATTTTGGGATTAGAGTGTGCTACTTTGAGGTACAGTGCATCACACCTAGCTTCTTGGAGAAGGTAGCTAGGTGGCTCAGGCCCTTCTTGTCTTCCCAGGTGTCCGTAGTGGTAGGGACAGCAGTGGTTGGGATAGTAACTGACAATAATATGACCTGGTGTGCTCTGATAGTCAGGGCTTTGGAGCTGTGCTCCGGCTCCGCTCCAGCTCCAGGCAAAAACCTGCAGCTCCACTGCTCCGGAGCTGCTCCGTGCTCCAGCTCTGGGCTCCGCTCCAAAGCCCTGCTGATAGTGGATGTGGGTATGTGTGCAGCATTTTGGAGCAAGCCAGGATGATACATTAGGGCTAGCGGGATTCGTGGTTGTGCTCTAAAAATAGTTGTATAGACAACATTGTGAAGTTTTGGCTCAGGCTGGAACTCTGTCTCTGAAGACCGTCCTCTGCCCTAGGCTTCAGAGCCATAACCACGATTTCACAGTGCTGTCTATACAGCTATTTTTGGAATAATAGTGTTAGCCCCGCTAGCTTAAGTCTGTTGACCCAAGCTGGGAGACTTGCTCCAAAATGCTCTGTAGACATATGGAGGCCAGGTAGCTTTCTTACTGGCTGTAAAGGCTGTTGCTCTGATCTCTGCTGGAGACTGTTTGCACAGTCTGGTAAATAGTCTGCATTGGTTAAATATGGTTCAGATTTTCAGGCTTTTCTTCACAACTGTAAGAACCAGAAATGTAATCTTAGAGTCTGATATCACGTGTCTCTGGAAGCTGGGCTCCTAAACACATGGCTGTTATATCTGTGCCTTAATCTGGCTTTGTCCATACATGTATCTGAAAAGATAAAACCTGAGAACAGTGGCAGAGCATGTGATTATAGTTTAGATGTGTGTATTTTTATGCCTGGTGGGTAGGGCTTGGGAGAGTGCCGCCCCCCCAATTTGAGGCCTGCTCTTAATGAAACACTGATGTCTCAAAACACAATAATTAGCCTGGAAATTCAAAGCTAAACTTCCAGGTTACTGAAAAGAAACCACTCAAAACCCAAACATTTAAAATATGCATACACCTAGCTACTATAACATGTTAACAGATTAAACCAGAAATCTTGTGTCTTGCATCCAACTAAAGTAATACTTCATAAATATTTTTGTAGCTTTCCTAGTGCTTTTCATCTCTTTTAAACCTCAAACATGGACACCGAACCTGAGGTAAAGAAAGAGAAGAAGCAGCATCAGCATCCTTTCTACTGCAATGTGAGTACTTCATATTATTAAGGGCCTTTGACAAAGTATAATTTTATCCATTGTTGAAAGGTTTGAGGGTAGGAGCAAAATCAAAGAGTTTGGGGAAACCATTGAAAACTAGTTTCAGAGTGGTAGCCGTGTTTGTATCAGCAAAAACAATGAGGAAGTACTTGTGGCAACGTAGAGACTATCAAATTTATTTGGGCATAAGCTTTCGTGGGTTAAAACCTACTTCATCAGATGCATGGAGTGGAAAATACAGTGGGAAGATTATCTATCTATCTATCTATCTATCTATCTATCTATCTATCTATCTATCTATCTATCTATCTATCTATCTATCTATCTATCTATCTATCCACACACACACACAGAGAACATGAAAAGATGGGGATTGCCTTACCAATTCTAACAAGACAATTCAATTAAAATGGACTATTATCAGCAGGAGGAAAAAATCACTTTTGTAGTGGTAATCAGGGTGGCCCATTTCAAACAGTTGACAAGAAGGTGTGAGTAATAGTAGGGGGAAAAATTAGCATGGGGAAATAGTTTTTAGTTTGTGTAATGACCCATCCACTCCCAGTCTTTATTCAGGCCTAATTTGATGGTTTCCAGTTTGCAAATTAATTCCAGTTCTGCAGTTTCTTGTTGGAGTCTGTTTTTGAAGTTTTTTTGTTGAAGAATTGCCACTTTTAAGTCTGTAATTGAGTGTCCAGGGAGGTTGAAGTGTTCTCCGACTGGTTTTTGAATGTTATAATTCTTGATGTCTGATTTGTGTTCATTTATTATTTTGCGTAGAGACTGTCCTGTTTGGCCAATGTACATGGCAGAGGGGCATTGCTGGCATATGATGGCATATCTCACATTGGTAGATGTGCAGGTGAATGAGCCCCTGATGGTGTGGCTGATGTGATTAGGTCCTATCATGGTGTCCCTTGAATAGATATGTGGACAGAGTTGGCAACAGGGTTTGTTGCAAGGATAGGTTCCTGGGTTAGTCTTATTGTTGTGTGGTGTGTAGTTGCTGGTGAGTATTTGCTTCAGGTTGGGGGGCTGTCTGTAAGCGAGGACTGGCCTGTCTCCCAAGGTCTGTGAGAGTGAGGGATCGTCCTTCAGGATAGGTTGTAGATCCTTGATGATGTGCTGGAGAGGTTTTAGTTGGGAGCTGAAGGTGACGGCTAGTGGCGTTCTGTTACTTTCTTTGTTGGGCCTGTCCTATAGTAGGTGACTTCTGGGTACTCTTCTGGCTCTGTCAATCTGTTTCTTCACTTCAGCAGGTGGGTATTGTAGTTTTAAGAATGCTTGATAGAGATCCTATAGGTGTTTGTCTCTGTCTGAGGGATTGGAGCAAATGCGGTTGTATCTTAGAGCTTGGCTGTAGACAGTGGATCATGTGATGTGGTCTGAATGAAAGCTGGAGGCATGTAAGTAAGTATAGCGGTCAGTAGGTTTCCGGTATAGGCTGGTGTTTATGTGACCATTTCTTATTTGAACTGTAGTGTCCAGGAAGTGGATCTCTTGTGTGGACTGGTCCACGCTGAGGTTGATGTTGGGATTGAAATTGTTGAAATCCTGGTGGAATTCCTCAAGGGCTTCTTTTCCATGGGTCCAGATGATGATGTCATCAGTGTAGCGCAAGTAGAGTAGGGGTGTTAGGGGACGAGAGCTGAGGAAGCGTTGTTCTAAGTCAGCCATAAAAATGTTGGCATACTGTGGGGCCAGGCGGGTACCCATAGCAGTGCTGCTGACTTGAAGGTATACATTGTCCCCAAATGTGAAATAGTTGTGGGTGAGGACAAAGTCACAAAGTTCAGCCACCAGGTTTGCCGTGACATTATCTGGGATACTGTTCCTGACGGCTTGTAGTCCATCTTTGTGTGGAAAGCTGGTGTAGAGGGCTTCTACATCTATAGTGGCTAGGATGGTGTTTTCTGGAAGATCACCAATGGATTGTAGTTTCCTCAGGAAGTCAATGGTGTCTCAAAGATAGCTGGGAGTGCTGGTAGCGTAGGGCCTGAGGAGAGAGTCTACATAGACAGACAGTCCTGCTGTCAGGGTGTCAATGCCTGAGATGATGGGGCATCCAGGATTTCCAGGTTTATGGATCTTGGGTAGCAGATAGAATACCCCTGGTCGGGGCTCTAGGGGTGTGTCTGTGCAGATTTGTTCCTGTGCTTCTTCAGGGAGTTTCTTGAGCAGATGGTGTAGTTTCTTTTGGTAACCCTCAGTGGGATCAGAGGGTAATGGCCTGTAGAATGTGGTGTTAGAGAGGTGCCTTGCAGCCTCTCGTTCATATTCCGACCTATTCATGATGACGACAGCACCTCCTTTGTCAGACTTTTTGATTATGATGCCAGAGTTGTTCCTGAGGCTGTGGATGGCGTTGTGTTCTGCACGGATGAAGTTATGGGGCAAGTGATGCTGCTTTTCCACAATTTAAAATGGCTTGTGGTAGCATCTGTCTGGTGATTTCCCCTACTATTACCCAGGTTCTGGAACCCCTCCTCCTCCCCCTTTATTTATTTATTTATTTATTTATTTATTTGAATCACCCCTATCATATTTCTAGCTGGTTCCAATACAAGGTTTCCCTGTGCAGATACTTGACTCTTTTTCTTGCTATTAAAATGATAATCCAGCTCTCTTAGACCAGCTATTTCTGACTACAGACATCATGCATTATCTCCTTTCAGGTACAATATTTTTTTGATTCTCAAGATCAGAAGAGAGAAAAATGTTTTAAGTAATGAAATAGCCTCCACAGATATTCCATTCTTTAAATTGCCACATGGGTCTGGAATCTTTGCAATCAGTTAACACCTAACTGTAGAGTCTTCCTTTGATATGTGTGCACTTCTGCACAAAAGCTGTCCATACCAAAATATTGTTAGCTAATAGTTAAGGTTGAGAGTGCTAGTCAAGCATTTCACGTGTCTGTGGGTAAGGGGAAAATTATAGAAGTAGTCACTGCTGTTACTCTTAACAGTCTTCATTAATGCACACCCATAAACTGGAAGTTAAGAATATTTTGAGTGCTGTATAGAGATAGCTTGGTCCTGCAATGATGCCCTGGATAAAAAAACAACCAAGGATACCCTGCTGTTGCAGATGGGATTGCAGCTCATGTATGCCTACCCGAGCTGCAAGCTTTCATCGGCTTACCACAGTTCAAAATAGGCATGAAGCTGCTGTAGTGCTGATCTTCAGTGGGGCTGTATAAGTGCACCTGGAACCCTGGGTTTGTAATCATGTTTCTAGCCCATGCTGAAACCATTGCTATTTTTAGCCATGCTAGGTAGATTAAAGCTAGAGCAAGTATGTCTACCCGAGCTGCAATTGCACCTCCAATTACAGTACAGTAGAACCTCGGGAATGGAGGTTCTTTGTAACTCTGAAATGTTCATAATTCTGAACTAAATGTTATGGTTGTTCTTTTAAAAGTTTACAACTGAACGTTGACTTAATTAAACTTTGGACCTTTACTATGCAGAAGAAAAATGCTGCTTTTAACCATCTTAATTTAAATGAAACAAACACAGAAACAGTTTCCTTACCTTGTCAAATCTTTTTTTTTAAACTTTCCCTTTATTTTTTAGTAGTTTACATTTAGCACAGCACTGTACAGGTTGGGGTTTTTTTTTGGGGGGGGGGGAAGGGGGAGGGTGTCTCTGCTGCTTGATGGCGTACTTCCAGTTCCAAATGAGATGTGTGGTTGACCGGTCAGTTCATAACTCTGCTGTTCATACCTCTGAGATTCTACTGTATAGACGTATCCTAAGAGACAACCTTATCCATCCATAACATGGGTAAAACAGGAGGTAGTTGTGCAGAGTATGCACTCTACACTCCACCAGAAGCAAAGCCCCTGCTAAGTGGAGATCTTGTTCAAATTTGAACACACATGAGGCCTTTGCATAGTGGGGTCTATTTTGCTTAGAAGGGAAGCACGGTTAAGTCAGGGAGTATGGGGAAACAGATATGTTGGAGGGAAACATCTATGCCCTACATATCTCTCCTGAGGAACCTCATTTAGTAGGCTCATTGGTGCCTGACAAACGTAGGGGGGAGGGATAGCTCAGTGGTTTGAGCATTGGCCTAGGCTAAACCCAGGGTTGTGAGTTCAATCCTTGAGGGGGCCATTTAGGGATCTGGGGCAAAAATCTGTCCGGGGCTTGGTCCTGCTTTGAGCAGGGGGTTGGACTAGATGACCTCCTGAGGTCCCTTCCAGCCTTGATATTCTATGATTCTATGAACGTACCTTGGCTTTTGAACCTGACTACCTTACTGAGGTTTGTGTGTATGTTGGGAGGAACTGGGGAGGAGTGGAGGCTCCTGGATACCTTTATTCACACATGTACACCACCTCTGCTTAATCTCATTTGGCTCATCTTTCCACAAATGAGCCTACATAAATTTGTCAGAGTCTGATGCGTCTACTGAAGTTTGTTGGGTGTCAGGGAGAGAACTGGTGTGTTTAATTGTTGTTACTGAGGAGAGCGTGGATGTTGGATGGTGGGGAGCTGGCTGTTTGCAGGCACAAAGAGGAGCTGAGTTGCTGAGGGAACTTGGGTGGAACCAGGTTGTTTGGGGAGGCATAGAGGGAGTGGTTGGGATGCAGGGGGTGTTTAGCGTTTCTCCCTTCCTGTAAATGTGGATACCTGTCAAACCTCATTTGGCTTGTTAGTCTCTGACAAGCATATGCAAGCTTATTGGGGACTGAGGGGAGCCTATGGAGACTTGTGGGGTATGAGGGAGGATGCAGGCACTGGGAGTACAGGGAGTCATAGGGGATATGGAAAGTCTGGCTGTGTGAGGTTGGAGGTACAGGGTGCTAGGGCACATGGGATGAGAGAGGCACTGACAGAGCATGAAATGTATGCAGAGTGAATGCCTTAAGCAGATGGTGACCTCAGCTTTTCAGTACCCTGCTCATTCCCTGCCCAATGTGAGTATACAAACCTTAGGAGGTCTACATTTGCTTAAAGGACTCACTCACCCTGGATACCTTTCAAGGGGTGTATGGGGAAAACATTCCTTTCAGCCCATTTCATTTTATATCAGTTGCTTTCTCTTCAGTTTTGTAGTCCCTTCAATGAAGTGTTGATGTGAATCACACTTCTTGCACAACAGGAGAAGAGAGAGACAACACTTCCTGGTCAAAGTTTTCAAATTTCTTTAGAGCTTGGGTTTTATATCCTTTATTTTGGTCATCTTTTTGAAGATCACCTTTCCAAACCTCTTTTAATGAGATTGAGAGAGATGGCCTCCCCTCTGGTACAATGCAGTTGAATGTATTTGAAGGGTTTGGGCGAACCTGAAACCATCTTATGCTATGGAGAGGGACTTTTAAATGAAATATAGTACTTTGATCATCCTCTTTGGAACCCAGTGAATAGAGTGTTGGCTGCTGTTCAGTCTGGCTTTAGAGGACTTGTGTTTCAGCAGAAATCAATCTGTACAACCTCAGGGTCAGTGGTGAGCTGGAGCCGGTTCGCGGGAACCGGTTGTTAAATTTAGAAGCCGGTTTAGAACCGGTTGTAAAGGGGTGGGCAAACTATGTGGCCTGCGGGACCGTCCTGTCTGGCCCGCCTGAGCTCCCGGCTGGGGAGGCTCCCCCGGCCCCTCCCCCGCCTTTCCCCCTCTCGCAGAGCCTCAGCGTGCCTCCTGCCGCTTTGAGCGGCATGGTAAGGGGGTGGGGCTGCAAGCTCCAGCGGGCCACGTGGCATTGATACACACTGCCCTGAGCAGCATGGTAAGGGGGCTGGGAGGAGGGGTTGGATAAGGGGTAGGGAGCGGTTGGAGGGGGTGGAGGTTCTGGGGGGGTGGTCAGGGGACGGGGAGCGGGGTGAGTTGGGTAGGGGGTGGGGCAGTGGGGGGCAGGACGTGGGTGGGGGTCGGATGGAGGGGAGAGGCACGTGGGGCTTGTACTCACCGGGCGGTTCCCTACCAGGTCTTTGGTGGCAGTTCGGATGAGCGGGGAGGGGGGAGAAGCACGTGGGGCTTGTACTCACCGGGCGGTTCCCTACCGGGTCTTCGGCGACAGGTCCTTCACTCGCTCTGGGTCTGAAGGACCGGCCGCCGAAGTGCCGCTGAAAACCCGGAGTGAAGGCCCCCCCGCCGCTCAAGTGCCACCGAGGACCCAGTAGGGAACCGGTTATTAGGATTTTGGGAGCTCATCACTGCTCAGGGTGTATAACTGGAGTTTATTAAACGGAGATTTTGATTAGTTTGAAATATCAATGATATTTTTCAGAATTATAGTATTTTTTCTGTTTGCTTGCATAATACTGTAGAAATAATTATGAATCTTCTTTTTAACCTAGATTTGCAAAATCTCGTGTGCTTCTGCATTAAACTTGCAGACTCATTTTCTTGGATTCAAACACAAGACGGTAAGATTAGGGTGTGTGTGTGTGTGTGTCAGATTTTGTAGATAGTTACTTTAAACAGTGATGATGTGTAGGATTGTAATCACTATTTTCTCTTTTTAAAGTATTAAATGTTCTAAAATGTGTAAAAATAGCAAAGCATCTAACTTTTTGTTTAGAATTTTCTTGCTTTACTGTTTCTGTCATGTACAGTAAAGCAGAACTTTTTTGTATAGCAATGATGTTTAAAAAGGTTCATGTTGATCTAGCTGTGTATTGCTGTCTGGATTAGTAAGAACAACGGAGGATTTAAACATTGCAACACTCAGTGTTGCAGTCCCTATCTCCTAGGTACCCAACCAGTGGAATTCACAGCCTCAAGTTAGGTGCTTAACACTCCCTATACAAAGCACGGGAGCCTTGGCATCTGAGGGTACGTCTACACTACGGGATTAGTCCGAATTTACGGAAATCGATTTTATGAAACCGATTGTATAAATTCGATTGTACGCGGCCACAGTAAGCGGATTAATTCGGCGGTGCGCGTCCATGCACAAAGACTAGCGTCGAATTCCAGAGCGTTGCACTGTGGGTAGCTATCCCATAGCTATCCCAGAGTTCCCGCAGTCCCCCCCGCCCATTGGAATTCTGGGTCGAGATCCCAATGCCTGATGGGACAAAAAACATTGTCGCGGGCGGTTCTGGGAACATCCTCCCCCTCCCTACGTGAAAACAACGGAAGACAACCATTTCGCGCCTTTTTTCCTTGTTGAACTGAGCGGACGCCGTACCTCGGCAAGGATGGATCCCGCTCAGCTCAAGTTTGCAGTCATGAACATTGTAAACACCACGCGCATTATAGTGCAGTTTATGCTCAACCAGGACCAGAAAAGCCAGGCGAGGAGGAGGCGGCTACGGCAGCGCGGCGACGAGAGTGATGCGGACATGGACATGGACACAGAATTGTCTCGCGCCACGGGCCCCGGCGCTTTGGAGATCATGTTGGCAATGGGGCAGCTTCTTGCTGTGGAACGCCGATTCTGGGCCCGGGAAACAAGCACTGACTGGTGGGACCGCATAGTGCTGCAGGTGTGGGACGATTCCCAGTGGCTGCGAAACTTTCGCATGCGTAAGGGCACTTTCATGGAACTTTGTGACTTGCTTTCCCCTGCCCTGACGCGCCAGAACACCAAGATGAGAGCAGCCCTCACAGTTGAGAAGCGAGTGGCGATAGCCCTGTGGAAGCTTGCAACACCGGACAGCTACCGGTCAGTCGGTAATCAGTTCGGAGTGGGAAAATCTACCGTGGGGGCTGCTGTCATGCAAGTAGCCAAAGCAATCGTTGAGCTGCTGCTAAAAAAGGTAGTGACGCTGGGAGATGTGCAGCTCATTGTGGATGGCTTTGCTGCAATGGGATTCCCTAACTGTGGTGGGGCGATAGATGGAACCCATATCCCGATCTTGGCACCGGAGCACCAGGGCAGCCAGTACATAAACCGCAAGGGGTACTTTTCTATGGTGCTGCAAGCAATGGTGGATCACAAGGGACGTTTCACCAACATCAACGTGGGATGGCCGGGAAGGGTTCATGACGCCCGCGTCTTCAGGAACACTAGTCTGTTTAAACGGCTGCAACAAGGGATTTACTTTCCAGACCGGAAAATTACCATTGGGGATGTTGAGATGCCCATCGTTATCCTTGGGGACCCAGCCTACCCCTTAATGCCGTGGCTCATGAAGCCATACACAGGCAGCCTGGACAGTACTCAGGAGCGGTTCAACTACAGGCTGAGCAAGTGCAGGATGGTGGTAGAGTGTGCCTTTGGACGTTTAAAAGGTCGCTGGCGCTCGTTACTGACTCGCTCGGACCTCAGCCAAACCAACATCCCCATTGCTATTGCAGCTTGCTGTGTGCTCCACAATCTCTGTGAGAGCAAGGGGGAGACCTTTATGGCGGGGTGGGAGGCTGAGGCAAACCGCCTGGCCGCTGATTACGCGCAGCCAGACACCAGGGCGATTAGAAGAGCACACCAGGAAGCGGTGCGCATCAGAGAAGCTCTGAAAACAAGTTTCAGTGCTGGCCAGGCTCCTGTGTGAAAGTTCTGTTTGTTTGTCCCTGTTGAAAACCCGCCCACTTGATTCACTCATTCCCTGTAAGCAACCCACCCTTCCCCCTTCCCCCTTCGATCCCAGTTTTATTTAAAAAAAAATAAAGTCAGTGTCGTTTTCAAATTACAAATCAAGAACTTTTTATTAACGGGGGGTAATGAACATAGGGAGAGAAATAACCAGGTAGTCCGGGTGGGGTTTGGGAGGAGGGTAGGAGTGAAGGAACAGGGCAGGAACAACATTCAAAATAATGAGAGCCTTTTGCTCGGGCTCTCTAATGGGGTGGACTGGCAGGTTGCACGGAGCTTCCCCCCCCGCGTTCTTACACGTCGGGGTGAGGAGGCTACGGGACTTGGGGAGGGGGGAGGGCGGTTATAGAGGGGCTGCAGCGGCACCCGGTAATCCGGCAGCTGCCGTTCCTGGAGCTCCACCAGACGCCGGAGCATGTCTGTCTGATCACGCAGCAGCCCCAGCGTTGCATCCCGCCACTTCTCCTCTCGGGCGTCCCTCCTCTCCTCGCGTTCGTCCCTTCTCTCCTCACGTTCATCCCTTTTCTCCTCCCGTTGGTCCCTCATGTCCTCCCGCTGGTCCCTCTTCTCCTCACGGTCACTGGCCTCTTGACGGAATTTCAATACAGTCTCCTTCCAATCGTTAAAATTAGCTCTCTCATCCCGGGTCGACTGCATTATTTCCGAGAACATATCGTCTCGGGTGCGCCTCTTTCGCCTCCTTATCTGGGAGAGCCTTCGTGCTGGGGGCGGGAGGATGGAAGAATTTGCAGCTGCAGTAGGAGGGAAAAAAAGGAGAGAAGTATGTAAAAAGATACATTTTATAGAACAATGCTTATACTCTTTCACGGTGAACACTTTTCACATTACATAGCAATGTACAAGGTCGCTTTTTGCATCTTATATTGAGTGCCCGCGGCTTTGGTGTTAGAGATCACAGCAGACGCAGGGCCGGGCAACAGATTTCGGCTTGTATGCAGCCATGGTAAGCCATTGTCCTGCTGCTTCTGCATTAAATCAGCGCCCTCCTTTCCCATAGCAAGCAAAGCCCTTTACGTGCTGCGGTTTCCCTGTTACCGTGCAGCATCAGATAACATAACAACCACCCCCCACCCACCCATTCAATTCTGTGGGATGACCCCCTCCCCCCACCACGTGGCTGGTACCATGGAAGATCCATGCAGATCGCAAACTAGCCCCCCCATCCACTTCTGTGGGATGATCGCGTTACCCCTCCCCCCACCACGTGGCTGGTATCAGGGAAGACCCCTGCTAGCCAAACGCGAAAAACTCAGCGACATTATCCACCCCCTCCCCCCCGCCCGCTTGGCTAACTGCAGGGAAAGATTTCTTTTCAGCTACAGGCAAACAGCCCAGTAGGAACGGGGCCACCTCTGTCCCCCTAATTACATTCCCATATCTCAAACAGGTTACCCTGAACGATATCACTCTCCTGAGGATAACACAGCAAGATAAAGAGCGGATGTTGCTTGAATGCCAGCAAACACCGGGACCATACGCTGCCAAGCTTTGTCAAGCAATGATACCGGATTACTTGCTGCTAGCATGGCGCGGTCAAGTGTCCTACCATGGAGGACGGAATAAGGCTGCCCTGCCCAGAAACCTTCTGGAAAAGCTTTTGGAGTACCTCCAGGAGAGTTTCATGGAGATGTCCCTGGAGGATTTCAACTCCATCCCCAGACACGTTAACAGACTTTTCCAGTAGCTGTACTGGCCGCGAATGCATCCCAAGTCCCCAGGGCAAATTAATCATTAAACAAATACTTGTTTTAAACCATGTTTGATATATTTGAAAAGGTACACTCACCAGAGGTCCCTTCCAGGGGGTCTGCGATGCCGCCTTGGGAGGGTTCGGAGGGCACTTCGGTCAGGGTCAGAAACAGCTCCTGGCTGTCGGGGAGAATGGAGTGCTGTGTGCTCTCCACAAGTTCGTCCTCCTCCTCCTCCTCCTCTTCCCCGTCCGCAGATTCGTCATGCAACGATGACATTAACCCCTCCTCGGAGTCCACGCTCAGGGGTGGGGTAGTGGTGGCGGCCCCTCCGAGAATTGCATGCAGCTCATCGTAAAAGCGGCATGTCTGCGGCTCTGCCCCGGACCGTCCGTTGGCCTCCTTCGTCTTCTGATAGGCCTGTCGGAGCTCCTTCACCTTTATACGGCACTGAATGGAGTCCCGATTGTGGCCTCTCTCCATCATCCCCTTGGAGATCTTGTCAAAGATCTTTGCATTCCGTCTCTTGGAACGCAGTTCTGCGAGCACGGAATCCTCTCCCCATATAGCGATCAGATCCAGTATCTCGCGTGTGGTCCATGCTGGTGCTCGTTTGCGGTTCTCGGACTGCATGGCTACCTGTGCTGTTCAGCTCTGTGTGGTCACCTGTGCTCACCAGGCTGGGCAGACAGGAAATGAAATTCAAAAGTTCGCGGGGCTTTTCCTGTCCAACTGCCCAGAGCATCCGAGTTTAGATTGCTGTCCAGAGCGGTCACAATGGTGCACTGTGGGATAGCTCCCGGAGGCCAATACCTTCGAATTCCGTCCACACTAACCCTAATTCGAACCGGCAATGTCGACTTTAGCGCTACTCCCCTCGTCGGAGAGGAGTACAGAAACCGATTTTAAGAGCCCTTTAAATCGAATTAAATGGCCTCGTTGTGTGGACGGGTACAAGCTTAATTCGCTATAACGCTGCTAAATTCGAACTAAAATCGTAGTGTAGACCAGGCCTAAGAAGGGAATTCTCAGAAACCAGAAAGTTGAGCAGGGTGCCATCTAAGCTAGCCAGGAGTGAAATGCAGATGGAAAAAGGGCAGGACTTAGGGCCCAGATTCACAGTGGTACTTAGGCACCTAACTCCCATTGATCTGGGCCTTAGGTGTCTATCTCCATTTGGGATTCTCAGCTGTGAACTCTTCCCTGAAGTTAGTCACCTAAGCCAGGTCAGTCCTTTCTTGTGGGAGGGGAGGAAAAAGAGAGAGAGACCGACCCACCCATTATAGCCTGTTGGCTAGGGCACTTGTCTTATCAGGTCCTGTAGGGGGGAACACCTAGTTTGGGAATCCTGCCAGGGCTTAGGTATGAGCAAGAGCTCTGAGATGGCATCTGGACTTAAATGGGAAGTCCTTTGTGCATACCCATTGGCTGAAACGTAGGTATTTAAGGGGGTTAGGCACATGCAGCTTTAGGCAGCAGCTGAGCTATGGTTTTGTCAATGCCGTTATTACCTAAATATTGGATTTAGGTGCCCAAGTTCCCTTTATAAATCTAGCCCAAAATATGTTTCAGAGCTTTATGCTCTAGTCAGCAAGGGGCATGAGGCAAGATCAAATACAGATGCAGATATTTATTAATCTAAATAATGAGTTTAATACAATAGGAAACAGTGGATTGATTTAAATCAGAACAATGTAAATAATTGACTTTTACTAATGATTTAAATCAGCAAGCAGGAACCATTGATTTAAAAATCAATTTTAATTTTGTTTTGCATTTGTACTTTTTAGCTATTTTCCTAAAGAAAGTTGATTCTAATTAATTGCTAACCACTGAAATGTTGATTTGCAACTAAATACAGCCTTTACCCTAAACTTAGTGCTTGTCTTTGCTAACCAAGAGGATACACTATCTAAATATATATAATTGCTTAAAAATGTGTATATAGAGTCTTTAATTTTTACATTTTTATTATGTTCGAAAATGGTGAATTATGCATTTCTGATTTACTAGATGATTATTAATTTATACTTGTAATTGGTGTCAAGCTCTATTTGGGTTGAAGTGCAAGTTTAATTAAAAAGGCACAAAACCAGCATTTAAAAAAATTAAATTATCTTAAATGTGCTGGATACATAAAAAAATGATTAAAAAGTTTATCAAAACATGTTTTACATTTTAAACTAATTGTTTTAGTAAACAAAAGAGGTATTATCTGTAGTTAGTGATTTGAACTGATCATTTCTGGTCTGTGTGTCGTTCAAAATTTTGGAACCTGTACATCTCATCCTTTCACACCTAGTTTTTATTCATAGATTGGGAGTGGAAAAAAGCTCCCCTTCTTTTTCAATTCCCAAATGGTTTCTTAACTTTGAATGAATTAATCATTTGACTGAACTAATTGAATAAACTGAAATGAAGAAAATATTCTCTAACTGCAGAAGAGGCTCCTGCTCTTAAAAGCTGTCTTAGCATTGCAACAAAGTCTGGTTCTTCTTCGAGTGCTTGCTCATATCGATTCCAATTAGGTGTGTGCGCGCCGCGTGCACGATCGTCGGAAGATTTTTCCTAGCAACACCCGGTGGGTCGGCTGAGGCGCCCCCTGGAGTGGCGCCCTTATGGCACTGGATATATGCCCCTGCCGACCCAGCACCCCCTCAGTTCCTTCTTACCGCCCGTGACGGTCGTTGGAACTATGGAGAGCGGCATAGCTGACCTCCACCTCCCTAGCTCTTTACTCGTTGTATAAATAGTTGTTTAGTGTAGTTGTTAATAGTTTGAACAGTTTTAGTGTAGTAATAGTTGTAGATAGTGTAGATAGTACTTGGAGGAGTCGGGGTTGATCCCCGTCTCTCCTCCCCGGTACCAGGGCTCATGCCCAGGTCTCCGGGTTTCAAGCCTTGCTCGGCTTGTCTCAAGCCGATGCCTACAGGAGACCCCCACGACTCCTGCTTGAAGTGCCTGGGGGAATCTCATCAGCCAGATAAGTGCCGCATTTGTAAGGCCTTCAAGCCTCGGACAAAAAAGGAGCGAGACTTTCGTTTAAAGCAGTTCCTAATGGAAGCGGCACTTAGCCCGGTGTCCGCGGCACCGAGCGCGTCCCAGGCACCGTCGGTCCGCAGCGCGCCCCCGGCACCGCAACGACCCGGTACCACTAAGGACTCTCGGCTCCGGACGTCTCCGGCACCGGTACAGCCGCGACATCGCTCGCTGTCTCCACGGCCCAAGAAGCAGCACAAAACGCCTGCTGCTCCGGTGCCGTTGCAGACACCGCCGGTACCCTCTTCGGAGCAAAGGACCGTACCGGACCGCCCCACGAGGGCTCCAATGCCGGCACCGTCGATTCCGGCACCTCAAATGCTGTCGAGTCCGGTGCGCATAAGCTCCCCGGTGCACGCCGTGGTTGAGCTCGGACTTCCGTCCACCCCGGAGACCTTCTCCACGGCCCGCGACCTAATCGCTCTGACGGAGCCTGGACCGTCTCACCTTCCGGTACCACCGGTGAGAATGGTCCCATCTATAGGAAAACCCGCCTTCATGTGTCCTCCGTCACAGAGTGGGTCAGTTCGGCACCGGTCTCGGTCCAGGTCCCGGTCTAGATCCTGGTCCCGGTCTCGCCGATGGTCCCGGACTCGGCACCGCTCGCAGTCCCGGCACCGATCCCCATCTCGGCGCCGGTCGTACTCGCGGCACCGCTCCGCTTCACGAAGGTCTCCGTCTCGGTATGACCGGTACTGATCCAGCTCCCGGCACCGATCGTCTCGCAGCCGATCCCGGCGCCGCCAGAGACACAGATCCTCGTCGAGATCTAGATCGACTTCCCGGCACCGTTATGACCGTCGGTCCTGATCCCGGTCGCGGTACCGCCAGAGACCCTGGCACCGATCTCCAGCTCCCACGCGCGGAGCAACGGAGCAGGACGGTGTAACGCGGTATGGGAGTTTGGCCCCGCCTTGGCCCTCACGACCAAACTTGACGTCGCGGGAAGTGGCCGCCGCGTCCAGGGCCAAGACGCGGATGGTGCTAGCCAGGGCCAGGATGAAGGACACGATCCTGACCAGGGGCCCCCACAGTGGTCCTTCTGGACTCCTTGGGCATATCACGAAGCCCAAGGTGCCCCCCCGGGCACTTCCCGCTCTGTACATTCGGAGTCCTGGGTGTCAGAGGCCACCGTGAGCCGTCCTCCCCAGGCAGCCCCAGAGGCGACTACCCTCTCATCAGACCAGGCCCATGCCCATAGCGTGGTGGACCTAGGGCAACCTGACCCTCCTCAACCTGACCTTCCCCAGGATCCGCTAGTCCCGGGGGTGTCCTCCTCATCCTCGCCTGACGAGGCTGTAGCGGGCTCGTCCTCTTCGGACCCACCACCTATAGATCTCCGTGCACACCAAGAGGTGTTACGTAGGGTGGCACTGAACATGAACATACAGGTGGAGGAGGTGGTGGAAGTCAAGGACCCGGTGGTGGACATTTTATCGGCCAATGCCCCCACACGGGTGGCCCTACCCTTTATCCGGACTATACAGGCTAATGCCAATACGATCTGGCAGTCCCCTGCATCTATTCCTCCCACGGCCAGAGGGGTGGAGAGGAAATACATGGTGCCCTCTAAGGACTACGAATATTTGTATATTCACCCCCTACCCTGTTCCCTCGTTGTACAGTCTGTAAACGAAAGGGAGCGACACGGCCAGCAAGCGCCTGCTCCTAAGTCCAAGGACGCTAGGCTCCTGGATTTATTCGGGCGCAAAATTTATTCGACTGGTGGCCTATAGCTCAGCGTAGCTAACCAGCAGGCCCTCCTGAGCCGTTATAACCATAACACCTGGAACTCAATGGGGAAATTCAGGGAGCTGCTTCCCCAGGAGTCCAGGGAGGAGTTTGGGGCCTTAGTAGAAGAGGGCAAGACAGTGGCGAGGACATCTCTACAGGCGTCTTTGGATGCGGCGGACTTGGCAGCTAGGACTTTAGCCTCGGGCGTGGCTATGCGCCAGATTTCATGGCTGCAGGTGTCGGGTCTTCCACCTGAGCTACAACAAACGATTCAAGACCTGCCATTTGATGGCCAAGGGCTCTTTTCTGACCAGACTGATCGCAGACTTCAAAGTCTGAAGGACAACAGAGCCATTATGCGTTCACTGGGCATGCATACCCCGGTAACGCAAAGTCGGCCCTTCCGGCCTCAACCACAGCGCACCTACCCTAACCCTAACCCTCGTCCGCGGCAAGACTTCACTAGAAGACGTGGCCGTGTGTGACGGTGCTGCCAGTTGGAGCCAGCTGAGGTCACTCAATCAGGGTGAACTGCAAACAAAACGGGGCAGACAAACCCCAAACGCTGGTGGATATTCCAATTCTTAGATTTTCCAAGCCAGCACAAAACAACTTCTATACTACCATACAGGTTACTCAGAAGTCCAAACAATGCAGTTCCCTTAAAGTACCCAGCCTCAGGCCTCCATCCAGACACACCTGTCAGATATGATGATGATTACTGAGAATCTTATCTCACCATATAAAAGAAAAGGTTCTTCCAATCCCAAAGGATTAACCACATACCCAGGTTCAATTATAACTTAGATCTTACCCAAAATACACGCCATAGTCAATTCTTATTAACTAAGCTAAANTGGAGCTACAACAAACAATTCAAGACCTACCCTTTGATGGCCAGGGGCTCTTTTCTGACAAAACTGATCCCAGACTTCAAAGTCTGAAGGACAACAGAGCCATTATGCGCTCATTGGGCATGCATACCCCGGTGACGCAACGTCGGCCCTTCCGGCCTCAACCACAGTGCACCTACCCTAACCCTTGGCCACGGCAAGACTTCGCTAGAAGGCGTGGCCGTGGTAATAGGAGGAGACAATCTGGTCCTCCATCGGCCCAGAATCAAGGCCCCCCAAAACCATCGGCGGGGCCCAGGCAAAACTTTTGAGGGTGCGCCCGAGGACGGAGCACCAGTCTCCTTACAAGATCCTTCCCTCCTTTCTCCAACCGCCTTTCCTATTTCCTCCCTGCGTGGTCCAGCATAACGTCAGATCGCTGGGTCCTACGCACGGTGGAAACTGGATACCATCTTCAGTTTGTTTCGCCCCCCCTTCCCACCCCGTCCCTCTTCAGGGACCCCTCTCACGAGCAACTCCTCTTACAGGAGGTTCAAGCGCTCCTGTCTATCGGGGCGGTGGAAGAGGTCCCAAAGGATTTCAGGGGCAGGGGTTTTTACTCCCGTTACTTCCTAATCCCCAAGGCAAAGGGGGGACTTCGGCCCATCCTGGACCTGCGTGGACTCAACAAATTCATGGTAAAGTTGAAGTTCCGCATGGTTTCCCTGGGGACCATTATTCCTTCCCTGGATCATGGAGACTGGTACGCCGCCCTCGACATGAAGGACGCGTACTTCCACATAGCAATTTACCCGCCTCACAGGCGTTTCCTTCGCTTTGTGGTCAGTCGGCAGCATTTCCAATTTACCGTCCTTCCCTTCGGCCTGTCCACAGCACCGCGGGTTTTCACAAAGTGTATGGCCGTCGTAGCGGCCTCGCTCCGACGCCATCGGATCCAAGTGTTCCCGTACCTCGACGACTGGCTCATTCGGGGTCGTTCCGAGCTACAGGTGCAGTCCCATGTTCGCTTCGCCATGAGCTTGTTCAGGCACCTGGGTTTGCTGCTCAACGCCGAAAAGTCCACTTTGCAGCCAACCCAGAGAATAGATTTCATTGGGGCAATCCTGGACTCGACTCTTGCCAAGGCGTGCCTACCGCACCCGCTTCCTGTCCTTCATAACCGTTATCCACGGCCTCCTGCGGTTCCCAACCTCGACAGCACGTGCATGTCCCGCTCTCCTGGGCCACATGGCCTCGTGCACTTTCGTGACCAGGCATGCCAGACTACGCCTCCGCCCACTTCAGACCTGGCTATCGTCAGTGTACCGTCCAGGCCGGGACAGTTTGGACACAGTACTCACAGTGCCTACGGTGATCCTAGCCTCTCTGCATTGGTGGCTGAACCCCGGCCTCGTTTGCGGCGGGATGCCTTTCCAAGCCCCGCAGCCCTCTCTAGTCCTGACCACGGATGCGTCATCGCTGGGCTGGGGCGCTCACCTTGCGGGCCTTCGCACACAAGGTCTTTGGTCCGCACAAGAAATAGCCCTGCATATCAACGTCAGGGAACTGAGAGCAGTACGTCTGGCATGTCAGGTATTCCACGAGCATCTTCAGGGCCGTTGTGTCGCAATCTTCACAGACAACACAACGGCCATGTTTTATATCAACAAACAAGGAGGAGCACGATCCTCCCTCCTCTGTCAGGAAGCCATACGCCTCTGGGAGTTTTGCATAGCCCACTCGATAGACCTGGTGGCATCATTTCTCCCAGGAATCCAGAACACCTTGGCAGACCGCCTCAGCAGATCCTTCCTGAAGCACGAGTGGTCGATACGTCCGGACGTTATCCTTTCTGTTTTCCGGAAGTGGGGATTTCCCCACATGGACCTTTTCGCCTCTCGCGAGAATCGGAAGTGCCAGGTGTTCTGCTCCCTCCAGGGACACTCCCCGGGCTCCCGATCGGACGCCTTCCTGATATCGTGGAAAGACCACCTGCTCTATGCCTTTCCTCCATTCCCGTTGGTCCACAAGGTCCTCCTCAAGTTACGCAGAGACAAGGGCCGCCTGATCCTGATCGCTCCGGCGTGGCCCAGACAGCACTGGTACACCACTTTCCTCGACCTGTCAGTGTCCGAACCGATTCCTCTACCATTGTGGCTGGATCTGATCACTCAAGAACACGGCAGGTTATGTTATCCGGACCTGCAGTCCCTCCATCTCACAGCATGGATGCTGCATGGCTAACTCAATCGGAGCTGCGCTGCTCCACCTCAGTGCAGCAAGTACTCTTGGGTAGCAGAAAGCCCTCCACTGGGTCCACATACCTGGCCAAATGGAAGCGTTTCTCTTGCTGGTGTGCCCTGAGCAAGACTGCCCCTCTGGAGGTGCCAGTACCTACCATCTTAGACTATCTCTGGTCCCTGAAACAGCAAGGCCTAGCTGTCTCATCCATCAGGGTACACCTAGCAGCGATTTCGGCCTTCCACCCCAGCGAAAACGGGCGCTCGGTTTTCTCCAACCCCATGGTCGGCAGGTTCCTCAAGGGTTTGGAACGTCTATACCCACCAATCCGTCATCCGGCCCCTACGTGGGACCTCAATCTGGTCCTATCTAGACTCATGGGTGCATGCTTCGAGCCGATGGCCACCTGCTCGCTTCTGTACCTTTCCTGGAAAACGGCTTTCCTCATCGCTATCACATCAGCGAGACGAGTCTCGGAACTTCGGGCCCTCACATCGGACCCACCGTATACGGTGTTCCATAAGGACAAGGTACAGCTGCGACCGCACCCCGCCTTCCTCCCTAAAGTGGTGTCGGCCTTCCATGTCAACCAAGACATCTTCCTCCCGGTCTTCTTTCCGAAGTCACACGCTTCGCGGAGGGAACAACAGCTTCATTCCCTAGATGTTCGTAGGGCTCGCGCTTTTTACATTGAACGAACAAAACCTTTTCGAAAGACGTCCCAGCTTTTCGTATTGGTGGCAGACCGAATGAAGGGCCTCCCGGTCTCCTCGCAGCGAATCTCGTCTTGGATTACAGCATGCATCCGTGCTTGCTATGACTTGGCTGGTGTCCCAACTACCCGCCTCACTGCCCACTCCACTCAGGCTCAAGCTTTGTCCTCCGCCTTCCTGGCTCATGTGCCCATACAGGAGATCTGTAGGGCAGCGACTTGGTCATCTGTACATACCTTCGCTTCCCACTACGCCATAGTGCAGCAGTCCAGGGATGATGCGGCATTTGGTTCAGCGGTCCTTCACTCCGCGACATCTCACTCTGACCCCACCGCCTAGGTAAGGCTTGGGAGTCACCTAATTGGAATCGATATGAGCAAGCACTCGAAGAAGAAAAGATGGTTACTTACCTTTGTAACTGTTGTTCTTCGAGATGTGTTGCTCATATCCATTCCAAACCCGCCCTCCTTCCCCTCTGTCGGAGTAACCGGCAAGAAGGAACTGAGGGGGCGCTGGGTCGGCAGGGGCATATATCCGGCGCCATAAGGGCGCCACTCCAGGGGGCGCCTCAGCCGACCCACCGGGTGTTGCTAGGGTAAAAATCTTCCGACGATCGTGTACGCGGCACGCACACACATAATTTGAATGGATATGAGCAACACATCTCGAAGAACAACAGTTACAAAGGTAAGTAACCGTCTTTTCTAGTTGCTCAGCTAGTGACTTCCAGTAGTTCAGTGGTCTGGATTTCTTTAGAACTTGGTAGCAAATATATATTGCTTAATATTATTTTTGTATTTAATTTCAATGATTGTAATAGATTTAAGTCTAGGCCTTAACCTAGGTTGTCAATTTTAAATAGGTTTATTTTTTAAACCTATATTTAATTTAAATTTAAAAAAATACAATGTTTATGATTTTAAAAAATTGATTTTTATTCACCCTGATATCCATCCATCCATCGGAGAAAAATTATAAAAAATATAATATATATGGAGATATACCTATCTCATAGAGCTGGAAGGGACCCCGAAGGGTCATCGAGTCCAGCCCCCTGCCTTCACTAGCAGGACCAATTTTGCCCCAGATCCCTAAGTGGCCTCCTCAAGGATTGAACTCACAACCCTGGGTTTAGTAGGCCAATGCTCAAACCACTGAGCTATCCCCAAGGCTATTGCCTTGTACATTTTGAATAATCATCTTTTGTGTAACCCTTAATCTAATTAGTTTATTATATAAATAGTGACTGTCCATCTCTTTGACAATGTAAAATTTCTAAGAAAACATTACATCGATTTTTCTCTCATTAATTTAGGTTGAAGAAGCTCTAAAAGCCCATGGCATTGGTAAGTACTAAAGTTTAACTTTTTGCTTTGGTTAAATGTTTTTTATAAACATCCATACAAAACTGTAAGTGACCTTTTTAAGAATTTTAATTTTAGGTCCAATCCTGCAGAAGACAGTGTAACTAATTGTGCTAGTAAGGGGTGTACAGGATTGGGCACTAGAATTGTAACTAGTAACATTTTGGGATTAATTTTAAGAGGACTCTGAGACTGGTCTGCACTAGAGAAATAGCTAGAAGAGGTTTGAATTCGTTACTTGTGGAGGGTTAACTTTTAAACCAAATGATAGCTATTTAATTGTCAACTTCAATTATTCCACTGCTAATTATTTTAACAGAAAAATAGCATGGTTGTATTTCATAAAGTTCAGAGGTGGAAAAGACTTAAGCCATTTTACACACCCTTGGCCCTAAAGTTGTACAGTTTGATACAGTGTATTTTCCAGTCTAAATTTAAATGTCCAATTTAATTTTTTATGTCCCAAGATATTGGGCTTTTCTTGTATTGTTTGGAGAAAGTTCCACAGCACAATAGACCCCTCACCGCTGGGCAGTTTTTCCCTTTTTTTTTTTAAATACATTTGAATTTTTTTTTCTTACTTTTATCCCGTTATTCCATGTTAGACCAGAATTCAAATTCAGACGCAAGCATCACAAGGCCTGTTTGGTGCTCTTTCATGCATGGAAAAGTAAAGTCTTTTTAAATATTAAATTTTGAATAGAAATAACTTCTGCACTGTATGATTACAGTGAAGGAGGGATCTGATATACTTTCTTTACTACTTCTTGCAGAGGGGGTGAAGCCAACATAGTTTCCTCTTTGTCCTGCAATCTTGCCTGGTTTTTCAGGGCTTGTCTACATTAGCTGTTCTCATCAATTCCCCTGTGTAGATAACAGGGCTGGCTCCAGGGTTTTTGTCGCCCCAAGCAGCGCCAAAAAAAAAAAAAGTCGCAATCAGCTATACCGTTGACGCTTCAGTCTTCGGTGGCAATTCGGTGGCTGGTCCTTCGCTCCGAGAGGGACTGAGGGACCCGCTGCCAAATTGCCGCCGAAGAGCTGAACGTGCCGCTGTGACGTTGTGCAGTCTATATGGTTTTATAAAAGCATGATAATAAGTGAATATAATGTAACTGGAATATGCTTCATGCAAAAGGTCTCTTGTAAGGTATCATTACAAAGCTTATAATCTACTGAGTGATCATCCTATTTGTATAAATGTACCACTCTTGTATCTAAAACTAGAAATATAAAATATAACTCTGAGGGCCTATTGTAATTATGCAAAGTGTGGGCCATTAATGGTGGTTTGGAATCTTGATGACTCCCATTAACCAGGACCATTGTCTGCAGATGGCTGTATTTACCTGTGAGTCTTCCTGTATATGTGTGTGCTGGCAAGTGAGTAATGAAGTCTTGCAGTGACATGTGATCATGTCACCTGAACTGGAATCCATCTTTAACCTGGTGCTTTTCCAGTGAGGGGTGGGGGAACCCAGAGGGACAAAGGATTCCCGCCTTATGCAAAAGATATATAAAGGGGTGGAAGAGAACAGAGAGGGAGAGGAGCCATCATGAAGAATCCCCTAGCTATCACCTGAGCTGGAACAAGAGCTGTACCAGGGGAAAGAATTGTGCCCAGGCCTGGAAGGTGTCCAGTCTGAGAAAAAACTTACTGAAGCATCTCTGAGGGTGAGATTATCTGTATTCAGTTTGATTAGACATAGATTTGCGCATTTTATTTTATTTTGCTGGGTAACTTACTTTGTTCTGTCTGTTACTACTTGGAATCACTTAAATCCTACTTTCTGTATTTAATAAAATCACTTTCTACTTATTAATTAACTCAGAGTATGTATTAATACCTGGGGGAGCAAACAGCTGTGCATATCTCTCTATCAGTGTTATAGAGGGCGAACAATTTATGAGTTTACCCTGTATAAGCTTTATACAGGGTAAAACGGATTTATTTGGGTTTAGACCCCATTGGGAGTTGGGCATCTGAGTGCTAAAGACAAGCACACTTCTGTGAGCTGTTTTCAGGTAAACCTGCAGCTTTGGGGCAGGTAATTCAGACCCTGGGTCTGTGTTGGAGCAGATGGGTGTGTCTGGCTTCAGCAAGACAGGGTGCTGGAACCACTGAGCTGGCAGGGAAAACAGGAACAGAGGTAGCCATTGCACATCAGTTGGCAGCTCCCAAGGGGGTTTCTGTGATCCAGCCTGTCACAGCCGCCTCTCTCTGTTGGCCGCCCCAAGCACCTGCTTGCTGGGCTGGTGCCTGGAGCTGGCCCTGGTAGATAAGCAGTCCCTTGTGAATGCAAGGGTAACCAGGAGCACTGTGCTCTGCCCTTATGCCATAGGAGAGTTCTTTATATGAAATTAATTAGCCCTTTCCAAATCCCCTCTCTGTATCATGTAATGTCTCCAAGTAGGTGTGAAGTGCTGGATTTAAAGCTTAATGTAGCAGACTCTGATTCCAGGCTGGGTACCATAGGAGATTTTCACTATTAGTGGATTCTGCTGTAATTTAATACTTTGGTATGAGTTTAATTAATTGTAAAATTGGCAACTTGGTTGCTATTGTAATTTCTTGTCCTCTTTATTAAATTGTCTAGCACTAAGTTGGTTTATTGTAATTCTTTGATGCGAATGTTTGTGCTTCAACTGTTACCAGCAAAATTTAACTCTTGGCACACAAAGTTTAAAGTAATATAATTTGTTCCTTTACACATCAACAAGAAGCTCGCATTGTTTCCTTTAAACATGGTGCATGTCCAGTCTTTCTGACTGGGTTCTTCTCAAGGTCTCATTCCAGTCTNTTTCATTTTTTTTTTTTTTTTTTTTTTTTTTTTTTTTTTTTTTAGTTAAAACTGTGGGTGGAATAGGGGACCAAGCGAAAGCACCTATAAAACTTCCTGATTATGGTAAGTTAATTTCCTTATTCAATATAGTGTACAAACACACAGCTGTGCCATGATTTAATGTCCTCCAAGAGCCAGTGATGCTAGAAGTTAGCAGGTCATTGGGGAATTTGCTTTATATTGTGTTTTCCCCTTTTAATACCTCTACAACATCTTCCTTGCAAGAGAAGACAGTGTGAGTGGGTGGGACTTCAGGGATAATGCTTCACCACATCAAATGGCTCATTGCTGTGCCTCCTGAAGGGCGTGGCAGAGCAGGGATTGGTTTGGATTTGTTGGCAAACTTAAGTCCGTGACTGGAGTGGGGGACACCACTTCCTTCTCCTAGATTTCTCACTGCTCTAGAGAGTATCTAACAGTACACAATGCGTGGTTATTATTGCTTTGGTATAGGGAACTAACCACATTTTAATAAAGTGCTTTTATTTTATAGTTCAAACTGAGCCAGAGAAATTTCAAGGACAAACCTTGGAAGAACAGCTTAATACATGTAAAGATTCAGAACCTGCACTTGGTGAGCATTTTTTTAAATGCTGTAATTAAATGCCAGCAATGTTTACATTTCCAGAGGGATTGAGTGAATTTGTTATGCTATACAAAGCACACGGGATCTTTATAGAGGAGAAGGCAAAAACACTGCATTTATTGAAAATACAACAGTTAGCATATGCTTTTTAGTCACACATATACACACACACACACACACAGAATCCTGCCAGTTGATGTTTATAGTTACCAGTCTGTTGTAGCTCGAGTCAATCTAATGGCCAGTTAGATTGAGCACGAGTGAGGATCTGGGCTCTTATCGGTCGCGATCCGAGGCTTTGCAGGACTAAACCCAGAGTTCCATGGCAAAACACCCCAGCTTTATAGTTGTAAATTCCCATTTGAGTCCAAGCATTTTGCAATGTCATCCTATAATCATTAGTCCTTAAGTGGTGTTAATCTTGGGGTTTTCTGCTGTTATCATTTGATGGTTATTGTCGGGCTTCCCATTGTTATCTTCTATTTGTTGTCTTGCCTTCGGGGGTGCCTGCCTCACCTCTGAGGTTGTCAATGCTGCTAGCATGTTTAGCATCGGATACAATGGATGTTTTCTGATTGTCTCCTGGTCTTTCCAAGTCTCTCACTTTTTCTTGACCATGTGGACATTTGTGATGGCTTTCACACCTTATCTTTTCCTGATGCATGCATTCCTCATTCACACAAACAATCTATTACAGAAACCTTCAAAGGTATACAGACAGCAGTATTTTATATTCAGCAGAATACATTGTAAATCCAGCCTTGCTAAATCTTATAACTAAAACAATTCACATTGGGACTTCAGGCCCTCAACATTCCTTTAATCTCCTTAACATAGATACAATACAAGATCCTGTCTCTTACTTACTAAAACCTTAAAACAAAGAAATGTATATTTAACTAGAGTGCCTAATTTGCAATACGTATAGGAAACCATAGTTGACATTATAACTTATTCTAAAACAAAAGGGTGACCATAATCAGTCATAAGGATTGTTGTGGTCTGTCATTCCTTTCTGCTATTCAAAAAGGGTGGCTGACAGGATAAAATCAAATCATACATTAGTTCTCATAGTACAATTATAAAATCCTGCTCCTGCAAATTTATACATTCATAAGTATAAGTATAAGGTAAACCTTATACAATTTACCTGCTGGTACAGTGTGTAAGTGGATCTTACTGACGAGAGTTCTTGGAATTCTCATTGCATATTTCTTCTTGATTAGGTTGGACATGTATCTGTTGAGAGTGTGGGTTACAAATAATGTAAGGGTATTTATACTAGAAGCTACTCTTGACTATATGATTCTGTGATTACTCTTATTATAATATCATAGTTGATGCGTTTGAATATAAAAATGCATTTTTATACAAACATGTCAGTTTCTCTTTGTTGGAGAGGAGACAGTCTATTTCTAAGGAACATAGAAAGAGACGGTAAGCAAAGGATTGTCCTACATTTTCCAAAAGTTACTAGTGCAGGGGTAGGCAACCTATGGCACGTGTGCCGAAGGCGGCACGCGAGCTGGGTTTCAGTGGCACTCACTCTGCCTGGGTCCTGGACACCTGTCTGGGGGGATCTGCATTTTAATTTAATTTTGAATGAAGTTTCTTAAACATTGTTAAAAACCTTATTTACTTTACCTACAACAATAGTTTAGTTATATATTATAGACTTATAGAAAGATCTTCTAAAAACGTTAAAATGTATTACTGGCACTCGAAGCCTTAAATTAGAGAGAATAAATGAAGACTCGGCACCCCACTTCTGAAAGGTTGCCAACCCCTGTACTAGTGTCTTTTGAATACCTCAATTTTTGTTGCCCAACTTGAGGGAACTTAAAGAGAGCACTTTTTCACAGGTAGGTGGTTAGGAAGATGTCTTAAGCTTAGCACCCAAAAATCGAGGTACTCAAAATAGCTAGTTATTAAAATCTTGGCCAATTTGTTTAGTACCTAATAAGTCACTAAGGCTTGCTTTAGTTTCTTTTTCTTGTATGAACTGTTGATCATCTGTGTACTGGGTAATAATATGTAGTGCAGATTGTTTTAATAAACACTAAATTGTAAAATATCCCTTTCTTCTATACAGGACTTGAATATATAATTGAATATCGATCAAAAGAGAATCTTCTTGTTCTCTACGAGTGTCAGCTGTGCCACTGCCAAACGGGATTGAGTAACATGTTCATGCATGTTTATGGCTCTAAACATAGACTGGCATATCTGGTAAGTGTTTTTTTTTTTTTTTTTTTTTAATTTATTTATGTATTTATTTTTGAGTAAGTGTTCTTTAGACTACTAGGTGGGTGGCAAATTCTCTACTTGCACCTTTCAGTTTAAATATATTCGCATTAGGATGTTAAACCAATAAAAATAAAATGGTTTTATATACACATTCTCTAAGGCAGGGGTCTCAAACTCAAATGACCATGAGGGCCACATGAGGACTAGTGTATTGGCCCGAGGGCCGCATCACTGACACCCCCCTCTTGCTGCCCCCGGCCCCGCCCCCACTCCATCCCTTCCAGGAGGCCCCGCCCCGTCTCTTCTCCACCTCCTCCCCTGAGCGCGCGGCTCCCCGCTCCTTCCCCACTCCCTCCTGGAAAGTGCTAAGTGCCACCAACAGCTGTTTGGCGGCTTGGCGGTGGGAAGCGCCTGGAGGTAGGCAGAAAAAAAATGAAGAGTAATATAGTAGTATAGTATTAAAATATAGTATGCTATTAAAAGTCAGTTTATTAACTTTTGTATTAACTTCTTTAACTGTAATGTGAAAAGTCAGTGCTAATTTTGACAGTCATTTCATTTTTGGCCACTTAGCTGGCAGTGTTTTGCATCAACTAGAGCATCAATATTAGGTTTGATATCCTGAGACGAAACCAATCTCAGTATTGCTTTCAAATGTTCATCAGTGAGCCTTGACCTTAACACAGATTTGTTAATCTTCATGGAACAGAAAAACTGTTCACATATATATGTACTTCCAAACATTGCCATTATCCTTGCGGAAGCAGAGAATAACATGGGAAAACTTTCTTGTGAAAGAAACCTGTAGAATTCTGGAATTCCAACATCTGTATACTTCTGCTTCAAAATGGTGTCACACTGAAGCTCCACTAACTCCATCTGCATTTCCTCTGCAACATAGTCAATTTAATCAGCAAATGGTATGGAAAAAAGTTGAAAATATGGTTCAAGTGCCTTGAAATCTTTAAACCGCACATCAAACTGTTTGTGTAAGTTAGAAATGATCTCTGCATATTCTTTCAAGGATTTGGGTTCAACTTTTCCTAAGGAATTCAGAGTCAAGAAATGGACCAAATTGCCAGCAGTCAGCTGTTTCCCCCACAAAGTAAGCTTGACTTTGAATGACTTAACACTGTCATACATCTGTGTTATCACCTGTTTTCTACCCTGACGTTTCAAGTTCAGTGCATTCAGGCGATCAGTTACATCTGTTAGAAAAGCAAGGTTGCAGATAAAAGTGGAATCAGCAAGCTGTGGAATCTCCTTGTTTTTCATTTTCATGAAGGAATCAATCTCCTCTCTAAGTGCAAAAAAACGCTTCAAAACATTTCCATGACTCAGCCATCTAATCTGAGTGTGATACAGAAGTTCCCCATATTCACTGTCCATACTTGCTAGAAAAGAAGTGAACTGTCTGTGATTCAGCCCTTGTACATGTATAAAATTAACAGTTTTAACAACTACATCCATAACTTCCTTCATTTGTAGACTTTTACTACACAGGGCTTCTTAGTGCAAAATACAATGTATACTGGTGAAGCTAATTCCTGGTATATTGAGGCTGTTCAGTTTGGTCTTCAATAATCCAACCACACCAACGTTTTCAGAGCACATTGATGGCGCACTGTCCGTAGCCAAAGATACGAGTTCGTTCCATGGCAGCGCAGCTTTTTCAATGCACTCTTCCAGTCCCTGAAATATGTCCTGTCCCATTGAGGTACCCTTCAGTGGCATTAAGTCTAGCAATTCTTCAGTTATATTCAAATTGCAATCCACACCTTTAATGAACACTGCACTATGCGGTATCTGATACATCTGTACTCTCATCAAGAGCAATTGAAAATGCTTCGAAGTCTTTTGCCATTTGAATCAATTGTTTTTGCACATTATCAGCTAAATCCGTTATCCTGCAGGCAACTGTATTGGCAGACAAGCTTATGCCTTCAAAAACTTTCTTCCTATCAGGACATAAAATTTCGCTGGCCTTCATAAGACATTCTTTTACGAATAAACCGCATGTAAAAGGTCACGATGAGTTAGCTATCATTTCGCTTATCACAAAACTTGCTCTTACTGAGTCTTCGCTAGACTTGTTAATCCCCGAAAAGAAATTTCTTTGCTTGGCAAATGCTGCTTTCAGTTGCTGAACTTTTTCCTCTCGGATTTTTCTGGTGAATGCATCATGTTTTTCACGGTGCATCGTGTCGTAGTGCCGACGCATGTTATACTCCTTGGGAACAGCAATCGTTTGCTGACAAATAAAGCATTGAATTTTATCTTTTACCTTTGTGAAAAAATATAAATTCTCCCATTTGTCTTGGAAAACTCTCTTTTCTTCCATGAGTGTTCTTTTTTTTGACGAAGTCATTTCCAAGCGGTTTTAATAAAATATATACACTCAGTAATGCACCTCACTCAAAGGACAAAACACGCACTTAGTTAGATTTACTTCTGTTAAAGGCCCCCCCCCCTCCTTGCACTGGGCTGCACCACCACTCCACCCCTGCTCCGCCTCTTCCAGGGGTGGCAGGTTTGTAGAAATTTTGGTGGTGCCCAGAACCTGCCCCCCCCCCCAAGTCCGCCCCCACCTGCCTAAGGCTCTGGGAGGGAGTTTGGGGGGGGGAGGGGGTCTGGGGTGCAGGCTCTGGGATGGAGTTTGGGTGCTGGGTGCAGGCTCCAGGCTGGGGCAGGGGATGGGGGTACAGGAGGGGATGAGGGGTGAAGGCTCTGGGACGGAGTTTGGGGATAGGAGTGGGTGCAGGAGTGAGGGCTGTGGGGCTGGGGATGAGGGGTTTGGGGCATTGGAGAGGCTTGGGGCATTGGAGAGGCTCAGGACTAGGGCAGAAGGGCAGGGGAAGGGCAGCCTGCCCTGGCCCTAGTGAAGGGGGGCACTAGGACCCTGCGGCAGCAGGTGATGCTGGAAGCCGGCAGAGCGGAGCGGCAGCGCGAGCTGGCTCTGGGGCGGTGAGGGGGCAGCAAGTGGGGGCCAGGAGACACTCAGGGGAGGCGCGTGGGGGCAGCAGGCGGGGCCGGGGGAGAGACCTGGCCCCAAACATTGGGGAGCAGCGCACGGGGAGCTTAGCTGCCACAGAAAATAACTCGGGGGGGCGGGGGTGAGGGGAGTTTGGCGGTGACAGGAAGTAACTGGGGAGGGGGGGCGCGGGGAGCTTGGCGGGCCGTAGGGAAGAGCTCCACGGGCCGCATGCGTGTTTGAGACCCCCTGCTCTAAGTCAAGCTCAGTTGTAATAGAGCCACACACCTGGGTTTATGCTCTGGACTGTTACTAGGTGTAAAATTCTGAGCTGTTTCTTTGCCTAACAGTAGTAAACATGTGCCTACCTGCTGCTGACTCCCTAAATTGTCAGTTCCTTTTCTTTGGTTGATTGAAGAAGTTACCTTGATAGCAACAATAAAAGCCTCAGCTTTTCTGTAATATAAACAGAAACAGGTATATTTATAAAAAAAATAATTAAAAACACACACTAGCAAAACAAGACACTGCACTGCACATGCTTCTCTGTCTGGGGAGAGAATGAGAGAACAAACAACATGTGACAGGTGTGTAGTCATGTTGCTTAATTGCACTACTGGCAGGCGTTCAGATACTACAGTAAGGTGTAATATAAAAAACAGAATAGAATAATTCCTTAATGGAAGCTTTTTTCAAAAGTTACATTTTTATCATTTATAATTTTTTGATTTCTAAAATAAAAGAACCAAAACTGAAAAAATTTTGTCTGTTCCAGGGTGCTTCTAAGCATATGTTCATTTTAGGTCTACAGGAACATTGTATAATAAGAGTACATGATTGGGAATCAGGAGTTCTGAGTTGTGTTCCTGGCATTGCCACTAGCACAGCATGTGACGGGGCAAGCTGTACCTCAGTTTTCCAGTCTGAATATTTGTGAAGCACTTTGAAATCCTTGGATGGGAAGGTGCTTTTAGAATTATCAAGTATTTGTCCTTTTTGAGTTCTCTTTTTCTTAATATGTTCAGAAAAATGACATTGCCCCAGCTTTGAACACTGACTTGAATTTACTCTTTATCAGTCCAGGATGGACACTTCAGAGCATTCCTTTTGTGCTTTGAAGGAATATCATGATGCTCTCAGATATGGGATCTGCTCAGAGATGGCTGTTTAAATTCTCAGATCCTATGAAGAACTTGGCATCCCTTAAGTTAGTTATTGGAGACTACAGGGTCAAATAATGGTTCATTGTTGATAGAGATTCTGCTGAATCTGTCAACTTTTATTCAGAACTCAATTATACTTGTATCACAGCAGCACTTCAGAGCAGTCCATCTGCTTCAACTTATCGGTGCCAAATCTGTTGAGACAGCCACACAAGTTACGGATTTTTTGATGCATGTTCCTTCTGGTGCTATATTCAAACTTAGAGGTGAAGGTTAAGACTCTAACAAAATGCAGAGTGAGATCTTCGCAGCCCTTTGACACCTTATTTGCTCTTGACTCCTATTTATATATTTCTGAGTTCTTTCCTACTAGCTCTGTTTTTGTTAGTCCAGATTGGACAAACATCATTATGGTCTTGAATGCAGCTTGGATTTGATGTAGGGTCCATGGCATTTTTCAACCATGTACCTTCAGTTAATTTGATACTACAGTTGCCATATGCAGTGAGCATTCAGGGCATATTCTGTGTGCCAAGCCAGTTCTTAGTGATAATATGGTTGTATGCAGTCAATCTCTGGGGTGAAAGCTGTGCCCAACCTTTGGTTCCTTCAAAACATTTAACTACTGTACTTTGTATGGAACTTCTTCATTGGTACAAGGGGACCTTGTAGCAAGTGATATTGTCGCAAACATTGGCAAAAAATCAACATGCCCAGATTTCCGTATGGCACTCAGCATCTTGAGACTTTGAGTGGAGGATGGACAGGAATGCAATTCTCAAGTCAGTGCTGGCTAAAGGAGAGGTCCCTTAGTAATCAATATGCAGCTCACAAGGGCCGAGGAAGAAAACTTTTTCCCAGAGGATTTGAACTTTAACTTCATGAGAAGGATAAAAATTCCTAGGAGGACGTAATGCAGTTCCTGGAGCTGTAGGCCCTACAAGATTCTGTAGTCAAAGGAGAGCAGCTAGCTCTCTCACATTGCAGTTGAATCAAGAGGTGAAGCATAATTCTGCATAATAAGGGGGACACTATCAAATATTGTTTACATCTTCCTTGCATGAGTTTAGTGGAGGCAGTAATGGCCAAAATGAGAACTGACACTACAACAGGATACATGGTTCAGTTTCCCTGAGTCATGAAGAGATGTATTGATTAAAGTACTTCTAGTAGGAAATAAGCACTATCATTTCAGATATTGCTATTTGGATTGGTATCAGCTCTTTGCATATTTTTATGACGAGCATAGATGTTGTAGTGGTGTTTTTCCACAAATGTGAAATTGTGTTCCTCTAGCTGGCTGAGGACAGCTTTTTAAAAAGATCCAAGAATCTATCCAGATCACTATCATGTTGCTGAAATCTGAAATTGAAATTAATTTTAACAAAATTAAAAAAAAATCACAGCTTGTTTCTTAAAATAATTTAGAATACATAGCCCATTCTAAATGTAACTTTGAAAAGTTGTCTTTACATCTTCAAGAGTATAACTCAAGTAGACTTGGATCAAGATAAAAGCAGCAGCAGAGAAATGGTGTGCTTAACAGTTATCTCTCCTATGAAGCTACATTAGTGACCTCTGGCAGTTTTTCCATTTTCCAGTGGGGTTGCTGGCTGTCAGATAGCTGTCTGACATTAAAGGATGATCTGTGAAGTTGGGCTGCTCAGATTCCTTCTGGGGGATGTGAGATACATTAAGAGCCACTCTTCTTGTTGGCAAGTCAATCTTAGAAGGGTTATTTTGGCTTCCTATGGATTCATGACATGCTCCCAATGGGTGGAATGACATTCTCAGAACTATCTTTCTGGCTATTTCCTTAACATAAAATATTTAAGGAATACTGGCTTATTATTCAAGCTGCCATGAACCCTACCCACCATTTAGGGTTAACCTTGGGGCAGATAACTTAGACAGTTGTTCCTAGTAAAACCATAATAAAAGACTTAAAGATTGATTACTGTGGTCCTTTATGGATGGGAGAACACAACTGCTGAATGATGGAATGGAAAGTTTGATGTACAAAATACAGGGTAGTTAAGCAGAAGAAGATAGTTCCAAAGCCAGGCTGGATTGGTTTTAAATCAATTTTAACAGTTATTTAAATCAGTAAACAGGAAATCTTGATTTAAATAATTGATTTAAATTATTATTTGCATTTATACTTTTTATTTTTTCCTCCCTAAAGAAAGATTGATTCCTATTGGTTGGTAACCATTAAAGCATGTTGATTTGTAACCAATCACCTTCACACTAAACTTTTTCTAATCAGGAGGATACACTATATATATTTAAGAACTACATAGCTTGATTTATGTTTATTCAGATTCAATTATTCAAATAGTTTTTACATTTTACGTGTTAGAAAATGGTGAATGTTGCATTTCTGATTTACTAGATGATTAATTTATGTGTAATTGGTGTCAAGCTCTGTTTGGATGGAAATTCAAGTTTAATTAAAATGCACAAAACAAGCATTTACATTTTTTCTTAAAAACTACTTTTAATATGCTGGATAAATAAGAGAAAAACATTTATCAATATATGCTTTGCATTTCAAACTAACATTTATTAAAGTATTATCTGTAGTAGTTAGTGAATTGAACTGATTTTCTGGTCACCATGTCCCTCTAGATTTTAGAACTAGTAGACATCATTCTCACATGCAGTTTTTTTCATTACTGCTTTTTCATCTCCCAAATGGTTTCTTAACTTTGAACTGAACGAGTTGAATAAACTGGAATGAAGAAAATATTCCCTCTGTAATTGCAGAAAAGGCTCCTGCTCTTAAAAGCTGGTTTAGCACTTCAACAAACTCTGGTTCTAGGTGTTTAGCCAGTGACTTCCACCAGTTCACTGGTATGACTTTCTTTAAAATTTGGAAGCAAACGTATTGCTTAATATTATTTTTGTATTTAATCTAAATGATTGTAATAGATTATAGTAAATGTAGGCCTTAACATAGGTTATCAATTTCAAATTTAATTTTAAATAAGTTTGTTTTTTTAAACCTTATTTATTTTAAATGCAAAAATGTATTTTTTTTTTAATTATTTTTTTATCCACCATGTCCAAAACCCTTATTCTAGTCTTAAGGGTAATGCTGCCCTTAAACGCTTGGGGATGCTAGAAGAAATTAGTCTTTGTTCCAGACTTTTTCAATGGGACAAATCATGAGAATGCCACACTCTTATTAGAATTGATCTTGGAGAATTTTTGCTATCTTTGCAGGTGATTCAGACGGAGAAACCAATTGTGTAGCATAGATTCACCTTCTTCTCTCCCTCTCCTCCCCCCCCCCCCCCCCCCCCCCCCCCCCAGGCTTTTTTTATATTGATAAATTGTTCAGAGATTTGGCAAAGATCTGTAAATTTCAGCACCCAAGAGATATTTGGAATATACTTGATAGGTGCAGTTATAATAAAGGTAATTTTGCTGCTATGGGCATGCCTAGGGGGCAGTAGCACAATTAGTTTATAGGTTTGTTTGATGTTTTTGCACTTCACAGGCCCTGCAGAATTGTCTTTCCACCGTTTAAAGCATAGTTTCTCAGTAAATCATCAATTTCTCATGGTGTAAAAAATCTGCTTTTATCATCGAAGTATGTTAGAAAATAGAAAATTATAAATCTAGCTTTGTTTTCTTAAAATGTGTTGAAAAAGTTCTGTTGTCCATGTGCAAATGACGATTTTTGCCTGATTTATAATTTACCCAAATCTGAAAAGATTTTCCCAGGGAAAAGGGCAGCTGTAACTTCAGGACTTTTCCACTTTCAAATCTCTGAATTGCGACAGCTATTTGTTAAAAAGATGGTCTTTTTTTAAGATTGGCAAAACTCTGTATTTCTCACTGAACTAATTTTCGAAAGCATATGCGCTGTATTTGCTAAAACTAAAAAATAATCTGAGGCAGAGACTAAGTGTGGAATATTTAGCCTTAAAGGGTTATTTTTTTATTTAGATTTAAATAATAGACAGTTGTCAATTATAAACAGTTGAAAAAGGAGGGTTGGGCATGGCAACTGTAAATTTATAAAGTACTCATTGCTGTAGTATCCAAGCACCTCACAATCTTTTATATATTTATCTTCACAATGCTCTTGTAAGGTAGGGAAATACTATTATCCCCATTTTACAGACGAGGAACAGGCACAGAGATCAAGAGATTTGCTCAAGGTCAGTGAGAAGTCTGTGGCAGAGTAGGGAATTGAACTTGGGTATCCTGACTCCCAGACTAGGACTCTAACTACTGACCTAGCTTTCCTTCATTGCTTCTGATTTTTGCTTATAATTAAATCCGAATAGAAAAAATTAGATACTGTATTGTACATAACTGCTTGTATTGCCAAAGGGGAGAAAAAAGGAAAGTTGACACTGTATTTTATCATTAAGAAAGTCTGGATTAATAGAGTGGGTGGCATTTTTATTTCTAGACACAACATTATCCTGAGATAGTGGAATCTGATGAAATTAGAGGTCGAGGTTCAGAACTGAACAGAAGGCTTAAACAAGTTGCTGCAGTTATTGAAAAGAAGGAGGGAAGAAAACAAATAAAGGTAATTTAAAAAAAAGAAGAATTTCAATGCCTATGTGTATTCCTTTCCAAATGCCTATGTGTTTATAAAAAATACTGATGTCATCTTTTATTTATGGGATGGTGGACCCAACCAACCCTCTTATTAACTTTGTAAATTACTGCCTATGTTATAAATGCTCTGTTCATTCTTAAAATGTTATTTTGGGTCTAGTTTTCTGTTATTTACTGTTGAGCATGCATAATCGTTTTTTTTATATAAGTGTATGCCCCTTCAAAAGTTCACAGAAGTTATATTAATCTCCTTGTAGTACACTATAGCAAAAATGTATATTGGTCAGTCCTCCTTTAGCTAGTAAAACGGAGAATGGGGAGTTTCCCTGTTTCAGCAACAGTGAGAAACATGCTGTCATGAACAATATACATTTTACAGGAAAAAGAATCTCACGGTAAATTTCTGCATCTTATGCGCTATTGCAACTAGGTAGCATAACTTTCACATGCTACTGTTCAAACAAAAGTATATTTTACATATGGCAAAATCGGCTTATTCTTATTGAGGTGCTTTGATTGCTTGCCATAAATCTTCATAACTGTTCTAAAGAATCCCATGCACATGAGCAAATAGAATATAACATGCTAATCAATATTTATATTAATGGCTATATTGTCATAATGTTGTAACATGCTACACTGTGGTTGAGTTTAGGCCAGTGACTGTCACTGAGGTACTGAAGGTGTTGGGAAGATTTCCTCCCACAATCTGTTATTTGTACCAGTGTCCTCTTTGGGGAAATAGTGGCTCCATTACTGGTGGAGATTCACTGCCTCCGTTAGGGAGGGCAAGTGCTGACTTCTGTTAAGAAAACTGTTGCAGGTTTTTACCCAGGAAACCAACTATTTTTGGTTAATTATAGGTCAGTATTACATCTTCCATTTCTGGGTATAATTATAGAGAAGGTAGTGGCAAGACAATGCTAAGTACCTAGATACCTTGTATCTTGCCACAGATCTGGGTATGGGACATAATCAGCACTGGTAGCATTAGTAAATGATCTCTTCTTGGTGCTGAATTAAGACCAACTGTGCATGCTGATATCGTTAGGTCTACCAGCAGCCTTTGGTACAGTTCTTTCCTTGCAGAGTATTCCTAGAGACTGGCGCGAGGCAATTGTTCCTACATCCTAAGAGCACTGTTTTCTGGAGTTCCATAGGATTCCATCTTGTTTCCTCTTCTGTTCAACAGGTATATGGGGCTGCAAGGAAGATTAATGAAGAAGCCTGTCCTATTATGTATTCAGTATGCTGATGACACTGGGCTTCTTATATCCATTCCACTTGATCCAGCCAGTGCTAAAAAATGTCTAGCTTGGTTTTTCAGAGAAATTGGGTAATGGATGAGAGCAAGGTGGCTGAAATTCAGTCCAGACAGTTCAGACTGAGGTGATGCTGGTAGATATGGGGAAGCAACAAAGATGTCACAAAGGTGATATCTCAATCTGGGGGTGATATCGGATCCCCTTTTACTGTTGGAGGATCACATTGCAGCAGTGTGCAAGAATGTTTTTTGCCATCTGTCTGGCCAGGTGATTGCAGCTGTTTGTCTTGGATGTGTACCTTGCTACTGTACTACATGCCTTTGTCACCTTGAAACTTGATTATTGCAGTGTACTCTATGTGGGGCTACACCTTAAATCTATCTTAAACTAACTTAAACTGGTGCAGAATGCCGCAGCCTGCTTGTTAAGCAGTACTTCTTGATGGCAGCATCTGTTAACAGTTCTCCAGGATTTGCATTGGTAGTCTGTTGGTTTTCAGATGGAGTTTTAAGGTGTGGGTTGATATAAACTGCATTGGACCTGCCTCATTGAGAGAGACGACCTTTCTCCCTGTGCAGTACTGTCACAGTTGTGATCAGCACAGGAGCTTGATCCCCTTTTTTTATAAAAGGCAAAGGGATGCTGGCTCCTTTCCTTTGAAATGTTCTGCTCCCCAGGCTCTGAAAAAGTGTGACTTTGTTGGCCTGGTGGGCATGCTGCAAAGCCCATCTATTTGAACAACCTTTGGTGGAGGCAGTTGAGGGTGGAATTTGTGGAAGTGTGGCACGTGTCTTAAGCTGCATTGGTCACGTGACTTGTGATTAAATGAGGTGTGGTATGGTGGAAGGATGAAGTACTGCTTTAGTTGATTTTTACTTTATATCTCCTACAGTCTAGAGTTTTTAAATATATATCAAGGGCACCCAGAACTTTGTATGAGAGTCCTCTGGTGTGGAGTCCAAAATCTAAAGAAATAATGCAGGAACTGCTTTCAGTAAGGTTAGAGGTGAACAGAAATGGGATATGTTTGCATATGTGATATTAAAATGTTTGCATGCAAATCCCTGATTTGCCACACATGTCTGTCTAGCTACATGTATGCACAAATCACAGATTTACACATACCCATTCAGCAAATGCGTGCTACGAACTTACTGAAAATTAGTCCGCGCTGTTAGTGGTATCCACGAAGAGCTGATTTAGTCTAAAAAGTAATCATTGCATCAATTTACCTTATTTCGACAAGCAAAAAGGGAATAAGAAGAATTATTCATTGACTCCTCAATTTGAGTCGCTCTTATTTTTAATTGTTGACTTTCTCCTGTAAAATGTCTGACTGAAACTGTAACGTAGAAAATGTTTTTATGTATGGAATTTTGCTGGAAAGAGCACAACTGCCAAGTTGTTTTCATGCAGGCATACTTAATCCAGTTCATTCAGAGACTCTAGATTGTATATTTTACTTGTAATTCTTGTTGTCCTTCAAGTGGTGTCTACATTTTCCCACTCACACTGGCTGCCTGCGGCTCAGATGGTGGAACTTAACTAGTTAACTTAACTAGTGTCCATTGGAGTGCTCATGTGCCCGCCCATTCCTTGCCCCAGCCCTGTTCCTGAATAGTGTAGGGGTGAGGTTATAAAAGGGGTTGTGATATTTTAACCACCAGCTGTGAGAGATAAAGAACCGTTCTGGACTTTGTGCCTCGATCCTACCATTAGATAGTGCTTAGTTACTTACTAGTTGTTAATTTTAGATAGAAGTTATGTTTTAGAGTTACTAAGAATAAGTTTTTACAATGTCAGTAAGTAAGTTAGTAGATAGTATAGTAGTGTTGAGGCGTTGGCTTTGGCCTGTGATTATGGAAGATCCAAAGGTCAAGAAACATGTTTTAAACAGTGTGCCTCCTGCTCTTCAGTTTTCTGAGCATTGGATGTGCATACATGGCGCCATGCTGCCTCAGAGAAGGACATTTGACCTCCATATGTGCTATCTGCAGCACTTTTACCTTGAGATCTAGGAAAGACAGATAAAATAGATGGCAAGCAGTACTCCTTCAAGAGGTGCTTGCAAGTGAAGCTTACTTGATCAGATAATATGGTTGACACCAAAAACTGGCATAGACCAGCCTTGTCATGAGATGTATTGAGGGACAAGGCTAAACATCATATTAGATGTCTTCATTGACATCCCGTGCCTCCACCTCCCATCATCAGCTCAGACTTCTAAGAAGTTCCTTAGACAAGAAATCTAGGAAGAGAGAGATTTCAGTGGAAAAGGACTTTGGCTTTTCCCACAATCTACAAATTAGAACCTCCTCTGAATCTGTTATGTTGAAACTGAATAGCGCACCATAGTGTAAAGACTGGAAATATAGCTGAGAGTCCACACAGCGTCACCGGATCCAGATATAATCCTAGTTTCCAGGGACTTGGATCTGATGATGGAATCAAAAGATCCAAAGGACCTAGTTGTCAAGACAGAAGGAGGCATGGAAGGTGATCTTGGATTAATGTAACAGTTCCAATCCTCTTATGCAACTATCTATCATGGTACAAGTGTAAATTCATCACTCAGATCTGATGCCACCTCCCTGATCGGATCCAGAAAATGAAGAACTTCGGAAGAGAAGGAGCTCTCCGGAACAGACTGTAGCGGAGAAAAGGAGGGTAGAGGAACGGTATGTGACGCCTCCCCTTCCACTTCCCAGAATGCTGTCAGGTTCCCCTAGCAAGCTTCTCTATCTGATATTGGGTCTGCTGTTCTCTTCCCTGTTCCTAATCAGATTGGCATTGGATCAAAGACCTGATGACAGATCAGAGCAACAGGTGTTTTCCTCAGTCTGCTTACCAATTAGTAGAAAGTATTTGGGTTCTCAGCCATTTCCAGCAGACCTTTATGGTGGACCATACTATGGTCTGGACCATAACATAGACTTACAGACATTATTGGAGCATGATCCCAGGGCCTAGATGGTTATATTGAACAGTTCCATGTTGCTAACAGGATTTGCAGCACAAGATACAGTGAGCAACTCCTTTTACCTCTACTGAGAAGAGGATGCTGGCTCCAATGACATTAAGCAAGGAAGGAGCAATCTCTGCTGTGTTGCATGATTCTTTGTCAGAAGAAGAAGAAGTCTCTCTCCAAGATTTTCATGAACTGAATCCTGAGACAGACATTCAGACATCTCCAGGTGAGAATGTAGGGGGTCTTCTCAGTGGCTTTTCCACTGGAGGATGTAATAACATTTCAGGAGTTGGTTCAGAGAATGGCATCTACACTTAAACTGCCAACCACTTTGGTGGAAGAAACTGCAACCCAGTCTCTGATATCTGGGTTCTCACTCTTCTGTAAAACATCATTACCAATTCTAGATCGACGACTTCAACCTATTAAATTAATTTAGGCAAATCCTTCATCAGTTCAACCAATGTCCAAGAAGGCAGGCAAATTATATTTTACCCCAGGAGGGGTTTTTATTTTCATACTCACCTGTCTCCAAATTCCTTGAAATTAGAGGTGGCTGTTCAAAGTTCTAAAGGTGGCTTGGATCAGTCTACTCCCTGAAGGGGACTGGAAGAAAAATGGATGTCCTAGGAAGGAAGATTTTTCTCCTCTTCTACACTGAGCCTAAGAGTTGCAAATTATCAGGCTATTATAGCTTGTTAGTAATAAGTATCAGAGGGGTAGCCGTGTTAGTCTGGATCTGTAAAAAGCGACAAAGAGTCCTGTGGCACCTTATAGACTAATAACAGAAGTATTGGAGCATAAGCTTTCGTGGGTGAATACTCACTTCGTCAGACACATGGGTATTTTGACGAAGTGAGTATTCACCCACGAAAGCTTATGCTCCAATACTTCTGTTAGTCTATAAGGTGCCACAGGACTCTTTGTCGCTTGTTAGTAATAGTTTCTCTGGGAGATGATGTTGGCGTTTACTTTAGTGTTACTAGTGGAACAAAAGAAACTTGCTGATGCCATTGTCACAGAGGGACAGCAAGTATCAAAGCATGCTGTGAGAGCATCTGATTCCTTAAACTCTGCAGGCAGGGCTGAAGCAGCTGTAACTTCTCCCCAAAGATATGCATGGCTCAAATCATCAGGTTTACCCCCAGAAACTAAAGCCAAAGTGAAGGTCCTTCCCCTGGAGGAAGAAAGTCTGTTTAGTACCAGGACAGGTGAGATTCTGGAGACGAGCAAAGAAACGAGGTGTTCAGCAATATCTTTGGGCATTTATCAGCCACCCAAGAGAAGACCAGGAGTATTTAGGTACCAAAGACAACACCCTTTCTTATCTGCTTTTCCAACACAGAGAGGACATTATTACCAGCTGCAATATCTTCAACAATCTGGGGCCAGCACAGTTAGACCTCATTGCATCTGTTGATAAATTGAAGTCAGTTGTTTGACTGAACTTTGGTTTATTTTGAAATATACTCAAGAGATCAAATAACCAGTGCAAGTCAGGTTTATTAATATGTTCTGGATACATGCATTGCAGGTACTAAGGGATGTGAAGACATTTGCTAGGACTGTACCAAGATAAATAGGTGTATGAGGGTAACTCCCTTTCTGTTGCTATGGGGAAACAATTATGTCCTGGTACTGATAGTTTTCTATCTACTTAAGCCAAAGCTTACCTCAGCTAATACAAGATGTCATGGTATACTTGACATAAGTGAACAGGATTATAACAAAGGTACAGGTTAATTTGGGCTATATAACTGTTTATATTAACGCTTAATGTGTGTACTTAATGCTTAATATACATGTATGCTAGCCAACGCATATTAGTCAATACAACTAAGCGCAACACAAAAGGTCAAATGTTTTGTTCCAGGGCAGGAAGTGACCACTTGATTTCCAATGTATTCCTCATATCATACAGCCAGAGTAGGTCTTTCCTCTAATATTATTGTTAGAGTTATATGGAAAATAAAACAGGATAAAACCAAGATATTGATCATACCTGCTTTGCCCAGGCAACAATGGTTTACAGATCTGTTATACCTTCAGAAGGGTTGTACAAGAGACTTCTAATTGTTCCTGATCTACCAACTCAACAGCATAGCAGAGTATATCACCTGAGCGCGGTGCATTTCATAGCATAGGCAGTAGCTTTCTAATGGGCTTAGAACTATCTTTTTTGGCAACTGTTCAGAATGTTCTAGAGAATTCTAGAAAACTTTATATTTTAATACGGAAAAGATCCATTATTTGGGCAAATGACAGTAACATAGCCCCTGCATATGCCTCAATTCAGTTTGTACTTGCTCCAGCATAAGATATCAGGACTGTCTTTCTTTGATTAAGATTCACCTTTCAGCCAAATCAACCTTCCACTCTAAGGTTAATAATAAATCAGTGTTTGCTTGATTTAGTCAAAAAATTTTCAATAGGAAACCTTCCTGTGAAAGCTCCAACTCCCATTTTGCGACCTCAATGTAGTTTTAATGAAATTAATGAAACAACTATTCGGACCCTTGAAAGAACGTTCTTTATACTATTTATCTATTCAAACAGCTTTTGTATTTGCAATTACATATGCAAGATGAATAACTGAATTACATACATTTATGACAAACCCTCCATTTGTAGTCTTTCATGGAGTACCTCACCCCAAATTACTTTCTAAAGCAGTCACAGACTTCCACGTTAACCAATCTGTTAATTTACCTGAGAAGCGAAATTACATACTTAGATGTTAAGAGAGCCTGGCCTACTGGTTAGAATAGGACTAAGGAATTTTAGATGTTCACCAAAACTATACATTTCTTAAGCTGATAACAAAAAGGGTCAGGCACTGTATTCCCTATTTTTATTGAAATGGATTAAATCCTGCATCTCAGAAGCGTATAGAAAGCCCTATCAAATTCACGGCCATGAAAAATACATCATGGACGGTGAAATCTAGTCTTTTGTGTGCTTTTACCCTATACTATACAGATTTCACAGGGGAGACCAGCATTTCTCAAATTGGGGGTCCTGACCCAAAAGGGAGTTGCAGGTGGTTATTGTAGTGGGGTTGCGGTTCTGCCACCCTTACTTCTGTGCTGCCTTCAGAGCTGGGTGGCTGGAGAATGGCGGCTGTTTGCCGGGCGCCCAGCTCTGAAGGCAGTGCCTTGCCAGCAGCAGCCATTCCTCTCCCTGAAGTGGTAAGATCATACTCTACTAGATCTAAGGCAGCTTCAACAGCACACCTCAGATACATTCCAATCCTAGAGATTTGCAGAGCTGCTAGCTAGACCTAAATGTGTGTATGGAACTCCAGTGAGTGATGTTTAGTAGCGTCTAGATCAGATGCTCAATTCAGCACAGCAGTTCTCCAGTCAATTTTCAATTAATTCTCCTTGTCCGACCTGCTTTTATACTTGCCAGTCTATCTTGTGAATGGAAATATGCAAAGGCAACTTGAAGGAGAAATGAAGGTTATTTACTTATAATCGGATTGAGATGGACTCAGAATACTTACACTCTCCACCCACCTTCTCCTCTTCCTCAGAGTCGTAAGTATAACATAGAATTGAGCAAGTTGTGGGTAGGAGCTGAGGTCCTTTGAACATTCAGGAATGGATAGGCGGTGGGAGAAGGGGTGCGTGAATGCTCTAATGGACGCAGTTAATTAGAGACACAAGGTGAGAGAAATAATATCTTTTATTGGACCAACTTCTGTTGGTCAGAGAGATGAGCTTTCGGGCTTAAACAAAGCTCTTATTCAGAAGATCTCTGTGTAAGTTTGGAAGCTTGTCTCTCTGACCAACAGAAGTTGGCTCAATAAAAGATATTACTTCACCCACCTTGTCTGTCTAATATCCTGGGACCAACATGGCTACAACACTGCATACTGCTAATTAGATTCCTCCATCTGAGCTGCATATGGCTGGTGCATCCCATGAAAGGGAATATGTGGAGTCCATCTCTTAAGAACTCTGGTTACAAGTAGGTAACCTTCATTTGTTTGAGCATAGCAGTAAGTAATTCTTTGTTTTGTGGGAGATATCTCTGTCTCCTTTAAGATTCTCTGCTGTTCCTGCACCTTGTTTTTGTAGGGAATAAGTTTAAAAAGCAAGGCAGGTGCACAAATCACTTAAATCCACTGGTTTGTTTACTTTGAGTCTAATACCTGCATCTGCTTTACCTAGTTTTCCTACCTCCAGCATGTATGTATTGCAATGGGAAATACATAACTGGTATCCTGACAGCTGGACTTCAGTTTGGATCTGCTGTCAGAGATGGTAAATGCACTGACAAGGATGGTTAGTTAGATGTTTAACCAAATGTGTCTATAAAAAGGTTGTGCTAACATAAATGGGCTTTATGTTTAGGTTGTAACGGATCCTCCTGTTATGAAGAGAAAATGGCAAGAATGTAAGTGTTCTCTGTATGTTTATATAAGATTAAATCCTGCAATCTTGACTTGGATGCAAGGTCTATTGACTTCAAAGGGAGTTTTGCCTGAGCATGCACTGCTAGAGTTGTTTGCTAGTTTAGAGTGTGTTACTGTTGTTTGCTACATGTCTAGACTTGCGAGACGCTGAGTGAAAAAACGACATAAGCAAAATTGAAATAGGACACTGTTATTCCAAAATAAGTGTTCACACACAGACTTGTACAGAAATAACAAAAGGTATGAATTAAAGCCAGTTTAGTTATTTTGATGCAAGTTTGTGTGGAGACCAGACCTTAGAGTAGTTGAGCAAGAAGAGCAGTTGTATAAAGGGGACCTAATAGTCACCTTCAGCCTTTTGAGGAAAAAGTTATCCATTGAAAATCCAGATAAATGTGGATTAATCTGTCAGTCTAGATCAAGGGCTCTCAAGATTTTTCATAGTGTGAACTACTGCTTAACATGGATTACCTCTTGTCCGATAATGATAGCATGGACTACCTTCCTTCTTACTGCATTTACAAAAAAATCCTTGGAGCAATTTCAGCAATTGCTTATATGGCAAAATAATATTGTATCTGTTTTTTACTGCAATTTAACAAGTGGAGACTATGAGGAGAGCCAGCACCATGTGGCCTGTCAGTTCTTCATATTACCAGTAAATGTAATAGGCCACAGACAATAGTTTGGCCACAAATTGTTTGGCCACAGACAACAGTTTGGGAACCACTGTATTGGGAACCACTGTTTTAGATTTCTAGTCTCTTGAGGTCTGAGAGTTTTTGGTTAGTGTGTTTGTCCATTTTGTCTAGTTGATTCAGCAGAAACCAAAATGTTATCCGCCTAGATTCCAACCAAAGATTACATACAGGGTTGCTTGGTTCAAACTATTGAATTTTTAAATGCACAAGGAATGCTGTTAGCTTGATAAGGATTTTTTTTTTGTACTGAATTTCCAGATTACACAAATTATACAGTAGTGTAAATAAGAATGTTCAGCAATTTATTAATATTAAATATTTAAAAATAAGTTGTATAACAAAGGAAGAAATGTATTTAGCTGAAACACTTTAATTGTAGCTTTAGATACTTACAAATGAGCAACTTTGAACCTTCCCTAATAAACAGAAAATGTTAATCTAAGTGCATTTCAGGCATGTTTTTCTTGACTACCTTACAGATGGCTACCATTCAAAAGCTAAGGTTCAGCGTGTGTATGCTTCAACTAGCAATGAAGGAAAGGCAGAAGGTGATGCTGATAAGGATAAACAGATCACAGATTCTACTCAAAGTTTACCTTCTCAAGGTCAGAGATTTAAACATGTTTTAAAAAATAACTTTATAATGTAATGTTAACCTTTGAAAATTCATACCACCTATGGTATATATAGCTTGGCTTGGCAGGATTAGATTTTTGATAAATGTCAGTGAACGTTGATTTCACCACATACACAAACTGATGAAAAATATTTCCATTTATAACAATTGAAATTTACAGATAGACAAAGTAAGAAAAATGTTGCTTGAAAACTTGTTTGATTTAAGGATTTTTATTTCGTATGCTTTGACATGTGATGTTTGCCAATTTGTGTTTTAATGGTTATAAAACTCTAACTATATGACTCTCAGCATCTACTGTCAGTAAATATTTTATGACCTCCCATAATTGCCACAATTATGAAAATTTAACAATAAAAAATGCTTAAAAATAAACATTGATAGCTGTCAATTATTTAAAAAAAAAATTGAATTCTACCAAGCCTATATATAGCTTCTTTAGGTACTTTCAGCATATTTGTGAGTTTGGTGGGTTTGTTGTGTGGAAAACTAAATAGATTGGAAAATATCTCAGCAATTTTAAGGGGGGAAGTGAAGGGGCACAGCATAAATTGTCTGGAGCTCAGTACAGTACAGAATGCCTTCAGGGAATGACCCTATCAGCACATGACAAGAACATCTTGGTGATGGTGGACAGTATCTCAATTGCTGCCTATGTTAACAAGGAGGAAGACTGTGTAGCCAGCCTCCGACTCTCTGGGACAGAAAACAAGCTGTCATTGCTAGGTCCTTTTCAGATACAAGGAAAGGTGACCATCAAAGCAGTTAGTCAGTAGCAGGAAGGACTTTCTTGCCATGGATCCAATTCTATGCTAAAGTTGTCAAAGTATATTTTAGAGAGCCAAGTACTGTTGCAGTGACAATAATATGATGCCATGGCAACTATGATGGGTGGAAAAGGTCTATGCTTCTGTCACAGAGTGCACAGCTCACTGCTAGTCTGGCGTCTCCTCTTGGTCACTCTGGGGATTAGCTCTTGAGGTTGATGCCCCCTTCCATGGCTTGCACACCGTCGTTCTGTCTCTCTCACAGGTCTGTAGCTTCTCTCGTCCCAAGAACTGCAGTGTCCTCTTTGTGACTCAGCCCTCCGGCTGGATCACACACTGTTCTCCCTTTCTGGGGTAGCAAAGTCTTTTCTCCCTAGCAGTACTAAGGAGTCTTCCCTCTCACTGTCCCATGGTGCGACTCCCTCAGTGGCTAGTAAGGGAACCTGGTCTGCCCTGTACTCCAAGTTTCAGTCCAGGGACCCTCAGCTCAGCAATTCTGGGCCTTCCTCTCTCAGCCCTCATTGCTCCTTCCCTGGACAGCTTCCTACCACACCTGGTTCCCCTTCTCCCTCTGGGTGTACCAGCTCCAAAACTCTCCTTCCTCTTCCCAGGGAGTGACTGCTTCCTGCCTTCCTGCAGCCTTTCCCAGGAGCCCCTGTCTGTTGCCAGCTACCTGGCTTTATACAGGCCCTACCTGTTCCTGCATAGCTGAGCCTGCTCTTAGTTAGTTCCCTGGCTTCTCCTCCAGGTGCAGCCTGTGGAGTTAATTGGCCTGTATGGCCATCTTAACCCCATCACAGCTTCATATGAAGAAATACATAGAACAGCCATGTGTTATTCTCTCCATACTTCTACCCACTTTTACAAGCTAGACTTGTAAGAATTATTCGATTCAAGGAGTTATGACTGAGTAAATGGATGAAATTAAGAAAAAGAAACTTAGGGCAAGTCTACACTACAAAGTTAAGTTGACCTAAGTTATGTTGACGTACCACCATCACAGTAATTAAATTGCTTTTGCATGTCCATGCTACACTCCTTTTGTCGGTGGTGCATGTCCTCACTAGCAGCGCTTGCATTGAGGCAGAGAGCAGTGCACCATGGGTAGCAGACCCACTGTGCAACTTGCCACCATCTAGTGCGGGATGTGTTCGGCAGGGTTTTCATAGAATCATAGAAGATTAGGGTTGGAAGGGACCTCAGGAGGTCATCTAGTCCAACCTCCTGCTCAAAGCAGGACCTAATCCCAACTAAATCATCCCAGCCAGGGCTTTGTCAAGCCTGACCTTAAAAACCTCTAAGGAAGGAGATTCCACCACCTCCCTAGGTAACCCATTCCAGTGCTTCACCACCCTCCTAGTGAAAAAGTTTTTCCTAATATCCAATCTAAACCTCCCCCACTGCAACTTGAGACCATTACTCCTTGTTCTGTCATCTGGTACCACTGAGAACAGTCTAGATCCATCCTCTTTGGAACCCCCTTTCAGGTAGTTGAAAGCAGCTATCAAATCCCCCCTCATTCTTCTCTTCTGCAGACTAAACAATCCCAGTTCCCTCAGCCTCTCCTCATAACTCATGTGCTCCAGCCCCCTAATCATTTTTGTTGCCCTCCGCTGGACTCTTTCCAATTTTTCCACATCCTTCTTGTAGTGTGGGGCCCAAAACTGGACACAGTACTCCAGGTGAGGCCTCACCAATGTCGAATAGAGGGGAACGATCACGTCCCTCGATCTGCTGGCAATGCCCCTACTTATACAGCCCAAAATGCCGTTAGCCTTCTTGGCAACAAGGGCACACTGTTGACTCATATCCAGCTTCTCGTCCACCGTAACCCCTAGGTCCTTTTCTGCAGAACTGCTGCCTAGCCACTCGGTCCCTAGTCTGTAACAGTGCATGGGATTCTTCCGTCCTAAGTGCAGGACTCTGCACTTGTCCTTGTTGAACCTCATCAGGTTTCTTTTGGCCCAATCCTCTAATTTGTCTAGGTCCCTCTGTATCCTATCCCTACCCTCCAGCGTATCTACCACTCCTCCCAGTTTAGTGTCATCTGCAAATTTGCTGAGAGTGCAGTCCACGCCATCCTCCAGATCATTAATGAAGATATTGAACAAAACCGGCCCCAGGACCGACCCTTGGGGCACTCCGCTTGAAACCGGCTGCCAACTAGACATGGAGCCGTTGATCACTACCCGTTGAGCCCGACGATCTAGCCAGCTTTCTATCCACCTTATAGTCCATTCATCCAGCCCATACTTCTTTAACTTGCCGGCAAGAATACTGTGGGAGACCGTATCAAAAGCTTTGCTAAAGTCAAGGAATAACACATCCACTGCTTTCCCCTCATCCACAGACCCAGTTATCTCCTCATAGAAGGCAATTAGGTTAGTCAGGCATGACTTGCCCTTGGTGAATCCATGCTGACTGTTCCTGATCACTTTCCTCTCCTCTAAGTGCTTCAGAATTGATTCCTTGAGGACCTGCTCCATGATTTTTCCAGGGACTGAGGTGAGGCTGACTGGCCTGTAGTTCCCCGGATCCTCCTTCTTCCCTTTTTTAAAGATGGGCACTACATTAGCCTTTTTCCAGTCATCCGGGACCTCCCCCGATCGCCATGAGTTTTCAAAGATAATGGCCAATGGCTCTGCAATCACATCCGCCAACTCCTTTAGCACCCTCGGATGCAGCGCATCCGGCCCCATGGACTTGTGGTCATCCAGTTTTTCTAAATAGTCCCGAACCACTTCTTTCTCCACAGAGTGCTGGTCACCTTCTCCCCATACTGTGCTGCCCAGTGCAGCAGTCTGGGAGCTGACCTTGTTTGTGAAGACAGAGGCAAAAAAAGCATTGAGTACATTAGCTTTTTCCACATCCTCGGTCACTAGGTTGCCTCCCTCATTCAGTAAGGGGCCCACACTTTCCTTGACTTTATTCTTGTTGCTTTTCAATGCCTCATGGGGGCAAACGAGTTACGCAGGGGTGACTGGGAACATAATTTCAATGCCCCGTGATGCAGGTTTCTCCATTCTGTAATTTTATCTGCATCCCATAATGTTTCACACCTTTTTTCAAAAGACCTGTAAACCCATTTGTCCGCCATCTCTATGTGAAGCATGGATCCTGCACAGCTCTGCACTGTTGTGATGAGTATTGCAAGCATAATGCAGCTGATCCTGCAGTATTTGCAGAGCTGCCAGAGGAGCCAGGCAGAACAAGATAATTCCTTGGAGGCTGCCTTGCTGTTGGACATAGAAAGAAACAATTCACAGTTATAGTTGGCATTCATGGAGCAGCTGCATATGGTGGAGCGCCAGTTCTGGGCCTGAGAAACAAACATTGACTAGTCAGATAGAATCATTATGCAGGAATGGGATGACGAGCAGTGGCCGCAGAACTTACAGATGTGCAAGGTCACATTCCTGGAAGTGTTTGTGGCACTTGTCCCAGCCCTCCGACGCAGCGACACCAAAATGAGAACTACGATGCCAGTGGAGAAGTGAGTGGCGATCGCAGTGTGGAAGCTTTCAACACCAGATTTCTACTGATCAGTCGGGAATCAATTTGGAGGTGGGAAATCCACTGTAGGGGTTGCTGTGATACAAGTGTGCAGTGTCATTAATTGCATCCTGCTATGAAGGACTGTGACTCTGGGCAATGTGCAGGATAGAGTGAATGGTTTTGCAGCAGTGGGGGTCCCAAACTGGGGTGGGGTAGTAGATGGCACACACATCCCTATTTTGGCACCTGACACAGAGTACATCAACAGAAAGGGCTACTTTTCCATGGTATTGCAAGCACTGATGGATCACCGGGGACATTTTACCAATATCAACACAGGTTGGTCGGGGAAGGTGCATGTCACGCATTTAAGAACACAGGCCTGTTAAGAAAGCTGCACACAGAGACTTTCTTTTCAGACCACAGGGTCACCATTGGGGATATTGAAATGCCAATAGTGATCCTGGGAAACCCAGCCTACCCCTTACTCCCATGGCTCATTAAGAGGTATACTGGCCAACTCGACAGCAGCAAGGAGCTCTTCAACTACAGGCTGAGCCGGTGCAGAATGACAGTTGAATGTGCCTCTGGCCATTTGAAAGGCCGCTAGCGCTGTCTACTCACGAGAGTAGACTTCGTTGAAAAAAGTAGCCAAGTGATTATAGCTGCCTGGTGTGTGCGTCATAATATCTGTGAAGCAAAGGTGAAAAAGTTTCTGCAGTATGCTCTCTGCTGATTTTGATCAGCCAGATACCAGGGCTATAAGAAAAGCTCAGTGAGGAACTATATGGCTCAGGGAGGCTTTGAAGGACCGTTTTAATAGTGAGCCACAGTAATGTGTGTTGTTGCCTGGCATTGCTTTTTTTGCAGCCCAGTATGAATCTTGTAATGAGTGCTGTGTTTGTAGTAATAGAACATTGTAAATGCAGCTATTGCTATTATCTCTGAATGATGTCAGACCCAGCCAGCATATGTTGTGAACTTATAAAGATGAATTAAGTTTCCATAAATAGACTTTTATTCCAAACCCATGCAAACAGACTTTTATAACTGAATGAAACTTTATAAATACAGGGAAAAGAACCTTTGAAGGGGAAAGAACAGTCATTTCCATTTCACAAACACATACACCAATTGTGTCTCTCACAGATCAGTGTATGTGTGGCTGTGATGGTCTGTACTTTTCTCTGGGGTGTAGGGGGTACCTCTAGGTAGTGCNGGGGGGGGGGGGGGGGGGGGGGGGGGGGGGGGGGGGGGGGGGGGGGGGGGGGGGAGATGTAGGGAGGTCCTAGAATGTAGTTCTCTATGGGCTGCAGAGAGAAGCGAGCAAGGTGTGTTGAACCTGAAGATCAACAAGAGTCTCCAGCATGTCTGTTTGCCTCTTGAGAAGTGCTAGCATGTCTTGCTGCACATCTCCCTCCTTTTCCTGTGCTTTTCTCCTCTCCGCTCTATCCCTGTCCATCGTGTCTGCAAGGGTGATCCTCCATTTTGTGCTCAATATCCGAAGCACCAGAGGTTTGCAGGATCTCCTGGAACTGCATACTGGCACCGTTTTCTACAGGTGGTGGTGATTTTAGCTGATATCTCACTCCTGAGGGTAGCAGAGGCTGAAAGGGAACAGCTCCTGCACGCATCCGGCTGCAGACCAGGTCTGTATGCTGCTAGCTTGTGTGTTGCAATGGTGGCTGCTGAATGGTGTGGAAAAGTGTCCTACCGCAGCGGAAGAGATAAGGCGGCCCTCCCCAGAAACCTTCAGCAGGGGATTGCATACTGCCATCACAAAAGTTCCCTTGAGATCTCTATGGAGGATTCAGAGGACAGCCCAGTGCACATAAACATAAACATCGGTAGGACCACCCTCTGCCTAACTGTACAGGGGAATGAGAAGCAGACTCTAACGCTATTGGTTATTTCACCACTACTTCCTGATTAAAAAGATGAAATGGTTAAAAAAGAGTAAATGAGCAGATGTGTCCCTGCAATATCAAAGCAAACTGCATACTTATCAGAGGTTCCTTCCCCTGCATCAGGCTCACTTATGCTGGACTGTAGGGACTGACTCGGCTGCTCTGGAGTCAAAAATATGTCCTGGTTCACTGTGCCACTGGATCCGCTGGTCACCTGTCCCCCATACTTCTCATCTTCCTGGTCCACCACCTCTTCCTCGCTGTTGACTTTGGGGGCCTGTGACTCCAGCTCTCCCAAAATAGCCGTAGGGTTCTTGGCAGTGGTGGTGGGGTCTCGATCGAGGATGGCATGCAGCTCTTTGAAAAAGTGACATGTCTGCGGCTCTTATCATAGAATCATAGAAGATTAGGGTTGGAAGGGACCTCAGAAGGTCATCGAGTCCAACCCCCTGCTCAAAGCAGGACTAACCTCAACTAAATCGTCCCAGCCAGGGCTTTGTCAAGCCGGGCCTTAAAAACCTGTAAGGATGGAGATTCCACCACCTCCCTAGGTAACCCATTCCAGTGCTTCACCACCTTCCTAGTGAAATAGTGTTTCCTAATATCCAATCTAAACCTCCCCCACTGCAACTTGAGACCATTACTCCTTGTTCTGTCATCTGCCACCACTGAGAACAGCCGCGCTCCATCCTCTTCCCCCTTCGGGTAGTTGAAGGCTGCTATCAAATCCCTCCTCACTCTTCTCTTCTGCAGACTAAACAAGCCTAGTTCCCTTGGCCTCTCCTCATAAGTCACGTGCCCCAGCCCCCTGATCATTTTCGTTGCCCTCCGCTGGACTCTCTCCAATTTGTCCACATCCTTTCAGTAGTGGGGGGCCCAAAACTGGAAGCAGTACTCCAAATGTGGCCTCACCAGTGCCGAATAGAGGGGAACGATCACGTCCCTCGATCTGCTGGCAATGCTCCTACTAATGCAGCCCAATATGCCGTTAGCCTTCTTGGCAACAAGGGCACACTGTTGACTCATATCTAGCTTCTCATCCACTGTAATCCCCAGATCCTTTTCTGCAGAACTGCTGCTTAGTCAGTCGGTCCCCAGCCTGTAGTCGTGCATGGGATTCTTCCGTCCTAAGTGCAGGACTCTGCACTTGTCCTTGTTGAACCTCATCAGATTTCTTTTGGCCCAAACCTCCAATTTGTGTAGGTCACTCTGGACACTATCCCTACCCTCCAGCTTATCTACCTCTCCCCCCAGCTTAGTGTCATCTGCAAACTTGCTGAGGGTGCAATCCATCCCATCATCCAGATCATTAATAAAGATGTTGAACAAAACCGGCCCCAGAACTGACCCCTGGGGCACTCCGCTTGATACCGGCTGCCAACTAGACATCGAGACGTTGATCACTACTCGTTGAGCTCAACAATCTAGCCAGCTTTCTGTCCACCTTATAGTCCATTCATCCAATCCATACTTTTTTAACTTGCTGGCAAGAATACTGTGGGAGACTGTATCAAAAGCTCTTCCCCAGAGCGACTGTTAGCCTCCCTTGCCTTCTTGTACGCCTGTGGTGCTGCTCTATGTCCCTCCTGTAGCCCTTGCCCTCATGCCCCGAATCATCTGCTCATAGATATCGACGTTTCTATGGCTGGATCAGAGCTGTGCCTGCACAACCTCTTCTTGCCAGAGACCTAGAAGATCCACCACCTCCTATATAGTCCAGGAAGGAGTGTGTCTGCAGCATGGAGCAGGCATGGTCAGCTGCGCAGTTGCTAGTTGAGCTCTCCATGCTGAGCAAACAGGAAATGGAATTTCAAAAATTCACAGGGTTTTGTCACGGGGTTACTCACCACACTGGCACCTCCTGCTTGGCCTTTCTGGTATAAGCTCAGTCACAGTGGGTGTGCCCTTGGGTGCTGGTGGCTTTCCCGTCCTCACCTCTGCCTGTAGACCCGTTATGGCTCCTTTCTCTCCGCGTCTGCTTTGTGGCACAGCCTTCCGGCTGTGTCACGATCCGGTTTCTTCCCTCCTCCCCTCCCCCCTCCCCTTCCGTGGGACTCCTCCAACAAGAGTCCAGCCACTCCTCACAGCAGATTGGCAGTCCACAGCTGGGCTGCTCCTTCAGTGGCTGGGGATGGGGGGCGCCCACTACTCCGGCCCCCGGCCCAGGGACCCTACAAACAGCATCTTCCTGTTGCATCTTCCTTCCAGCTCATTGTCTCTATTCCCTGGGCCACTTCCCTGCAGCCTCTGTTCCTTCTGCTCCTGCCTCAGGATCCAGCTCCTTGCCCTCTTCCCAGGGCCTCGAGCCGGTAAGTCCTGGCAGCCCATCAGGAGCTCTCTCTAGCTCTCCCAGTCCCTGCTAGCACCTGCCCTTCCCCAGGTGCTGTTCTCTCTGTAGCCTTCTAGGAAGCCAGTCTTCTCCCTAGGGCTCCCTGCAACAGACTAACTCATTCTGGTCTGCAGCTTCCTTTTATATGGGCCAGCTGGGCCCTGATTGACTGGTCTAGCCGCCGCCCTAATTGGCTGTTTCCCCTGTAGCCACTCCTTTGGCTGCCTGCTGCTCAGCCTCCCTAGGCTGGTTTTAACACTCTCAGAGCCAGTGTGGGGCAGGCGCCCTGTCACGGGCTTTAAAAGGGAAGGGGCATGTACCTGGCCTCCAGGCAGCGAAGTTCAAAACAGTGACCAGAGCAATCACAGTGGGGTATTATGGGACATCTCCTGGAGGCCACTAAAGTCAATGTAAGTAATGCATTGTCTACACCCGGGGTGGGCAAACATTTTGGCCTGAGGGCCACATCTGGGTATGGAAATTGTATGGCGGGCCATGAATGCCCATTGGGGGAGGGGGACTCTATGGGGTGTAACATAAGGGATGTTACTGAGGTGGGGGGAGAGGGGACTCATGGGTTGTGGCATGGGGGGAGGGGAGGACTCTACAGGGGCGTACTGGGGACTCCTAGCGGCCCTGCCGGCAATGACACCAAGGCGGCCGTACCAGGCACTGTCACGGGCGGAGGCACACTAGCTGGGATGGGTGTGGCCCCTGGGTGGTTTCGAGGCTCTCGAGGGTGGTGCCGTAGGGGGGATTGGGTGTGATAAAAACGTCTGACAGGTCGGAAGCGGGCCGTAGTTTGCCCACCCCTGGTCTACATTGACACTGCATCACCCTAACTTCGTCGACCTAAGTGCTATGCCTCTCGTGGAGGTGGAGTTATGTTGGCGTAGCGGGCAAGTTACATCAGCGGGAGAGACATTTTGGTGTAGTACTCACAGAGTTAGGCAAGGCAGCTTACGTCAACCTAACTCTGTAGTGTAGACCAGGCCTTAGACTGAATATCAGGAACTCTTCCTAATAGCGACATCTGCTATTCTGTAGAAGAGTGTTCAAAGGGAAGTGGTAGAAGCCTTATTCCTTGTACTTGAAAACTAGATGGCACAAAGCACTGGTGAATATACTGTAGCAAACAATCCTTCATTGACAAGGGACTGTATACCTCAAGAAGTTTTTTCTATCTCTAATTTCAGTGGTTCAAGGAGTTGTATATTCAGTGGCCTGCTTGGGGCAAGAGGGCAGTGTACGGCAAGACAGAAAATACGAAGAGATGATTTAGGGTCTTTATAAATAACTGAATAGGCTTGATAAAGACACATCAAAAATGCTTTAGCAATGCTTTTGTCCTTTAAAAACATTAGAAATTAAATGTAAAAATGAATATTAATGCATTACTAGGTAGACATAAAGCATGCAAATGAGAAAATTCCATAAGATATCATTTCTACTGCAATCCTTATTCTAGCATGATGCAGATGTATAATATTTTCCATTTCTTCGTTCCTTGGTAAAAGATAAACCTTTATGTATTAGTGTGTATTTACTATATACCATAAAATATAAGTTGTGCAACATGGCTTAGTTATTGTTGAAGTAAAAACAATAACTTTTGGACTTCCACACTTTTGAATGCTTTATTTTTAAGCTTAATGGTGAACTAATGTTTGAGTTTTATTTTGATGTAAGGACATTCTAATCAAATTCTACTTTAAAAACATAAGATTATGAAAAACTGTTAGCAAATATACCCCATTGTTTTAATTTTTTTCAGATGGAAAGGATACTCAAGATGAACAGGAAAAAAGCCAAAAAGAACAACCGAAACCAGCTGAAAAGCTAAATGCTAACAATGCTGATGAAAGCAACAAAGCTGATGAAAACAGCAAAGGCGACAAGACTGAGTAAATTTAAGTTATTTTTAAAAACTTTACTTTTCTAAGAAAATTACAAGACCAGCATCTAAATCAAATTTGTCTTTGACAGAATTATTTCTGCAAGTCCACCCTCATGAGGTCAGGAACTATTTAAAAGCATCTAATTGTTAAAGGACATGTGTGTCAACCCATAGGCCCAATCATGTTCCAGCTGAGAATAAGATAGACCCATGTCTTTAATTCCTCTCGTTCCCCTGGCGACACACACTTCTAATGGTTAAGAGCCAATTCACCTCCATTGCTTCTTACCACTCTGTGGTTAAAGGAGCATCAGCTTTTTTCCCCACCATTCTGTAAAACTTTGTCTTACAGAGTTGCTGTATCTATACTTGACGCTTTGTAAATCAAGCTGATGGGATTTGAACGTGTTCTCTACTATGGTCAGGAATCCTCTATTTGATCCCTCAATGTTAACTACCTTGTCATTCTCCAAAAATCACTTTTCTTGTTGCATTTCAGCCAGAAGGGTGATCTAAATTGAGGCCCTGATTGCTGATCTTCCCTTTATGTGTTTTCACAAAGATAACTTAATGCTTAATCCTCAACTCAAATTCTTATCCAGAGTGGCATTCAAATTCCATCTGAACCAGCTCTCTACTGTTCTGGCTTTCTTCCTGAATCTTATGGGCTGCCTGATAAGACTAAGTTGCATGTTAAAAGGGCCAATAATTATTACGCAGGACCAAACCCTTCTGGAAATCATTCCAGTTGTTCACCTCTTCTTAAGAAAAGCTCAATGAAAATTATCTCAGTTCAGCAATTGTGTAAATAGAGCCAGGACAGCTATGAAAAGGCTCCGGTGTCAGAAGGATTCAAAAGTTATTCTGTTAACAAGCTGTCACCACAGCTTGACTCTATACTGTTCCTTTCAGTTCACATCTTTATTCAATACTGTTCTCCTAAAACTGGAGCAAAATCAGATGCTCATTTGTGGAGGGCAGTCCTTGAGTCCCTTTTCAGTTAAAGATTCTTACAATATCTACCTGGGGATTTCTAATCTCCTACAGTGAGATTGCTAATCTCCTACTGTGGCTCTGCAGGGACAATCCTGTGAAAGAGCAAGTATATTAGGCACTATACAAACACCGTACATAACACAATGGGGTCCTGGTCCATGACAGGGATTCCTAAGAGCTATGTTTATTATCTGGAGTTCACTGTGTGCATTGCCTCAGGCCATCCTTTTCTGATACACCTTCCTTTCATGCTTCTTTGGACTCTTGGGAGTCTACCCAGGGAGGAGAGGAACTGATTGAGGTCATGGATCTCTTATATTTGTGGCTTGAACACTCATATCTGAGGCTGATGCCTGCATGTTCCATCACAATAGCTTTGATGGTTCCAGGACTTGCAAAAGGTGGCTTTCACCTACAAAAGTGTGTGTTTGCAGAAACAGTACACGTACTAAATAACCTTACCCATATAAATCTACACTTATATACTCAGCATCTCTGTAGTTACATATTATGTTTATTTTGTATCAATTTATAACCATAAATGTTATGTAAAGAAAACTTGTCTTAACTCATAAAGCTCTTACATAAATCAAATTATACTGTACTTAAAAGGCCTCACTATTACACAGTAATATGTTTAGAAACCTTATGGTTTTACTACTGCACTGAGGAAGCTTTTGCTTGATATTATTTAAGAATATTGCCCTGTGAGTTTAAAATTGAAGATTTCAGCTTTTATTTTATAAATTACACTTCATTATTGTACAAAAAGATGCATAAATCAGTTTCATAACGAGGGCAGGACATTTCTACTCCAGATCTTTTCTCCCACTAGCAAATATGTAAGTAATCTCTCAGATTGTATTCCAGTAACACGATTCATCAAATTATAAATTTGTGCCCAAACATTAACTATTGTTAGAGAAAATATGCTTGTGAGGGAAATGGGCCTTTGGTTCCTGCAACAGATAGAGTTGATAATGGACAATCTCAGTGAGCTGAAATTTTTGCCACGTCGAATTACTCATATTCAAGTCATCTATCTACTTCCCGACCTGGGATCATGTTGGCAGGATTCTGAGTTGGGTATCTGTCTTAATTTTTGCAATTCCTAGCATATCATAACTTTAATTGCAAGTTAGGAAATATGAAGTTCAGATAGATATTAGACTTGTATCATTAGGGAACGGAAAGACAGAAATGAGTCCCAAATGTCATTTTGAATTTCCTTTTATTTTTCTCAGTTTGTGTCATGTTCTTAGCATTCTTGCTGTACAAAACACAAAGATTAAGACAATCTCTGCCCAATCTAAAAGAACCCAGAATGCACTGTCTTTTTCTATTATTATTTATTATTATTTTATTTATTAATTTTATTATGAATTCACAAACTGTGGGTGCCACACAAAGAGGGGTTTGAATGAGGAGAGCGGTAGATTTGTGAATTGTAATTAGGAGAACATTCCAAATCTGTGGGACAAACAGTGTTAGATTGAAAGCAGGCTTTTGTATTCACTGTCTTCACAGTAATTTTATTGATTGATTGATTACACTTCTTCTGTAAATCAGTTAGTTGAACATTATATATATGTGTATACTCTATATTTCAAAAGGTGTGATGACAGCAAACAATCAAAAGGTGAAGACAAGGAAGTCCAGGTGAGTATTTGATCTATCAGAAGATTGTTCCAGTTAAAAATAATCCTTTATTTCCTTTTAAGTTTTTTCTTTGACTATGATGGATAAGAATGTTTCAGACCTGTATTCTGGCATATGCAATAGCAGCAAGTTACATTAAGCCAGTAACTCTTATGGAAAAACATTTTATTTTTATATTTTGTAGTAGGGCTTACTATTTCCCCTATAATACGTACAAATTTCTTTTGGAAACATCTGCAATAGTAAAAATGCTCCACTATGAATGTACACTATAACTAGAGTTAACAGAATGGTTTCATTTTAGTTACCTAAATCGGGGTGCCCAACCTATGGCCTGTGGGCCGTACATGGCCCACCTGAGCATATCACAAGGCTCGTGGCCTGCTTCAACACAATATACTAACGGCCGATTCATTAGCGTTTTGTCGTCATGTTTACATCATTTTAGTTTACACAAGTGTGTAAATAGACATTACTGTACATAGGTTGTTTGTATCTAAATACATACGAAACAAGCTGAACTTAAAATATAAATCAATACAGGTGACTTTAAATCTTATTAAAATATGTAGACTCTGTTTGGCCCACACAAGGTTGTGCTTAGGTTTATGTGGCCCTCCTGCATAATAGGGTTGGGCACCACTGACCTGAAACAAACAAGGTGTTTTTATATCTCTTTTTTACAGGATAAAGAGAAAGATGAAATAAAATCTGAAGAATTCACTAGCCATGAAGAACTACTAGGATATTTGGTAGGTGTTAAATTTATGTTGAGCCAAGTTTGATGAAAAAATTAATGAAATATTTAATGTAGCTTATAGTTGATTAAGACTATAGTCAAAAAGCAGAAGATATATTGAATGTAAAACATAGGTAGTCTGTTAATTAAAAAATACTTCTTTTATGTATGATGGTTCCACCTGGAACAAAAATTTGGATTGGGATTCTAATGGGAAGAAAATCTAAGGGAAAATGTACTTCAGGAGTGCTGGCAGTTTATCGGAGACCATATCAGAGGCACAACAGCAAACTATCCCAAGGTGAAGGAAAGCTAGGAAAAATAGTAAGAGGCCAGTATGGCTGCATGTGGCACTCTTTAATAGCGTGAAAATAAAAAAAAGAATCCTATACAAAGTGAAAACGTGGACAGATTGCTAAAGATAAGTACAAAAGAATAGTACAAGCATATAGGGACAAAATCAAGAAGGCTAAGGCACAAAATGAGTTATATCTAGCAAGGGACATAAAAGGAAATAAGAAGAGGGTCCATAAATACATTAGGAGGAAGATGAAGGAAAGAATAGGTCCACTGCTTAGTGGGGAAGGAGAACGAATAATGGACAACATCAAGAGGGCCGAGGTGTTTAATGCCTGCTATTTTGCTTCAGTCTTCACTGAAAAGGTTAATTGTGACTTGATGATTAACACAATTAATATTAACAAGAGGGAATATGGAAAGAACAGGTTAAAAAAATTGAGATAAATTAGATGTATTCAAGACAGCAGGGCTGTTGTATTAATTTAAATGGAATAAATGGGCCAAAAGAGTCAAAGGTTAACATAACCCTGTCACTATCCAACAATAAACAGTGTTAAACACAGTTTGGGGTTTGGTATACAGAGAACTCCGCTTGCTTAATACCATGGCAAACACACCAAAATGGCAGATGAAATTCAATGTTGATAAATGCAAAATAATGCACAATGGAAAACATAATCCCAACTATACATATAAAATTATGGGGTCTAAATTAGCTGTTACAACTCAAGAAAAAGATCTTGGAGTCATTGTGGATAGTTCTCTGAAAACATCCACTCAGGGTGCAGCAGCAGTCAAAGCAAACAGAATGTTGGGAATCATTAAGAAAGGGATAGATAATAAGACAGAAAATATCATATTGCCTCTATATAAATCCATGGTACGCCCCATCTTGAATATTGCAGGCAGATGTGGTCGCCCCATCTCAAAAAAGATATATTGGAATTGGAAAAGGTTCGGAAAAGGGCAACAAAAATGATTAGGGATATGGAACAGCTTCCATATGAGGAGAGATTAATAAAACTGGGATTTTTTAGCTTGGAAAAGAGACGACTAAGGGGGGGGATATGATATAGGTCTATAAAATCATGACTGGTGTGGAGGAAGTAAATAAGGAAGTGTTGTTTACTACTTCTCGTAATACAAGAACTAGGGGTCACAAATGAAATTAGTAGGCAACAAGTTTAAAACAAACAAACAGGAAGTATTTCTTCACACAACGCACAGTCAACCTGTGGAACTCTTTGCCGGAGGATTTTGTGAAGGCCAAGACTATAACAGGGTTAAAAAAAAAAGTTAAATTCATGGAGGATAGGTCCATCAATGGCTGTTAGCCAGGATGGGCAGGGATGGTGTCCCTAGCCTCTTTTTGCTAGAAGCTGGGAATGGGCGACAGGGGATGGATCACTTGATGGTTACTTGTTCATTCCCTCTGGGGCACCTGACATTTGCCACTGTCAGAAGATGGACCTTTGGTCTAGATGGACCTTTGGTCTGCCCCAGTATGGTCGTTCTTATTTTTTTAACAGTTTATTAAAGATAAAGAAGAAAAAACCGTTAAAGCATTTGAAATGTAAGATATTAAATAAAGTTTTTGTTTTAAAAACATCCCTTATTCCCTTTCCCTTTAACTGAAGAGAGTTTTTAGAAAGAAAACCCCTTTGTTTGACAGTTTTTTACATGGTATTAAAGATGGCAATAGCTATTGAGATGGCTTGGAGCCGCTGTTGCTGAGGTCTGATCCCTTTTCCTAGAAGACAAAACAAGACAAACGCATACCAGAGAGGATAGAAGTGAACCGCAAAGATAGGAAATGCAGCTTCTGTTTCTTATGTTGACTCACACTTGCAACCTTACTGCTGGAAAAATACAGACATGGCACATGGTCTTATTAGCCACTCCAAAATCTGTAAAAGTGTACCAGCATCGAGCTGTTAAAGAAGCTAAAAGTGATGCCCTCAGGTCACAGGCTCACAACAGTGCTGTAAAATATGCAGTCCTGGCTGGCTGAGCCAGATTCTTTTATTAGACAGAAGTTGAAGAGAGAAGGATAGGAAAGAGAATTAATAAGGTGGTGAAGAAGAAGGTCATGCTGGAAGGGCGAGGGTGTGTCACAAAGTCACATCCCAGATGTTGTTTGGGATTTAGCTAGAACCAGTGGAAGGACAATGTCATCTGGGTCCCTCTCTTGGCTTGGTCTGATCAGGATATTTCTCTGGATTAGGATAGCGATGGTATAGTGGTGTCATGCTGGATCTCAAGGTCCCAGGAGATGATGGGGCCTGGCAGTCATGATGAAGTCACTCCTTCCCCCACTTTCAATCAGTCAGTGTCTCAGTAGCAAGCTTTTCCACCAGTGTCTCTTCTTGAGGACCCCAAAAGGGAGTGATGGTCAGGATAACCACATCCCTTCATTATTTTGTTTACCACTTTCGCCTAGTTTTTGACACACCAGTTTTGGTTCACCAATTTTTCAGTCCCACACTTTTCTTGTTCACCCGGCATGATCTTAACACAGTCCTTGAGTTATATCAGTAGGGCTTTTTTGGGGGGGGCGGGGGAACTAATTCAGTCTCTGTCTCGCTTTTGTGTCTTTTCCCATCAACTTTTGTTGGTAAAGGTTATTGTGACATTTTATGAATGTTACTTTTTATAGTGGAGCTCACAATTAGGATAAATTTGTAGGCCCAATTATCACAATAGACCTGATGAAATTAACTCTAGGGTACTTATGAATCTAGCTAAAGCAATCACAGAACTATTAGCAATTAGCTTTGAAAACTCATGGAGGATGGGTGAGATCCCAGAGGATTGGAGAAGGGCAAACGTAGTACCTATCTTTAAAAAGGGGAACAGAGAACCTGGGGAATTATAGACCAGTCAGCCTAACTTTGGTACCTGGAAAGATATTGGAATAAATTATTAAACAATTAATATGTAAGCACCTAGAGGATAATAGGATGATCAATTATAGTCAATACGGATTTGTCAAAAATGGCTCATACCAAACTAATCTAATTTCCTTCTTGAACAGGTTTACTGCCCTAATGGATGGGGGAAGCATTAAATGTGAGATCTTGATTTTTAGTAAAGCTTTTGACACAGTCCCACATGACATTCTCATATGCAAACTAGGGAAGTGTGGTCTAGTTGAAATTACTATAAATTGGGTGCACAACTGGTTGAAAAGCTGTGCTCAGAGTAGTTATCAATGGTTCATTGTCAAGATGGGATGATATATCAAGTGGGGGTTCCTGCAGGAATCTGTCATGGATTTGGTGCTATTCAGTATTTTCATTAATTACTTGGATAATGTACTGAGAGTACACTTATAAAATATGCAGATGACACCGAGATGGGGGGGATTGCAAGCAGCAGACTGGAGTAGAATTCAAAATGGCTTTGATAAATTGTAGAATTAGTCTGAAATCAACCAGATGAAATTCAATAAAGACAAGTACAAAGTATTTCACTTAAGAAGGAAAAATCAAATGCACAAATACAAAATGGGGAACAACTGGCTAGACAACAGTACTTCTGAAAAGGATCTTGAGATTATAGTGGATCACAAACTGAATGAGAGTCCGGAATGTGATGCAGGTGAGAAAAAGGCACATATAATTCTGGGGTGTATTAACAGGAATATAATGGTATGTAAGATGCAGGAGGTAAATGTTCCATTCCATTTGGCACTGGTGAGATTTTGGCTGGAGTACTGTGTCCCGTTTTGGGCATCACAGTTTAGGAAAGATGTGGAGAGAGTCCAAATTGAAGAGAGTCCAAAGGCAAGCTATAAAACTAGGTATATTTAATCATGAGAAAAGAAGACTGAGGGAGGGCCTAATAACAGCTCTCAAATGTGTTAAGGGCTTAGCAGATATATGTGACCGCTGCTTTCCAACAGAGCCTGGCCACTTCCTGGTTCGGGATCCTTCCCCTTACCTAGTCAGAAGAAGGGAAATAGAGTCGGAAGGGGGCTGATATCAGTTGTAGTCTTCTGCTTAGCAGATCCATCATACATGGGATCAGTCCTGGAATTTGCCTCCTGCACAAGATTATGCAGAAAACTTTCTTTTCTCTGCCCAGTAGCAAGAGAGCAATGGAAAGTAGGCTGTTTAGTGCTCTGCTAGGGGAGCATTGATCTCAATACCTTATTGTGCTGATCCATTCTTGTATCTGGCATCTGTATCTTATAGTTGGTTTGAATTACATGTTTTGGAATTGCTGTTGATGCCCACTGACCATCTTTACTGGAATACTCTGCTGTTTAAATATGAGGCTCTAAATGTTCAGCTTCTTTCATTATAAAATTTCTGTTTTTCTCTGATTCACCCACTACTGTCTCTCCTTGCTTCCTTATTGAACTTTAGCTTTCAGTTGTGATTTGTTCGGTCTCCTGTTCGTTAGCATCTGGGCTGAAGATGCACCCATCTCCATTGTTGAGTTTTAACACTTCAGTATAATTGAGTTCCTGTCCCTCTTTACTTGCCGTAGTTAAAATAAGTATGCTTATTGTTCAGGTAATCTATTTGGGGAAAATATGGACTGCATAAATTTTGTGTGATATTCTAGTTCAGCGGTTCTCAAAATGTGGGTCGGGATCCCAAAATGGGTCACGACCCCATTTTAATGGGGTCGCCGGGGCTGGCTTAGACTTGCTGGGGCCCGGGGCCAAAGCCTGAGCTCCACCGCCCAAGGCCGAAACCCGAGGGCTTCAGCCTGGTATGGCGGGGCTCAGGTTACAGGCCCCCTGCCTGGAGCTGAAGCCCTTGGATTTCTGCTTTGTTCCCCCTTCCCAGGGCAGTGGGACTCGGGCTTTGTCGTCCCCCCCCCCGACCCAGGGCGGCGGAGCCTGGGCGGGCTCAGGCTTCGGTCTCCCCTCCTGGAGTCGTTTAGTAATTTTTGTTGTCAGAAGGGGGTTGTGGTGCAATGAAGTTTGAAAACCCCTGCTCTAGTTTTTTTAGAAGCAATGAAGAATACAGTGGCTTTCTGTTTTAGAAGAGCTTATCCCATCTTACCTGCCTAGCAAATAATATTTTAATGTGATTTATGATAACCGTAGTCATCACTGCCATAATTTCATTAGCTCAAAAAAAAAATCACTGGTTTTAGTAATCTATTATCAGGTAGCTTCCCTTTACTAAATATTTATTTTGCCTGTTTGTTATTAGCTGCTGTTTTGTTTATAGGATCCTCTTTGAAAAATAGTGTTGCAAACTCAAACGGAACAAATACTGTTTGTTTTAAAAAGTAATCCCAATTGTCCATTGATAAATTATTTGGTGTATTGGTTACTTTGTGATTACATAGATATTGAGATACTGGCTTTGACCTGTAAAACCTCGAGTGTCTTGGGACCTGCCTCTCTCTGCATGCAATACTGTCTCAGTTGTGATCAGTAAAGGTGCTCAAGATGGAATCTTCTCATCTTAGGAGGAGAAGATACTGATAGGGCAGTTTCTGTGGGGGCCCCTAACTTTGGAATTCATGCCTCCCTCGGCCTGAATTTGTTAATCTTTGGGGCTTGCTTCAAGGCTATTTTATGCACTCAGGCTCTTAAGGAAAGTGGCTGAGGCTTAAGTTCACTTTGGGTTTTTTTTGCTATTTGGGGAATGATAAAGCTGCTGAATTTGTTTCTTGTATGAATATTGCTATGAGAAAATTACATAAGTGCGTAACTCCAATAGGTACTCTTAAAGGTGTTTCTGTATAAACTGAAATAAAATTTGATGTTACAAGAAAAACAATGAGTAATCTAATAGCTCATCTATGCCATAGATGAAAAGTTAGATTGTCTCCTTCATCTTTTAAAACATGTTTTGATTTTTTATCCTTTGTTTTCCAGCAAAGCTTTGAGCTACTGAGTGAAGATGATGCATCCTTTATCCTAAAGGTTACACAAACTCTTACGAATGCATTGGTGGAATATCGGCAACAGGGTGCACCAACAAATGTAATTTTGTATATTTTAGTAAATGATTGACTCTGTCTTGATTTCTGCGACCTATAAAGAGTACAGATCAAGTATTCATACTGGAACAGAATGGACATGGGTGCAACCTCCAAGTTTTGTCCATCAAGATTTTGAAAGATTTATAGTGAAGATAGTATGAGAAAATCATAGCTTTTCCTGTACAGTTATAACATTTTTGCTCCCATTCTGTTGCTGACTAGAAGTGCATGAAATATTCCAATAAACAATTTGCCTGATTTGGGGGCTATTTTTAAAAAAGTATTTGAAATTTTGTGCTACATTTTCTTCACTATATCTTATTGAAAGTTTGAAATCCATTTTGGCTTAAAAGTTCATACCTTTGAGTGATACCGTTTGTGGTGCCTAAAAGCCACATGGGCTGGAGGATTAAGCATAGAGCTTGAAGCTAGAACATCCTAAGTCCTGCTTCTATCTTTTCCAGTGATTGGCCTTATTAGTGTGTTCTCATATAGTACTTTATACACACTATTAAGGCCCAGTCCTGCAAACATGAGTAATGTTATGCACATAATTAAATGTGAGTAGTTCCACTGACTTCTGTGGCACTATTTGCATGAGTAAAGTTACACATGTAATTAAGTATTTTCAGGATTGGGTGTAGGTTGGTAAATATCATAGAATCATAGAATCTCAGGGTTGGAAGGGACCTCAGGAGGTCATCTAGTCCAACCCCCTGCTCAAAGCAGGACCAAACCCAACTAAATCAGCCCAGCCAGGGCTTTGTCAAGCCCAGCCAGGGCTTTGTCAAGCCTGACCTTAAAAACCTCTAAGGAAGGAGATTCCACTACCTCCCTAGGTAACCCATTCCAGTTCTTCACCACCCTACTAGTGAAAAAGTTTTTCCTAATGTCCAACCTAAACCTCCCCCTCTGCAACTTGAGACCATTACTCCTTGTTCTGTCATCTTCTATCACTGAGAACAGTCTAGATCCATCCTCTTTGGAACCCCCTTTCAGGTAGTTGAAAGCAGCTATCAAATCGCCCCTCATATAAATATATAATTATCCTAATTTTCTTGTCTGTGTCAAAAGCAGGAATAAAACTCTGATCTTTTGGGCCTCCATCCTGTGCCTAATACATTACTCCAAGGTACCTTGCCTCAGGGTACTTTGGAAAATTGGGAATCACAAATTTCCAATAGTATATAAAGCTTTTGCTTTCATGACTGGTGGTTTATGGAGATATGGGCTCTTTAGTGTGTTTTTTTGGACTAGCACATAGTGCCTTTTTGTCACTGGATTGGGACTTAATTAGAGCAAATGTTCGGTCCCTAGGAATTTTACTTGCTACTAACTCTAGCATAACAAGTTTCTTAGATGTACGTTTTTGGAAACAGTTATTTATTTAATTGGTCAGTGTGGAATTTGTTTTTTTGGTGAAGATACTGTTCCTATTTCTTTTCTCCTGAAGTGTTCTACAGACCTAATTTTAAGAGTTGATTGTTTAAAAAACTTGAAAGAAGTTATGCATGCAATTTTTAAAAATTTTTAGGACTCTTTAGATTCTGAACCAAATCAAGAAAAACCAATTGAACATTCCACAGAACAATCTGATGCGACTTCGGTGGATATTAGTGACTCTAACACTGGTAAAGTTTTAAGAATTTAAGACTCCATTTCTTTAAATATATTTTAACCGTAATATTGAGTTGTGTGAAAATTTCTAGTATTTTTTTTCTGCTTCACTGAAGCAGAGTTTCGAAATGATCGAGTTCAAGTAATTTAGATTAATGGGCTTCTCTTTCTCCACAGATATAGGAAGGCATATTGACCAATCAGAAAATAAAGGCTATTCACCCAATACATTTAAATGTAGAAATTTATGGGACTTTTAAAATTCATGGCTCATTAGATTGTCCCACTGGAAATGAATGGGAGACTTCTGTGTTTCCTGCAAGCACATGCTAGTCTTTAAATGGACAACAATGTATGCAGTCTGAACATTTGCAACTTAAAATGTTCTAGCTCTTGTTGAATTGATAGAGGCTAATTATTTTTAAAAATTTATGTGCTCAGAAAAGTCTTTATTCCCAAAGAAAGAATGCAAGTTCTGAAGTCTTAAAACTTGAATCGAATTAGGAGAAAAGTATGTTTTAAAAAGATTATCTTCAGCATCTAAATGTGCCAGTCTGGAGAGAGGGAAGTATGATTGCACTTCCAGGAGGACTGATGAGGCTGGGTCATTGCATGCAAGCAAACAAGTCCATGATTTTTGGTGCCTTATTCCTTATTTAAGAGGGTTTCATAGTCAGTCTTTTTTTCCCTTCCTCCTCCTCTCCCCCTTGAAGAGGAACAGACTAGACTCAGGTCCAGTCTACTCACAGAAATTGCAGAGTTAACTAAATTGATTTCTTAGCCAGCTAAGTTAAATGAGTGCAACCCCCCTTTATCCAGCAGCTGAACACTTTGCAGCTTCTTAGCCTCCGTGGTTCTGCTCCTGATGTATCAGTACAAGAAACTTGCATGTCTGTAGGGAAGGAGTTCATTCTTGGGACTAACAGGTTCTGTTTTTGTCATACCATCTGGTTTGATGGGGAACACACTCCCATGCCACTAAGTAAAAAATATCCAGAAATTCCAGTGCACCTCCTTTCTCTGTAACTTTTTGATAAGGTGACAATATTTCCTAGGAAGCATAGCATCTTAAAATTTCAATTAATATGCCATTAGTGAAACTTGGAATTACCTGCAGTATGTGAAGTTTTGGAACTGTGGTCTTTTTTTTTTGTATACATAGTGGAAGTAACTTTTTTTTCCTTGCAGGGTTTTCAGCAAATTATATGTCAGACAGGAGGCAGCAATCTGCCCAACAACCATATGACAGCACAGCAGCAAAGTCTAATGTTAGTGGAACATTCATGAAAAAGGATTCACAATCAGTGAACTTTTCAAAAAACAATGCTGCAAATTGGAAACGTGGGACTTTTCAATCCACATTTAGAGTATTAAGTAATGAAGAGTCCTTAGAGTCTGCTTCTGCGACTGAAGAGCAATATCCCTCCTCTTCTCAAAACATGTCTAATAAAAAGTTTGTATCTGCTACTGAGAGAGATGCACCCCAAAACTCTTTACCTGACTCTTTGAGAACATCATATGAAAACGATGTCACTACTGAATTTTTCAATAGTGTAAGAAATATGGATGCTGCAGAGGTTACGGCTACTCTACAGAAAATAGCAGCCACAAATCCAGCCTTCAGAGGTAATCTGCTTGCATATGTATACCTTAATTTTGTTTGTAGTAATTTTTTTTTAAATGATGTTGAGGTGGAGCAGAGCTCTACAGATAGTGTATTTTGTGGATTTATAAGGACAGAAGTTGATGAGACAATATTGTCTTCTCTTAGTTCTTAATATTTTCAACTTGCCACTTCGTCAGGACCCACACTCTTTCTTAGGGATGAAGGTCAAAATGCTTGTTCTCCTCTGAAGATGTCATATGTATCTTAATTTTTATTGCCTTTCAGTATTTTCCTGTTAGCTCTTAGTAATGTTTACAAGTTTTTCCTATCATGAAGATTCAATTGACTAAAATCAAGCATGCCTTCTTAAAAAAAAAGAAAAAAAAAAAAGAGAGTGAATCTAGGACTTGTATGGTGGTTAGTATGATGTTGTTTTTAGGGTTTGAGATTTATGGCATGTAAGAAGCCTTTGCTTGTACAATTCTTAGGAATATGTATACTCATACTCAGTAATATTCTCAGTAAACAGCTCTTAATCAGGAGACACGCATTGTCATCTCTCACTATAAACTCCTGATAAGAGTCCCAGCTTCTGAAGTCTCCCATATCTCTATATCCAACTCTTCTGCTATCCTCCCCCTGACAAGCAGCTTATCCTCATTTCTTAGCCTCAAACACACAATTTCTATGTGCACCTGGAAATTTGGTACCATTCTGATCATTAAGACTCCTGAGATAATTCTAATAAAATATGTATAAATTTGTTTCATTTAGTATGAAATCCTCCAGAACTCATGAAAATGTCCAGATGTTTCATTAGTACATTTATGTTTGTTTTAAAATAATCATTATTAGAAGAACTTTATCAGCAAATCACTCATCTTCTCTTCTCCCTTTTTATTAAAGGTATTGACATTCCAAATGTGATAAGGATCTTGACTGAGAGTGGAACTCTTAGAGCACCAAACAGCAACAGTGTGCAGTGATATGAGAAAACAAGAAGTGAAATTAATATTGTAATGTGTAAACTGAAATTTGTCACTTGTATGCAATTAATTTCAGTGTGTTCAAACTCTGTACAGTGTTACTTGTTATATCTCCAGAGTAATAGTTTGATTTTGCAGATTTGTCTGTTATATTTATTTCTCCCAATAGCTGGAATTTCTGTATTTGTGGAAAGAGACTGTAATGTTGATTTAAAAAATAATATTTTTCCTTTGTTAAAGATAATCACTTTTGAAAATTACCCCTAAAAATGGTTTAGCTATATCTTAGCTAGAAAGCTTTTGGGTTTTACATAGTGGAGGGCTGATCTTTTTTCCTAATTCTTCATAAAAATAACTAAAGAAAGGAATTGCATGGGTAGAGTAGAATATACAGCCTTGAACCTTCTAGGTCATTAGTTCAAATTTGACTCAAGATTATCTATACCCAAAAGATACTTCCTTTTGCAGCTATTCATTGGCCACTGGACCTGATCCAAAGCCCCTTTTTAGTTAAGAGAGAGACTCCCATTGACTTATGTGGGCTTTGGATCAGGCCCCATCATGTGTGAGATAAGATTATAGTGTCAGTCTGATTCCTGGTTGAGGTGTCCAAATTGCATGAAAGCCATCAGTGTTGGAAACTTAATTGGAAGACTCAGCAAACAGGCCAGAGATTGAAGTGTGTCTCCAAGTGATCTAGTCAGGTCATGGTTGAGATACAATGCAGTGATTTTTATTTGCTCAGTGAGAAACGTATCCCAATGGTTATCGTTGCCTGCTGTGTCCTGCATAATATCTATGAAGCAAAGGGGGAGGATAGTTGCCGCTGGGGTGGAGGGCGGAGATGGAGCGGTTGTCTACCGAGTTTGAAGTGCTGTTGGAAGAGCTCTACACAGATCCATACAGCTCAGGGAGGCTTTGAAAAAAGCACTTTAACAGTGAGCCACAGTAATGTGTTGTGGCGTACTGAGCTCTAGCTGGCTCTGCAGTTTGGCTTGTTAGGAATTTTGTGGTGCTTGCTGTACATTTATGATTATTACACTGTTTGCCACTGATCCTATGAGTTGTGTCACAGTACTTATTGTATAAGTGCTTTCACTAGCGCCAGGCATTCTGCAGCACTAATAAAGATGAATTATTTTCCAAACAATGGAGTTTAATTGACTAACGAAAACACTTCAAAAAATTTGTGTGCAAGCTAAAAGCAAATCCATGCATTTAAGCTTTTAATATTAACAGAGCTTAAAGAAGGGGAAGGAACATTCATGTCTATTTTAGCTACACATACATCAACCATGGCTTTCGTGGGTTTGTGTATGAGAAGCTGTGATTGTCCTTAATGTCCCCATGGGTGGAGGGGTAGGGTAGGGATGTGGACCCTGATGCTAAGTGGAGTGTTGGCTTGGAAAGTGTAGGGAGGTGCTATACTGGAATTCTCCATGGACTGCAAAGGGGGCGAGCTGGGATTGTTGAACCTGTAGGTCTACAAGAGTCTGCAGCATCTGTTTTTGCTGCCAGAGAAGCCCCATTATGTCCTGGTGCATCTCCCTCTCCTATTCCTGCTGAGACTCCTGGGCCTTGCTCCTGTCCTCTCTTTCCTTCTCCATACAATCTGCAATATTCATCCTCCAGGCCCTCTGTTCAAGGTCTGATGCAACACTGGCTTACAAGATCTTGATCAACATGTCATTCTGAGTCCACATCTTTCAGGCATTCCCTGGTTGCAATGGCAGCAGCTTCAGATAAAACACACAAAGAGACCATTATTAAGGTTAAGATTTTGTCATGGTTATTTTTGGTAAAAGTCACAGAGAGGTCGCAGGCAATAAACAAAAAATCACGGGAGCTGTGACCTGTCCATGACTTTTACTAAAAACGGGGGGGCAAGAGGGTTGGGGGGAGGAATGACAGCTAGAGCCCCATATGAGGGGACTGAGAGCCCGAGCCCCACTGTGGGGAGTGGGGGAACACAGCCAGGTTCCTGTTGCAGCTGCGAGGGGGACACACAGCCCTGGCTGCAGCTCTGGCCACAGCCTTGGGGGCACACAGCTCTGGCTGAAGCCACAGGTTGGGGGCACACAACCCCGGCCAAAGCTATGGTTTGGGGGCACACAGCCCTGGCTCCAGCTGCAAGGTTGATGCTCTTAGTTTTCACAGACAACACTGTGGCAATATTTTACCTCAACAGGCAAGGCGGAGCCCAATCTCCCCCACTCTTCTAAGAGGTGATTTGTCTTTCGGAATTCTGTAGTGCCAATTTGGTGGATCTTGAAGCATCTAACCTGGGGGTGCAGAATGTTTTGCAGACCCCCACAGCAGATCATTTACGAGTCACCACAATGGTGGGCGTCTCCCCAAGTAGACCTATTTGCAACAAGAACCAGCAGAAAATGTCAGCAATTCTGTTCCTTGCAAGGTCGCAGCCAGGGTTCCCTGACAGATGTGTTCTTGTTTCCCTGGTCAGACAGGCTCCTCTGTGCTTTCCTGCCAATCCGACTCATTCACAAAGTCTTGCTGAAGATCAGACAGGACCACGTCAGAGTCCTATTCATAGCTCCAGTGTGGGCCCACCAGCACTGGTTTTTCACACTCATGAATCTGTCAATGAAACCTCCAGTTTTGCTCCCAGTGGTCTTGGACTTAATTTCCCAAGGCCATGATTGGCTGCTTCACCTGAACCTCCAAGCGCTTCATTTAACCACATGGATGCTCCGTGGTTAGATGGTAGAGAGCAGTCTTGTTCAAAAGAGGTGTAGGATGTCCTGCTCAATTGTAGAAAGCCATCCATGAGAGCTACTTGCCTTTCTAAGCGGAGACATTTTTCCATCTGGTCATGTCATTCATGGATTTTGCTGACCTACTTCTTGATCCCACACATACTAGAATATCAACTATACCTGAAAGGTCAAGCGTTGGCCATTTGTTCTGCCAAAGTACACCTAGCAGCTGTTTCTGCATTCCAGCCTAAGGTGGATAATCAATCTGAGTTTTCTAATGACATATCAATAAGATTTCTGAAAGGCCTAGACAAATTATATCCTCAAGTGCACAATCCAGTTCCCCAGTGGACCTCAACTTAGTGTTATCAAGACCAATGGCTCCGCCATTTGAACCTTTGGCCACTTGCTTGCTGTTATCTATCAATTAAGGTGGCGTTGTTGGTAGCCATCACTTCTGCTAAAAGAGTAGGAGAGCTTTGTGCGCTAATGCCTTGGCCTTCCTATACAATCTTCTTTAAGGACCGGGTCTACCTACACCCTCATCTGAGGTTTGTCCCAAAGGTGATGTCTATGTTTCATGGCAGCCAGCCAGTATACTTACCTACTTTATTCCTGAAACCATAGGCAGGTCCATCAGATCCATTTGTAGCTCGGACAGTGGTGCCTGATAACTTTGTCTGAATAAGAGGATGAGGAGTTAGCTCATCTTTTTGAGCAGGATCAAGTGGGTGGAAAATTTGATTTGAACTTGATTTCTTATCTGATGAACATGTGAGAATTGTTACCATGTCATCTGCTTCTGAGGATGCTTTGCAGTTCCATGAATTAGTGGATCACGTGGCATCCACTTTGAACTGACCTTCAGTTGCTGTGGAAGAGGCATCACAACCTGTGTTTAACATTCTTGGTGCTCCTTCCAGGAATAGCGTATCTTTACTTATGCTTAGGGCCCTACCAAGTTCACAGCCATTAAAAACGCATCACGGACTGTGAAATCTGGTCTCCCCCTGTGAAATCTGGTCTTTTGTGTTCTTTTACCCTATACTATACAGATATCATGGGGGGAGACCAGCATTTCTCAAATTGGGAGGTCCTGACCCAAACGGGAGTTCCAGGGGGGTGTCACAAGGTTATTTTAGGAGGGGTCGCAGTATTGCCACACTTCTGCGCTGCCTTCAGAGCTGGGGAGCTGGAGAGCAGTGGCTATTGGCCAGGCGCCCAGCTCTGAAGGCAGCACCCTGCCAGCTGTAGCACAGAAGTAAGGGTTGCAATACCATACTATGCCACCCTTACTTTTGCACTGCTGCCTTCAGAGCTGGGCAGCTGGAGAGTTGCAGCTGGCATGTATGGCCTTCCGCTCGTGCCTGGAGAGCAAGGTAGTCAAGGTCCTCACGGACAACACGGCCTCCATGTTCTATATAAACAGGCAAGGCAGGGCCCAATCCTCTGCCACAAAGCCCTCGGGCTGTGGGACTTCTGTATAGCCCACAATATCCACCTGAAGGCCTTCCACTTACCGGGCGCCCGGAATGAGAAGGCAAATCGCCTAAGCAGGGACTTCTCCTTGCAACACAAGTGGTCCCTCCCACCGGCTCTTCCGAAGGTGGGGAACTCCCCAGGTGGACCTGTTTGCGACTCGACAGAACCGGTGATGCCCCCGGTTCTGCTCCGGGGGGGGGCCTGGGGAGGGGCGCTATCTCCGATGCCTTTCTCCTGTCCTGGTCAGACAGGCTCCTCTACGCCTTTCCCCCATTCCCTCTAATCAGCAGGGTCCTGGGAAAAATAAAGTTGGACAAGGCCCGGGTCCTCCTGATTGCCCCGGCATGGCCCAAGCAGTACTGGTATGGGACCCTCATGAGCCTGGTGGTAGCTCCGCCGTGGCGGTTACCGCTCCGCCCGGACCTGCTCTCATAGGACCAGAGCTGCCTCCTCCATCCCAACCTAACGGCGCTCCATCTCGCAACATGGCTGCTCAATGGTTAGGGGGAGAGGAGAGGGCATGCTCGGAACAGGTTCCGCGCATCCTCCTTGAAAGTAGACGGCCCTCCACTCGCCGTGCTTACTTGGCTAAGTGGTCACAGTTTTCTAAGTGGGCGACGGACCAGGGTGTCTCCCCAGTGTCCGCCCCTATCCAGCTTATCCTTGATTACCTCCTCCACCTGAGGGCCCATGGCCTGGCGCCCTTGTCAGTCAAGGTGCACCTGGCAGCCATATTGGCCTTCCATCCGCGAGTGCAAGGACACACGGTCTTCTCCCACACTATGACTGGCCGGTTCCTTAAAGGTCTGGAACGCCTCTTCCCATACTCTAGACCCCTGGTTCCACAGTGGGACTTAAACCTGGTCTTAGCTCGTCTCGTGGGGCCGCCGTTTGAACCGTTGGCCACGTGCTCCTGATCTCACCTCTCATGGAAGGCGGCATATCACGTCGGCTAGACGAGTCTCAGAGCTCAGGGCCCTGACATCCGAACCCCCGTACACGGTCTTTCACAAGGACAAGGTCCAGCTCCGCCTACACCCCTCATTCCTCCCGAAGGTGGTCTCCGCATACCACATGGGTCAGGACATTTTTCTACCGGTCCTCTGCCCCAAGCCTCACGCATCCAGTGAGGAGTGCCACCTCCACACGCTCGACGTGCAGCAGGCTCTGGCTTTCTACCTCGAGCGGACTAAGCCGTTCAGGAAGTCCTCGCAACTGTTTGTCGCCTTGGCTGAGCGTGCAAGGGGCCAGCCGATCTCCACTCAGAGGCTTTCCAACTGGATCACTTTGTGCATCCGGTCCTGTTATGAGCTGTCGGGCGTTCCCCCACCGCCCATTGTGAGCCCACACTCGACCCAGGCACAGGCCTCGTCGGCTGCCTTCGTGGCCCACGTCCCAATCCAGGCCATTTGTAGGGCCGCCATGTGGTCCCCGGTTCACACATTCACCTTGCACTGTGCGATCATCCCCCAGACCAGGGATGACGTCAGGTTGTGCAGGTCCGTCCTGGGAACTTGTGAACTCCTACCCACCTCCAACAGATATAGCTTGAAATCACCTACTGTGGAATACACATGAACAATCACTCGGGAAAAAAAACCAGTTACCTTTTCCGTAACTGGTGTTCTTTGAGATGTGTTGCTCATGTCTATTCCACATCCCACCCTCTTTCCCCTCTGTCGGAGTTGTCTGGCAAGAAGGAACTGAGAGTCAGGGGAGCGCGCAGCTCCCCTTATACCGCGCCAGGCAGGCGCCACTCCAGGGGTCACGGGGGGCGCTCCCCCCACCCCTACAGGTACTGCTAGGGGAAAAACTTCTGGCACCGGTGCACATGGTGAGCACGCACACCTACTGTGGACTAGACATGAGCAACACATTTCAAAAAACACCAGTTATGGAAAAGGTAACTTTTTTTTTTTTTGGCACGGAATTTTTAATTTTTTGGTGCAGTATTCCCCCAGGAATATATGCAGCAGGAGGGACTTGGGAAACCTGGCTGCTGATGGGAAATAGGTCTGGAAGTCTGGGGTTGAAGTGGATGGGGAGGAGATAGAACTAAAGCCAGCTATGTTAGGTGATTTTTTTATTTTTAACAGTGTTGCGCTCTGGCATTTGGAATAGTTTTTTTAATGATTGTGTGTGGTGTTAAAATACCAACACTATGCAAACTAAACACTTTCCACTGGTATGTTTTCCAGGTAAATATGTAGATTTATTATTTTTTGCATAAAAGCTTCATTATGAGCTATCTTTAATCTTCTATAATTCAGGACATTACACCTGGCGTTTTAAGACTTTCCAGATGATCTTTCCAAGCTAATTATTTGCCCCTCCCTATATTTGTTTAACTGGCTGCAGAATTAATCAGGCATAGTAACCCACCTCTTCTCTGCCATCCTGACAATTTGAAAAAAACGAAGGGGAAAAAAACCCTCCTGTTAATAATGCTAAAAAAAAAAGCTGCTGTAGGTCAGCAGTTCTTTTTTGTCCTACTACATAAATGAAACCCCTCCTGCTACATAAATGAGTCATCAAGGTCTTTTCCCCCCCCCAACCCCCTTTTCAGGCACATGCTCAACTGACTTTTCTGTTGCAATTAACTCTTAAAAAGGATAACATTTTTGTTATAAACCATCTGGATTAACTTTAGATTTTCATGCTTCTAACACAGGGGTCTCAAACACGCGGCCCGCGTGCGGCCCGCCGAGCTCCCCTCCCCTCCCGCACCCCTCCCCTCCCCTCTGCCTACCCGCGGGATTCCCCTCTGTGGTGCTGCGACGCTGCTTTCAGAGAGCAGCAGAAAGCAGCCGGCAGCACAGACCCTTCGGGCGGGGGGGAGGGGGAAGAAGGCAGAGGACTCCTCCTTCCAGGCACCGCCCCCCGCAGCTCCCATTGGCCGGGAACAGGGAACCGCGGCCAATGGGAGCTTTGTGGGAGGTACCTGGAGGAGTGGCAAGAGCAGCACATGGCTGCAACCCGGAGCCCCTCCCCCTCCCCCAGGGGCTGCAGGAACAGGGTTCCAGCTGCTTCCTGGAAGGGAGCAGCGCGGGGGGACAGGGCAGGCAAGGAGCCTGCCCTGGCCCCGGTGCGCGCTGCTGCCACCCCGGAGCCGCTCTAGGTAAGCGGTGCCGGGCTGGAGCTCGCTCCCTGAACCCCTCCTGCACCCCAACTCCTTGCCTGAGCCCCCTGCCGCACCCCGCACCCGTCCCGCACCCCAACCCCTTTCCTGAGCCCCCTGCTGCACCCCACACCCCTCCCGCACCCGAACCCCCTGCCCCGAGCCCCCTGCCACATCCCGCACCCCAACCCCCTGCCCCGAGCCCCCTGCCATATCCTGCACCCCAACCCCTGCCCCCTGCCACATCCCGCACCCCAACCCCCTGCCCCGAGCCCCCTGCTGCACCCTGCACCCCGACCCCCTGCCGCACCCCTCACCCTCTTGCACCCCACACACCAACTCCCTGTCCTGAGCCCCCGTTGCACCCTGCACACCTCCTGCACCCCCTGGGGGCAGCGTTGGGTGGGGACTTCGGGAAGGGGTTTGAATGGGGCGGGGAAGGGGTGGGAAGAGGTGGGGGAGGGGCGGGGCCTAATGGAAGGGGTGGGGTGGGGGCGGGGCCAGAGGCAGCGAGGGGCGTGTCAGTGATGCGGCCCTCGGGTCAATGCACTGGTCCTCATGTGGCCCTCGTGGTCATTTGAGTTTGAGACCCCTGTTCTAACACGTTACACTTGGTCTCCACTCCAATGTTTCCTAATACAGAACCATGAAATATCGCCCCACAATGGAAACGTCTTCAATTTTAAAACCAACAAACCCCAACAACAACAAAAAGCAACAGGAATATCTAACTGTACATTCTACTTTCCTTTTTGTATTTGTACAGTTTAATACATTTTCTGTACCAGACGTTGATTCTGAATCTTAATTTTATGTTTACCCTAATTAGTTAACTCTAAGAAGACCATATGGTTTAGAAGTACCGGTAAGTAATTCCCTATCACTAGTTTGCTGGCAATAATGGGAATGAGGCTGAAAAATGAATTAATTTGAAATCAAATCCATAAAGGAATAGATTGTACATCATGATCTTTGTGCTGTACAATTACTGCAATTTTGAACTGTTAGTGTCTTACACAATGAGAAGCCTTAATTGGTTATTTCTTTCCCATTTACAGGGCCAGATTCTGCCCGTTGATACATTCATGTGGTTTCTGCCAAGCTCAGTGGGAGCTGTACCAGCTCTTACAAGGGTGGAAATTGACTCAGTACTTGAAAACTTTGAAGGTGCTGGCCCAAAGTTTTGCCTTCATTCTCCTTTGTACAACCTTATTTAGGTCAATGGAGTTACCTGTAGGTAACAGAGGGCAGAATTTGAGCCAACAGTCCTAGTATGTTTAAAAACAAACAAACAACTAACACCAAAAATCAAACATACAATAAATTTTATCAAGTTCACATACTGAAAGAGAGAACATACTTGTGGGGTTTTTTTGTATTACACAAAACTTAGGAGCCTCAAGTGAGACCAAGACCACAGTGAGCTAGGTGGTATCATGCATTTGCACCGTGTTTCCCATGTCCACGTATGTTTCCTGGTCTATATAAAGGGGATAAGAGCCTATTACTGCAACCAGCTAACAGAGTTACTCTGTTAGTTTAAGTGATAGAGATCATGATTTCCCTGTTCAGGGTCCCAGGTTCAAACCCTAGGGATGACCCAGGCAGTGTATCATTTCAAAAAGGGCAGCCTCGTGCAGCTCTTGAACTCTGCTGTGCAAAAGAGGAGCTGCTTCTAACAAGGCAAGCGCAGAGCACGCTGACCCAGAGTATGTCATGTCCCTCTCTAGTGGCCAGTCCACATAAGAGACTACAAGTCTACAATTTCTACCAGCTCCTGACATTGGCACCAGTCATAGGGGAACATGCTTTTAGTGCTAAAGATCTCCAGTTCAAGCTCTGCCAATTAATCAAAAGGTCATGACACTTGCACTGATGTACAGGGCTTGTGTTGGAGCTCAATAGCCTTGAGCTCTCTGCTCTATGCCATACAAGTATGTATCAAGAATACTAAGTGGCTTGATATTGTAGAGAAGAGAACAGGAAAAAGGACACTGTATTCTACTCAGCTTCCTGTATTAGATCCTCTAGAGGGAAGGCCTTGGCAGATTGGAAAGAATTATACCAACACTTTCACACATTACTGATTTTCATGATAAGATGTATCTGTCTCTGCAAGCACTCATAGCACGATTGGAAAAAGGCAAATATAGTGTCCATATTTTAAAAAGGGAAGAAAGCGAACCCGGGGAACTACAGACTCTCTTCAGTCCCCTGCAAAATCATGGAGCAGGTCCTCAAGGAATCCATTTTGAAGCACTTGGCGGAGAGGAAGGTGATCAGGAACAGTCAACATGGATTCACCAAGGGCAAGTCATGCCTCACCAACCTGATTGCCTTCTAATGAGATAACTGGCTCTGTGGATATGGGGAACGCGGTGGATGTGATATATCTTGACTTTAGCAAAGCTTTTGATATGATCTCCCACAGTATTCTTGCCAGCAAGTTAAAAAAGTATGGATTGGATGAATGGACTATAAGATGGATAGAAAGCTGGCTAGATCGTCGGGCTCAACAGGTAGTGATCAATGGCTCGATGTCTAGTTGGCAGCCGGTATCAAGCGGAGTGCCCCAGGGGTTGGTCCTGGGGCTGGTTTTGTTCAACATCTTTATCAATGATCTGGATGATGGGATTAATTGCACCCTCGGCAAGTTCTCAGATAACACTAAACTTGGGGGGAGATACGCTGGAGGGTAGGGATAGGGTCCAGCATGACATAGACAAATTGGAGGATTGGGCCAAAAGAAATCTGATGAGGTTCAACAAGGACAAGTGCAGAGTCTTGCACTTAGGAAGGAAGAATCCCATGCACTGCTACAGGCTGGGGACCGACTGGCTAAGCAGCAGTTCTGCAGAAAAGGACCTGGGCATTATAGTGGACGAGAAGCTGGATATGAGGCAGCAGTGTGCCCTTATTGCCAAGAAGGCCAACGGCATATTGGGCTGTATTAGTAGGAGCATTGCCAGCAGATCGAGGGAAGTGATTATTCCCCTCTATTCGGCACTGGTGAGGCCACACCTGGAGTATTGCGTCCCCCCACTACAGAAGGGATGTGGACAAATTGGAGAGAGTCCAGCGGAGGGCAACGAAAATGATTAGGGGACTGGGGCACATGACTTACAAGGAGAGGCTGAGGGAACTGGGGTTATTTAGTCTGCAGAAGAGAAGAGTGAGGGGGGATTTGATAGCAGCCTTCAACTACCTGAAGGGGGAAGAGGATGGAGCGCGGCTGTTCTCAGTGGTGGCAGATGACAGAACAAGAAGCAATGGTCTCAAGTTGCATTGGGGAGGTCTAGGTTGGATATTAGGAAACACTATTTCACTGGGAGGGTGGTGAAGCACTGGAATGGGTTACCTAGGGAGGTGGTGGAATCTCCATCCTTAGTGGTTTTTAAGGCCTGGCTTGATAAAGCCTTGGCTGGGATGATTTAGTTGGTGTTGGTCGTGCTTTGAGCAGGGAATTGGATTGATGACCTCCTGAGGTCTCTTCCAACCCTAATATTCTATGATTTTATAGTCTGCATGCCACTGGTGCGCTAAAGAGGGGCATGTTTCCTACCTGTATCCCTGCCCCCCAGGCCCCTCCCTCCGCCCAGGGCAGATGGAGGGACCCAGGCTCCCCATGACTTAGCTCCGGTTGCGGGGGGTCCTCAGAACCGCAGCCTGGCCATGATTAGGGTTGCCAGTCCTCCAGGATTGGCCTGGAGTCTCCAGGAATTAAAGATTAATGTTGTGATGGAAACTCCAGAATACGTCCAGCCAAAATTGGCAACCCTAGCATGATAAGAGCCACGTGGGCAGCTGTGGGGAGCTGTGGCGAACAGGGTGCTATGGCCCCAGCTTTAGAACAGTCTCTGGGAGGATCCCTTCAGCGTGCCAGACTCCCTCTTTCTCCAAGATAAGCCACACAACTTCACTGCCTCCTTAGACTGGACCTCTGGGCCGTCAGCACCCCTGCTTCACACCATGAGCTCTGTTCAGCGAATGCCACTGAGACAGACTTGTACAATCTTAGGGACCACCACACCACCTCCATCAGCATTTGCAGTGACACTCAGCCAATGTGGTAAAACAAAAGAGTTTTTCAGTTAGCTAATACACAGTATAGGAAGTCTTGGTTAGCACAGAGAAAAGAAAGTTACAGCATCCTAGTTTGCACAAAGCCCACAGCCCTGTTCCTCTGACCTCCCTTTGTCCCAGTTCAGTGTGCCTCCGACTGCTCCCCACAGCCAACACTTAACTTCCACCTCACCCCCCCCCCCCAGTCCTTTGTTCCGGAGCTGGGGAGATGTGGCTCACCGGCCCTGCTGAGAGGTGAGGAAGTACATTTTTCTCTGGGTTGTTGGTTGCTAGGAATCCATGTCTGGGAAATAGGATTTGCCATTCTCTTCTCAAGCGCTCCATTGATATGGGACCTAAGAGCCCAGACAGCTAGGCACCATTCACACTTGCGTGTTAGTCTGCCCAGAGAGCAAACAGATGTTTTCCCCCCTCCGGTAGGTAACAATGCAGCAGAGGGAAAACTGAGGCACTCAAAGGCTTCATAAAATTACAAAAAATTCCCACTTCAGTCAGATATCCAAAATATGAGGAACACAAAATTACTGACCACCAGTGAAAAGTTTGTTTTAAGTGACTTGCCTTGCATCAATTGCAGGGAAGGTTCTGCTCACCCCTGAGCTGAAGCTTGCCCACTGCAGATGGAATATTGGGGAAAAAGTTTTAAAGTTTAGTTTGATAATAGACACCTTTTAAAGCCTTCGCCACACAGAAAAAAGCCCTCAGTGTTCATTTCATGTTTGTTTATAATCTCCTAGCTGCCCAGCTGCTTTTCCTCACTCCTGCCACCAGTAACCTTAGTTTCCCATCTTCTCTCTCCTGCTGTGGTCATTTCATTGCAGCAGGTCAGCAGATTCTCCAGCTTTGCTCTTTCACTTATATTTTTCACCTCATTGTACAGAGATGGATATGCCATTGCTCAGCCACATGCAGAGTTGTCTGTCTATGCACATGGCACCAGCATCCCGTTTCCCAAGCCAAAGTCACACAGAGCAGTGGGAGGTTAGCCTGGGGTGTCAGAACTGCAGCGTTTGGCCCTTCGGGTCTCAAGGTGCTGCAGCTGCTGCCACCTACATGGTGAATCCTCCAACCCATCGCCAAACAGCTCATCCACATTCTGCAAACTGGCCGCACTGGCTGACTATCTAGGAGAACAGAAACCCTTTGTTAGAGCAGCATTGAAGAGATTCTCCTGCTCTGTTTGCATGGCTCCCAGAGGGTCACAGGGAAACATGACTGGGCAGCCCCTAGGAGTCTCTCCAGGAGCTCCCTGCTCAGTCACTTGGCACCCACTAGCAATGGTCTCTGACAGTGACATTGCAGAGGGGGACTCAGCACAGGGTCCATTCTATGGCTTCCTGAATGGGACGGAGTTAGCTCTTGTCATTTAAGGACTGGCTGTGAGAGTCAGGGCTCCTGGGTTCTCTGGCTTTGGAAGTGGGTGTGGTCTAGTGGTTGGAGCTGGACTGGTATCAGGACCGTGCTTCAGTCCTGCCTCTGTCAGTGACGTGTGTGACCTTGCAGCCAGTCGCTTTCTGACCCTGTGCCCCAGCTAACAGGTATAATACTGACCCGTCTCAGAGGGGCTGGCAGAGGTCACCACTGTCATGGCTCAAGTTGGAGTGAGTTGTGCTGGATGCCCAGGTGTCTGTATGTGGCCATGGTTTGACTCACCTAGCATTGCAGGCTGTTTAGTCTGTTCCTGGCCATGTGTGGAGCATCTGCTCCTGGCCCTCTCTGGCACACAGCTCCATCACACACGGGGACATGGCCCACCAGGGACAATCTATCAGCTCCCATCTGGTGTTCAGCTCCTGGATGGATGGTGAGCCCTAGTCAGACCATAGAAAGACAGGGTGGTGTCCTCCAGTGGGAACTGCTGGAGCTTCAGCCTCTGCCCCCACCTACACCCACATGCTAAGGGCTTCAAAAGTGGTCCCTGATGCCAGGTAAAGTAGCTCAGCTGAGGCCAGGGTGGGTGGAATTACTGCCGGGTCTGATTCTAAGAGAAGAGGAGATTTCTCCTCCGCTCTAGGGAGATTCCCATAGGAAAAGCAGCTGTGGTGGGGGCAATACAAGCACTACCCCTCAGCCCTGGAATAGCAGGCAACTAGGACTCTGGGAGCCAAGGGATTGGTGTGTCTTGCTGGAGGGAGCAGAGCTGGGGAGCAGAAAAGGGCATTGGAGAAATTGTACAAAAGTCGGTGTCACAGCCAGGTCAGGGGCAGCCAGACCTAATGGTCAGAACCAGAGTCCACACTCACAAGGCAGGAGTTGAGAGTCAGCTGGGTCAGGATACTGGAAGGTCCAAAGTAAGACAAAATTGCAATCAGAACCACAAATCGGATGCCACGAGTCACACCGAGTCTGGATGCCAGGAAATCAAGTTGAGGGAGCAGGAGCAGGAACAGGTAACACATGGTTCAGAAGAAGGAGCTCGGGTGTTCAGACAGCTTCCTGTCCATGCTGCTGGCTTAAGGAGGGTCTGGGGGTCTGAAACCAAAAGACTAAGCAATTAAATCAACTGATTCAATAGAGAATTATTGTACCATCCAGGGACATCAAGTAAGGTCTGTTAGGAACGCTGAGCACACACTGGTCAAGGATATCCTTGTGTGATGTAGGTCCGGTGGGGTATTATGAGGTGTGTGTGTGTGTGTGCTGGAAACAGACCCCTGGGTCATGACAGTGAGTGACCTCTCCCCACTCAAACCTCCTGCAGGAAACAGTCTCCAGGATCCTGGACACATCCTCTGAGAATAAAAGAAGGATGTCATGATGAGAACTAGGTCTCCATACCAGGGCTGGGATCGAAGGATAGGGAAAGCTCCCAGCCAGGCTATGTAGCAGGAGCCCCCTCTTTGTCGTAAATTCCCCAAGTGCCCAGAAGAGTGAACGGTCCTTACCTCCAGGAGATGCATGGGAACTTCCATCTAAGCCTCAATGAGAACCACATTGCTTGGTTTGACAGGATGAAATCATTATCCACACTGCTCCCTGAGCTGGGCTAATTGCAGGATACATCTGTGTGAGAGGCTGAGACAGAGCCTGGAAGAGAGATGTGACAATCAGGGTCCAGGCACCCCAGAGGGAGAACAGAGGGTCTGAAACCAAAAGACTAAGCAATTAAATCAACTGATTCAATAGAAAATTATTGTACCATCCAGGGACATCAAGTAAGGTCTGTTAGGAACGCTGAGAACACACTGGTCAAGAATATCCTTGTGTGATGTAGGGCCGGGTGGGGTATAATGAGGTGTGTGTGTGTGTGCTGGAAATAGGTTCTTAAAATAGGATTTGGGATCAGACTTGATAAACAAGTTTGGCTTAGAGACAGGAATGTGGATTTATCTGTCTGGGTCAAGCTTTGCAAGCCATAGGCAATGAAAGTACATTGACATAGAAGGTAAATAAAGCAACCAAGCTAACACGCAGCAGCTTGGGGAGCACACCGGGGAACCGAGTCTGCACCCCAGGAAGCTTTCCTGGCTCTGGCACTACAGACAATGGACTTTGGGTAATAGAAGGGGAGCAAAAGACATTTGAGTTCTCCATCACGTAGGGAAGAGAGGGAACAACACCCAGAGGGCTGGAGACGCTGGTAACTTGATGTTAGCCTGGAAATTTCTCTGGCAAAGATTGTGACTTGCTAAGATTCAGTTTTAGTCACCACAAAGCGTGTTTTGTTTTGTTTGTAACCAAACTTATCTGTTTCTCTTGCTTAGTATCACTTAAATCTGTTCTTTGTTACTACGCTTCCCAAACCACCTCAGTGCTGTGTGTTCAAGTGAAGTGTGAGTCTCCAGCCTACCTAACAGGCTGAGGTGTGCCCTGTCTCTTTCGAGGCAGCAAACCTAATAATTTCTGAGAGTGTCCAGTAAGTTCATCTCTAATCCCCTCCCAGCCCCACAGCTTCCTCCCCACCCCAGCCTCAGCAGCCCCTCCCATCTCCCTATTCTCCCCACCACTCTCCAATACCAGGTTGTTTCCATTATGGAAGCTGGCTTGTACCAAAGTTCACTCACCGCTAGGTCCTGGCCTGGCGTCACAGCTTTCTTGCTGGGCTAGCACCCCCGCCGATAGTCGCAATGGCAGTTTGTTGGCTGGGAACTCAGCTCTCCAGCCAGGTGACTGTCCTTTAGTCCGCTCCTTCTTGGGTCGCGCTCATCCCAAACTAAAAGTCCAAAAATGTCTTTAACNGTGTGTGTGTGTGTGCTGGAAATAGGTTCTTAAAATAGGATTTGGGATCAGACTTGATAAACAAGTTTGGCTTAGAGACAGGAATGTGGATTTATCTGTCTGGGTCAAGCTTTGCAAGCCATAGGCAATGAAAGTACATTGACATAGAAGGTAAATAAAGCAACCAAGCTAACACGCAGCAGCTTGGGGAGCACACCGGGGAACCGAGTCTGCACCCCAGGAAGCTTTCCTGGCTCTGGCACTACAGACAATGGACTTTGGGTAATAGAAGGGGAGCAAAAGACATTTGAGTTCTCCATCACGTAGGGAAGAGAGGGAACAACACCCAGAGGGCTGGAGACGCTGGTAACTTGATGTTAGCCTGGAAATTTCTCTGGCAAAGATTGTGACTTGCTAAGATTCAGTTTTAGTCACCACAAAGCGTGTTTTGTTTTGTTTGTAACCAAACTTATCTGTTTCTCTTGCTTAGTATCACTTAAATCTGTTCTTTGTTACTACGCTTCCCAAACCACCTCAGTGCTGTGTGTTCAAGTGAAGTGTGAGTCTCCAGCCTACCTAACAGGCTGAGGTGTGCCCTGTCTCTTTCGAGGCAGCAAACCTAATAATTTCTGAGAGTGTCCAGTAAGTTCATCTCTAATCCCCTCCCAGCCCCACAGCTTCCTCCCCACCCCAGCCTCAGCAGCCCCTCCCATCTCCCTATTCTCCCCACCACTCTCCAATACCAGGTTGTTTCCATTATGGAAGCTGGCTTGTACCAAAGTTCACTCACCGCTAGGTCCTGGCCTGGCGTCACAGCTTTCTTGCTGGGCTAGCACCCCCGCCGATAGTCGCAATGGCAGTTTGTTGGCTGGGAACTCAGCTCTCCAGCCAGGTGACTGTCCTTTAGTCCGCTCCTTCTTGGGTCGCGCTCATCCCAAACTAAAAGTCCAAAAATGTCTTTAACAGAAACAAGACCTTCCGCCCTCTTGGGGGCACTTCCTCAGCCTGACTTCAGCTCAGCCTGCCCTTGCTGGGCTTAGTAGCCCTTTCTATGGCCTTGTACATCCTCTTCCTTGGGGACGGTGGGAGAACCCAGTCCTACCCTGGACTCTAGGTTCTGGCCCAAGGCCCTGTACTGAACAGGGAAAACAGCAGGAAAAGTAAAGGAGCAGACCTAGCTGGTTTCCCCTCAGGTGGGGCTCACTTTGTAATTAATTTGGCCTAGCTCCAGGCTTTGCAGCCCATAGGCCAAGACACCCTGTTATATACCCTCCTCCTTAAAATCCAGCCCAAATCAGGGGCAAGCTCTACTCTTGTCCAAGCTTCATCTCTTGCCATCTCGTCGCTGTCACCAGCTGCGCGCTTGTACAGCTTGGGCACTCGGCGTCTCCAGCTCCACTGCCAGCTCGCTCACCAGAATTAAGAGGCAATCCTTCTCTTGTGCAGTATCCCAACGCTCTTCCTGCAGCCACTCATTCTCATTAACAGCTGCTTGCAGAGCCTGTTCTGAAGCCATTAGCTTCTTCTGTAGCCTTTTTGCTACTGCCACTGCATCCGCCAAAACCTTTTCCGTCAGGGTCTGAGAACCCACCATGGACTGTTCCACCCTTGTGTTCGTCCTTATTTCAGTCTGCTTCATCTCTGTGCCAACCATTTCGTCCTTCACCTCGCTGAAGCACCCAACAGGGTGTGTTGGTGGAGGGTCTGCAACTTCATGTTGCCTGCCTCATGTGTTTGTGCCAGAGGACACCTTCTCCTTTCTTTCTACCTTCTTTGGGTTCTGGCCCCTCCTTTTGCCAATCAGCAATTTCCTAAGCAGGCCGTGTCTTTTGATATGGCCTGCTTCTCTGCACCAAAAACAAACACCATTTGTCCCCATCTTGGCATTAGGCCACGCTTGTACACTTTCTCATGCCCTGCTCTCCTGGGCTAACCTTCTCAGCACAGCCTATGTACGCTCTCCTCATCTGTTCTTTTTGTCCAGGAACAGAATCACAGCCTTCTCGCTACGCTAGCATTCCCCATCGATGGTCGCTCCAGCACCATGGCAGTTTCTCTGCCTGGTAACTCCGGCCCAGTCACCACCTTTAGTCCACTCTTCTGGGGCCCAGCTTGTCTCACACTAAAAGTCCAAAGAGGTCTTCCCACAGAAAAAAGTCCTTCTGCCATTTGGGGCTCTTGCTCAGCCTGCAGCCCCCTTGCTGGGCTTGGAACCCTCTCTGGCTGTGTGTACGCCCCCTTCTTTGGGGCCAGTAGGGGAACCCAGCCCCACCCTGACATTGGTAGCAGCCCAGGGCCCTGTACCCAACAGCTAGGTCTGCTCCTTTCTCTTTGCTGCAGTTTTCCCTGGGCACTTCCTACCTCTCTTCTCAAGTTCCCCTCTAGGCTTTCCTTGCTGCTCTGAACTTCCTACCTCGTTCTCATTCCTGTTGATACCCCAGCTGGGCTGTATCACCACTGAAGTCTGGCTCTTTAGGGGGAGGTACATGGTGCCTCGCAGGTAGGGCTCATTCTGTAATCAGTTTGGCTAAGCCCCAGGCTGTGCAGCCCAGGGGAAAGCCCCCTGTTACAGGCCTGCTCTGCCCAGTCCTGCTGTTACTGGACTGGGGTCCTTGCTCCCCATTTCGGACCTGGTTTCCAGAGGGGCTGAGTACACACAGGCCCCACTGCCTGGAACTGGAGTTTGCTTGTTCTGGTGACTCTGACATTCAGGCCCTTCATCATTCAGAGGCTGACAGGTGTGGTGAGGGGGGCTGGAGAAACCCCACTGCTGAGCAGAAGGAGGTCAAAGAATTGGGATTCTGGAAGCTGATGGGTTCGTTTGCCCTGCTGCGGGAAGTGGAGCTGGAGACCGGAGATGCCATGTGAACGAGACTACCTGATGCTCTCTTCATGCCCGAGGGGCTGGAGCCTCCTGCCAGAAACGCTCTCAGGAGTCCAGGTTTGAGGACGTCCCTGGAGAGCCCCTTCCTAGGAATAAAATCAGAGTGATATAATGATGGAGACGTCTCTGTCCCAGAGCTGGGAGCCAGGGACAGGAGAAGCTCCCAGCCAGGCTATGCATTGGGGATACCATTTCTCCCACAAGAGACCCACACGCCCCAAGGAGTAAATGGCTCTTACCTCCACGAGGGAGCGGGGTCTTCCATCTAAGCCTCTGAGAGCCAGCACTGCTTGCTTTGATGGGACGAGGTGACCTGTCCCCACTGCTCCCTGAGGTGGCTCAGCTGCAGGCTGGGCCCGTGTGGGAGGCTGTAACACATCCCAGGGCCAGGAAGACAGCTGGGAAGGAGGCTCCTATTCATTTCACACTCAGAGACCCCATGGAAGGGCCAAGGGGAGAATAAAGGGCAGGAGGTGAACCGAGCCCTGAGCCTCTGTCCTACCCCCACCTCCTCAAAAGTGGAGCTTTCCGAGCTTCAGTGGGGCTAGGGGCTGTGGCCTGGGACCAGGGAGAATGGGATGGGGGTCAGGCCAAGGAAAGGGGGAGGGGAATGTGAGTGAGGGAAAGAGCTCCTGCCCCAGATGAAGGAATTTGGGGGGCAGAGGGAAGGACCCTGCTCCACAGAGAGGGGAGAGAGTTTCTGTCAGTGCCAGGGGGCTCCATTTCCCCTTCCACTAGCTCCCCATTTACAGTGAGCCAGAGCAGTACCTGCAGCAGGGAGCAGGAGTTGCTGGAGTCCTCAGAGGCACAGCCCCTGGAGCTCCTCAGGCACCTGGCACAAGTGCCGGATGATGCGGAGCTGGCACATCACATTCACCGTGACGTCCTCCTGCGGCAAGGGAACGAGAACCTGTCAGAGACTCAGACGCCCCCGAGGAATCAGGGGGGATTAACGGCACCTGGAACCAGCAGCATTTCCACCCAGCACCTGCCCATGTCTGAGGGATGGATTCACCCTCCTGACCCCCAGGATGGAGTCTTGTTACCCTCTCTAGTGACCTCCAGTGCCAACCCCCCTCCTTGTAGGGTGAGCTCCTACCACCTCCCCCACAGTGCCCCTGTCAGCTGTTCTACCTTCAACCCACCTGGGGACACAGCTCAAGTTCTCACAACTCTCTTCTCCACCCCCACCCAGGCAGGGCGGGGAGGGGAGGCAGGAGGGATTCTGGCAGCAGTGAGGTGAGTTGGGGTGGGAGGAGGTTGAGACCTTTCCCCAAGTCACCCCAGTGACTAACGCTGAAGCCGCAGGATGGCAGCCCTGGTGAATGGGGCAGGTTGGCAGCCCCTGCTGACTGAATCCTCCCATTTTCTCTAGAGCGGGCCCAGCCCTGCCAACACTCCTAACCCACAGCCCCTGCAGCAGCAGATCCTACAGTCCATTGGAGCCAGCCTGCCTACAACTGGAGTCAGGAAGCTGGGGTCAGAGGTCACTCACATCAAACTCAGGGAGGGTGATAGTGGATCTGAGCAGGGCCGTGCTGCTCCTAATGGCCCTGGCTCTCTCCTGGGACACCCTGGACACGATCCAGAAGTTGACATGCTGTGGGGAAAGGAGGCAGGTCAGGATCAATGGGCAGGTGCACATGCTGTGCAAATGAGCCCCTTCCCATCCCCAGGGGGCTGAGACATTGTGTGCGGGGTGGAATATCGGATTCATTGATAGCAGAGCAGCTGTGTGACTGCTGCTGGTCTCAGTGGGATTCGTGTGGCTCAGGCCAGACACCTGGGCTGGGGACCCGCCCCCCATAGCACTGGTACAGCGTCCTCACCCGTCCCTAAGCCCAGCCCGGCTCCTCACCTGGAACAAAGCAGCGGCACCCATTGGCTCGCTGCTGCCCGAGTCCCAGGCGCTGCTGCTGTCCCATGGGGAGCGGGCTGAGCTGCTGGTGCTGGGACAGGGATCCTCCACCTCCTGCCCTGGGGAGGCTGGAAGGTCCTCGGTGACCGGGCAGGGCGATGCCTCCTGCTGGGAATTGGGGCTGGGCTCCTGGGGCCAGTGCTGCCCACACAACAAGTCCCAGAGCCACCCTGCCCGGCTCCCCTCCTGGGCTGGGTCCCGCCTGCCCAGCCGTATCCTGGGCCAGCTCCATTTCAGCCTGGCCAGTGCCTCTCCCACCTCAGCGCCTGCGCTGGGAGTGGGTTCTGACGGGTTAGATCACAGAACCCTCCTTGGGAGCTGCCACCCGATGTGCCAAGACTACTTCTGCCCCTGCTTTCCCTGCCAGCTCGGGACCCCAGCACCCTGTCTTGCTGAGCCAGACACGCCCGTCTGCTCCAACAAAGACCCAGGGTCTGAATTACTTGCCACAAACAGCTGCAGGTTTACCTGAAAGCAGCTAACAGAAGTGTTCCTGTCTTTAACACTCAGATGCCCAACTCCCAAAGGGGTCTAAACCCCAATAACTCTGTTTTACCCTGTATAAAGCTTATACAGGGTAAACTCATAAATTGTTCGCCCTCTATAACACTGATTGAGAGAGATGCACAGCTGTTTGTCCTCCCAGGTATTAACACATACTCTGGGTTAATTAATAAGTAAAAAGTGATTTTATTAAGTACAGAAAGTAGGATTTAAGTGGTTCCAAGTAGTGACAGACAGAACAAGTAAGTCACCAAGCAAAATAAAATAAAACACGCAAATCTATGTCTAATCAAACTAAATACAGATAATCTCACCCTTAGAGATGCTTCATGCGGCAATACACGCACCTTCCTATACAAAGACACAGAGTCTCTTACACACATACACTGCATACATGACACACTTGCCTACACAGACACCCAGCCAGGAAGGGAGGAGGGTGGGCTGGAGGGGAAAAGATGGGTGGGGTGGGGTGGAGGAGAGAGGCTGAGGAGGGAAAGAGGCCAAGGACAAGAGCAGGGTGGGGTGAAAGGGGGCAGTGAAGGAGAGAGGAGGGGGGTGTAGGGGGTATGTGGGGTGGATGGGGATGCAGGGGGAGGCAGAAGGCTACAGCTGCATGAGGATGTGGGGGGAACAGGGGTGTATAGGGTCATAATGGGAGTACAGCAGTGTATGGAGGTGAATGGGGTGCAGGTTTTTGGAGGTGCGGGACATGGGGTGGTGGCTCTGGGATGTGGAGAGGATGGGTGGGAGAGTGCTGTAAGGGGTACAGGGCTGGGATGGATAGGTGTGGGGGACAGGGCTGGATGCAGTGAGGGGGATGGAGGTGCAGGGGGGTTGGATGGGGAGACATGCAATGACAGGGGGATGGGGACAGGGCCAGCTTTAGGCCGATACCCCCGATTCCTCTGAATCGGGCCCCACACCTAAGAGGGCCCCGCGCCCTAAAGAAGAGCGCCTAACTTTTTAATTTTTACTCACCCGGCATTGGTCCGGGTCTTCGGCGGCACTTCGGCGGCGGGTCCTTCACTCGCTCCGGGTCTGGGACTCTGTGCTTGGAGTTCCATCCAGGGGAGAGAGCTCCACTGCGGTCCCAGCCGAGGCTGAGAGCTCGACCCCAGCAGGGGCTGAACTCTCAGTCTACCCCCTCCCATGCCTCCAACTGAGCTCTCAGTCCCCGACCCCATCCCAGGCGGGACCAGAGTGGGGAGGGGCCGAGCTTTCAGCCCCCATGCCCTGGCCAGGCCAGGAGAGGGGGCTGAGAGCAGCGAGCAGGGGCGAGGCCTCAGCCGGAAGAGGCGGGGTAGCTGGCTAGCCTCCCCAAGGGGAAGCTTCACCCACTGCCCATGTCTCACTGTGTGCCATGTTCATTTTATATTGTTATAGCTTTTTTAATCAAAATGTTGTGAGATACCAGTCAAACGTCTTACAGAAGTGTAAGTATATTACACCGGCGCTGTTCCCTTTATCAACCACATTTATAATCCCATCAAAAAAGATATCAAGTTAGTTTGAAAGGATCTTTTTTCCATAAATACATGTTGATTGGCATTAATTATATTACTTTCTGTTAATTCTTTTTTAATTGAGTCCCATATGAGCCACTCCATTGTTGTGCCCAGGATCGATGTCAGACTGAAAGGCCTATAATAACCCAGTTCATCCCATTTACCATTTTTAAATATTGTCACAATATTATCTTTCTTTTAGTCTTCTGGAACTTCCCCATGGGATGCAGGAAACCCTTAGTGACAACTGACAAGGGGGTTACGGAACAAAGTACAGTATCAAGGGAAGTGGTGGATTCTCCATCTCTTGATGTATTTTAATGAAGACTAGATGCCTTTGTTGAATGTGTTTGGTCAAAAACCAGCTACTGTGTCATACAGGAGGCCTGTGATATTCAGGGGGTTAGATTAGGTGCTCTAAGTGTCCCTTCTGCCCCTTAAGTCTACTAATTTATGAAAAACTGAGTGTAGAATGGGGAGCAGCCTCTGATGTTTTACTGTCTAGCCGGCTTGCTTCCTAGAATGAACACTCATTGAGTGGGGTGATCCACAGAGAGTAAGTAGCTCAAACATCCATTGTGGCTGGCCACGGACAGAACATCAGCACTGCAGGGGAGTGGTGGGTGTGGCAGTAACATCACAAGGGCCTTTTCCAGGACCTCAGCCTATTGGTCAAAGGTGGTGGGGAGGTGGTGACCTCACAGAGAGATGCTGACATCAGCCAGGCAGGACAGGGGTGCAGGGCCAGGGAAACCTCAGAGACCCCTGTGGCTTTGCTTCAGCAAGTCTCCTTCTCGAGGTCTCTCCTTGAGGACTGAGAGAGTATTAGGGTTCACGTACGTGAGCGCGAGGAGGAACCTCTTTCGAGTTTTCTCCTTTCTTTTTACTGATTTTACTAGAAAACAGACATCGCTGTTTAGAAGGTAAGAACCTCCGAGAGGTTTGGAACCTGTTCAGTCTGATCCTCCTGGTGCCGGCTGAATTCTAGGCATGGAAAACACTAGCTTAAGGTGGCAGAATTCTATTCCCCACCCAGGACTTTGTCCCTTAGAATCACTGGGGACATTGGAGTTTGTCCTTTTTGTTTTCCCTTTTCCTCCCTTTTTCTTCTTCTCTTCCTTCTTTTGTCCTTTCCCCTGTTCCCCTCCCACCACCAGGAGGGGTGTGTGGGGGGAGGATGGGGGTTGCTCTGCAGCTCCCATTGTGGGAGGCCCACCCAAAACGATGGGGCTGGAATAATGCTCTAACAGTGATGCCCACGGGTGACCTGGGCCATCCTTTAGGCTCTTTGGTGAGAACCCTCAGTCTCTACCCTGATTAACTGAGCAGGGGGCTATTGTCAGGGAGGAGACTCAGGTCCTTGTTGTTCTCTTTTAAGACCAAGTAAATAAGTCAGGACCAATTATATGTTTGACTAATTTTGCTGCTTCTCTGCATTAATTGTCTCTGAGCAGTTTATGATTCTCTTTAACATTCCAGTTCTCCTAAAATACTTGCTGAATAATTACTAAGAACTGTTGTTGGTCTGGAGCTCATTTGAGAGCACTTTATTCAGGTCATTCAATGTATGAAATTCAAGATGTGATGGTTAGTTTGAAAGTCAGGACTCTTGGGTCCTATTCCCAACTCTGCCACTGACTGGCTGTGTGACCTAAGAGAAGTCAATTCTCCTTTCTCAGCCTTAGCTTCTCCCTCTTTCAAGTAGGGATAACAATCCGTTGCTACCTACCTCCCAGTGGGTGGAGGATGGGGATCCATTGGAGAGTGTCACTAGGAGCAGTGCATAATATGAGGTGTCCTATCACGTTTACTCAGATCAGATTATGACATAATAGAATAGCTGAAATATTCAGTTTTATTTGTATTTTATTATTTTGAAATGGTTAAGAGCAGCAACTACTTAGCTCAGACTGAAGCATCTTATCTAATTTTCGAGATGTAAGTGTCTCCGCTTTCTGTGCGACGAGACACTTTAGCACACTGTGACAAACAGGAGAGGCTTTTGTTTTGCAACAAAATATTTTTGCAAAGAATTTTCATCCCACTTGTTATGATTTCAAGAAACAAACTGGTTTAGGCTGAATGGGATTTTCTGACAGAAACGGTTTCAATGACATTCCCCGCCATCTCGATTCCTGCCTCTGGGAGTGTTGCTGTCTCTTAGAACAGGAGTCAGGACTGGTGGCTTCTCTTTCTGGCTCTGCCACCACCTTGCTGTGTAGGCCCTTGGGTAGGTCACTGCTCTTCTCTGTCCCTCAGGCTCCGCATCTGTCCAATGGGAACAGGGACAATTCTCGAACTTTGGGCAGTTGTGAGCCTGGGTGAGATAAGGGGCGTAAAAGCCCTTTGTGAAGGAGAAAGGGGAGTTTCATGGTGTTTAGCACCAAGGAAGAGGTTTCTGCCTCCATTTTTGTGGCCTTAACAAATCAGGTGCTGTGCCCCAGTTCTCGTCTGAGATCCCCGAAAAAGAACATCCTCCCATCCATTAACAAGACAGGACCTATCTTTAAAATGTGAACAAAGCGAACCCTGGGACTTACAGGCTAGCTAGCCTCACTTCCATACCTGGAAAGATACTGGAACACATTATTAAGCAATCAGTTAATATTAATTAATTAATTAAGTTTGTCAGCACCTACCGGATAATTTGGTTCTTAGGACTAGTGAGCATGGATTTGTCAAGAACAAATCATTCCAAACCAATCTATTTCCTTCTTTGACAGGGTTACAGGCCTAGTGGAGGTGGGTAAACAGTAGATGTGATCTATCTTGGTGTCAATAAGGCTTTTGACACAGTCCCATAGGACATTCTCACAAGCAAACTATGGAAATGCACACTCCCTCCTGGTTGTAATGGCCAGCTGTGGGAGGGAGTGTGCAGCAGTGGTTAGTGAAGGGGCCTGGAAATAAGGACTGCTATGTCCCATCCATGGCTCTGATACTTGGTGTGACCCTGAGCCAGTAGCTTCCCCTCCCCAGGCCTGTTTCTCATCAGCTGCGTGTCAGCCAGGCTGGGCTGCTCCTCACCCACTCCCTCCTGGGGGAAGCCCAGCAGCTGATGGGGGCAAGGTAAGCAGCTGCATTAGACTCAGGAGATTGGGGCGTGGCCCAGGCCTCATTCCCATCCTATGGCCATTTGCTGGCCTGGCAGCAAGGAGCCTGATGGGGAATGAGAGTGAGAGCAGGTGCTACTGGGAAGGGAGATGAATTCACCTCCATGAGCAGGAGGGAGCCAGCTTGTCCCTGGAGCAGCTCCAACCCAGCTCTTTAGCAAGGCTAATTAATGACAAGAATTACCTCATCACGGACTTATGTTCTTAGGACACGGTGCTATTGCTATCGTCCTGTAAGTGCCCTCTGCGAGCCTCTCCTGTCCCACAGGGCTGCACCCAGTTCCCAGTGGCCTAGGGGCTGTGTCACCCAAGCCACCACCCAGAGTTGCTCCCATCACTGGCAGCCTGGGAGGCCAAGGACTGACGGGTGATGGCGACTGACCAGGCAGGGCTGAGGCACATGGGCCGCGGAAGCTTGTCCTGCTGGTGGCAGGGCTGGACCCCCTCGAGAGAGAACGGGAGGATTCAGTCAGCAGGGGCTGCTGATCTGCCCCATTCACCAGGGCTGCCATCCTGCGGCTTCAGCATTAGTCACTGGGGTGACTTGGGGAAAGGTCTCAACCTCCCCCCACCCCACTTCACTGCTGCCAGAATCCCTCCTGCCCCCCCCACTAGAGCCCCCTTCCTGCCCAACCTGGCTGGGGGTGGAGGAGAGGGTTCTGAGAACTTGAGCTGTGGATTGGAGGCGGAACAGTTGTGAGGGACACTGAGGATGAGGTGGCAGGAGCTCACCCTACAAGGAGGGGGGTTGGTACTGGAGTTTCACTAGAATAATAGAATAATAGAATATCAGGGTTGGAAGGGACCTCAGGAGGTCATCTAGTCCAACCCCCTGCTCAAAGCAGGACCAATCCTCAACTAAATCATCCCAGTCAGGCCTTTGTCAAGCCTGACCTTAAAAACCTCTAAGGAAGGAGATTCCACCACCTGCCTAGGTAACCCATTCTAGTGCTTCACCACCCTCCTAGTGAAAAAGTTTTTCCTAATATCCACCCTAACCCTCCCCCACTGCAACTTGAGACCATTACTCCTTGTTCTGTCATCTGCTACCACTGAGAACCATCTAGATCCATCCTCTATGGAACCCCCTTTCAGGTAGTTGAAAGCAGCTATCAAATCCCTCCTCATTCTTCTCTTCTGCCTCTCCTCATAAGTCATGTGTTCCAGCCCCCTAATAATTTTTCTTGCCCTCTGTTGGACTCTTTCCAATTTTTCCACATCCTTCTTGTAGTGCGGGGCCCAAAACTGTACACAGTACTCCAGATGAGGCCTCACCAATGTCAAATAGAGGGGAATGATCACGTCCCTCGATCTGCTGGGCCGGGCCAGAGTCAGGGCAGAGCCGCTCGGCTGGGGCTGGGGCTGGGGCTCTCGGCCGGGGCCGGGACAGAGCCGCGGGGCCGGGCCGGAGGGAGCCACTCGGCCGGAGCCGGGCCCGGGGCCGGGCCGGAGCCACTTGGCTGGAGCCGGACTGGGCCACGCCGCGTCTCCCTGGAGCCCTCCTTGCGCCCCCCCACCCCAGCTTACCTGCCGCTGCTTGTTTCCAGGCTTCCCGCGCGAACATCTGATTCGCGGGAAGCAGGGAAGTGGGAGGAGAAGGGGGCGGAGTGTTCAGGGGAGGAGGGGGAGGTGAGCTGGGGCCGGGGGTGAGGCAGACAGGTGCTGGAGCTTTACCAGTTGTTACATTTAAAAGCCCTTTTAGAACCAGTTGTCCTGTGTGGGACAACTGGTTCTAAAAGGGCTTCTAAATTTAACAACCGGTTCCTGCGAACCGGTGGGAACCGGCTCCAGCTCACCACTGGGCGCAGGACCCTCTTAGGTGTGGGGCCCGATTCAGGGGAATAGGGGGAATTGGCCTAAAGCTGGCCCTGCCTGAGGGAGTCAAAATCTGCTTTTCTGAAGTCCAGTGTCCGTATTCCGCTGCTCTCCTTTCTTCCTTGTGTCAGGATCCTGAACTCGACCATCTCATGGTCACTTCCTGCCATGTTCACATCCACTTTTGCTTCCTCTACTAATTCTTCCCGGTTTCTGAGCAGCAGTTCAAGAAGAGCTCTGCCCCTAGTTGGTTCCTCCAGCACTTGCACCAGGAAATTGTCCCCTACACTTCAGGAGCTCTTTCCCCCACTCACATTCCCCTCCCCCTGTTCCTTGGTGTACCCCCATCCCATTCTCCCTGGTCCCAGGCAGAGCTCTCCCTGCCCCATATGGCGCAGAAGGGCCCTTGTGTCAGGGCCACAGCCCCTAGCCCCACTGAAGCTCAGAAAGCTCCACTTTTAAGGAGGTGGGTATGGGACAGAGGCTCAGGGCTAGCTTCACCTCCTGCCCTTTATTCTACCCTTGATCCTTCCACGGTGTCTCTGAGTGTGAAATGAATAGGAGCCTCCTTCCCAGCTGTCTTCCAGGCCCTGGGATCTGGCACAGCCTCCCAAATGGGCACATCCTGCCGCTGAGCCACCTTAGGGAGCAGTGGGGATAGGTCACCTCATCGCATCAAAGCAAGCAGTGCTGGGTCTCAAAGAGGCTGAGAGGGAAGACCCTGCTCCCTCATGGAGGTAAGAGCCATTTACTCCTCAGGGCATGGGGGTCTCTTGGGGGAGAAACGGGATCCCTGATGCATTGCCTGGCTGGGAGCTTCGCCTGTTCCTGGCTCTAGGACAGAGATGTCTCCATCATTGTACCACCCTGGTTTTGTTCCTAGGAAGGGGCTCCCAAGAGATGTCCTCAAACCTGGACTCCTGAGAGCGTTTCCGGCAGGAGGCTCCAGCCCCTCGGGCATGAAGAGAGCATCAGGTAGTCTCATTCACATGGCATCTCCGGTCTCCAGCTCCACTTCCCGCAGCAGGGCAAACGAACCCATCAGCTCCCAGAATCCCAACTCTTTGACCTCCTTCTGCTCAGCAGTGGGGTTTCTCCAGCCCCCTCACCACACCTGTCAGCCTCTGAATGATGAAGGGCCTGAATGTCAGAGTCACCAGAACAAGCAAACTCCAGTTCCAGGCAGTGGAGCCTGTGTGTACTCAGCCCCTCTGGAAACCAGGTCTGAAATGGGGAGCAAGGACCCCAGTCCAGTAACAGCAGGACTGGGCAGAGCAGGCCTGTAACAGGGGGCTTTCCCCTGGGCTGCAGAGCCTGGGGCTTAGCCAAACTGATTACAAAATGAACCCTACCTGAGAGGCACCATGTACCTCCCCCTAAAGAGCCAGACTTCAGCGGTGCTAAAACCCAGCTGGGGTATCAACAGGAATGAGAACGAGGTAGGAAGTTCAGAGCAGCAAGGAAAGCCTAGAGGGGAACTTGAGAAGAGAGGTAGGAAGTTCCCAGGGAAAACTGCAGCAAAGAGAAAGGAGCAGACCTGGCTGTTGGGTACAGGGCTCTGGGCTGCTACCAATGTCAGGGTGGGGCTGGGTTCCCCTACTGGCCCCAAAGAAGGGGGCGTACACACAGCCAGAGAGGGTTCCAAGCCCAGCAAGGGGGCTGCAGGCTGAGCAGGAGCCCGAGCGAGGGCAGAAGGACTTTTTTCTGTGGGAAGACCTCTTTGGACTTTTGGCGTGAGACAAGCTGGGCCCCAGAAAGGTGGACTAAAGGTGGTGACCTGGCCGGAGGCCGAGTTACCAGGCAGAGAAAAACTGCCATGGTGCTGGAGCAACCATGGGTGGGGGATACCAGCCCAGCAGCTCCTAGAAAACCAACAGAAGCAGAAGAAAATGCAGGCGGAGCTACAGACGCAGCAGCAGCAATACCTGTGAGAGATCCTGCAAAGGGAAATCAACCCAGGGTCTGCTATGCCATTGGACAAAAAGAGCAGACACGGAGAGCATGCCTGGGCTGTGCTGAGAAGGTTAGCCCAGGAGAGCAGGGCATGAGAAAGTGTACAAGCGTGGCCTAATGCCAAGATGAGGACAAGAGTTCTTTGTTTTGCGTGCAGAGAAGCAGGCCATATCAAAAGACACGGCCTGTTTAGGACATTGCTGAGTGGCAAAAGGAGGGGCCAGGGCCCCAAGAAGTTAGAATGAAAGGAGAAGGTTTCCTCTGGCACAAACCCACGTGAGGCAGGCAACATGGAGGTGGCAGGGATGGCCGTGGACCTTGCAGACCCTCCACCAACACACCCTGTCGGGTGCTGCAGGGAGGTGAAGGATGAAATGGTTGGCACCGAGATGAAGCAGACTGACGTAGGGCCAAACACAAGGGTGGAGCAGTCCATGGTGGGTTCTCAGACCCTGACGGAAAAGGTTTTGGAGTATGCAGAAGCAGTAGAAGCTAAAGGCTTCAGAACAGGCTCTGCAAGCAGCTGTTAATGAAACTGAGTGGCTGCAGGAAGAGTGTTGGGATACTGCAGAAGAGAAGGATTGCCTCTTAATTCTGGTGAGCGAGCTGGCATGGGAGCTGGAGATGCTGAGTGCCCAGGCTGTAGAAGTGCGCAGCCGGTGACAGCGATGAGATGACGAGGGATGAAGCTTGGACAAGAGTAGAACTTGCCCCTGGTTTGGACCAGTTTCTAAGGGGGAGGGTATATAACAGGGGGGCTTGGCCTGTGGGCTATAAAGCCTGGAGCTTGGCCAAATGGATTACAGAGTGAGCTCCACCTGAGGGGAAAACCAGGGAAAACCGCAGCAAAGGTACAGGAGCAGGCCTAGCTGTTCGGTACAGGGCCTTGGGGCAGAACCTAGAATCCAGGGTACGACTGGTTCTCCCATGGTCTCTAAGGAAGGGGACATACAAGGCCATAGAAAGGGCTACCAAGGACAGGCCGAGCCAAAGTCAGGCTGAGGAAGACCCAAAGGGACGTAAGACCTTGTTTCTGTTAAAGACATTTTTGGACTTTTAGTTTGGGATGAGCGCAACCCAGGGAGGAGTGGAGTAAAAGACAGTCACCTGGCTCAAGGGCTGAGTTCCCAGCCAAAAAATTGCCAGAGTGCCCTAGCGACTATCAGCAGGGGTGCTAGCCCAGCAAGAAAGCTGTGACCCCAGGCCTGGCCAGGAAGGGGCACCTATCGGTGAGTGAACTCTGTTACAAGCCTGCTTCCATTATGCTATTGGAGCAGTAGTCCCCAACCTTTTTGTGGCCAATAGCACATTCATGTTTTCAGAAGAGTGTGGCAGGCACCAACAATTTTCCAATGCTTATTTTGTATTTGTACATTAAATAATATGAATAACATCATATTTAATATTACATAATATATGAATCCATAAGATAAAACAGGTAATTTTACATGTAAAAGGTATTAATTAAATTATTCGGCAATTACTCTTTCACCTTACCATGTGAATTTGCTCTTTTTTATCTACCTGTAAGAAAAATTAAGGAGTTTTTACAAAATAAATATCATAAACAGTTTTCATCTTCTTTATTTTAAAAAAGTAAAACATTGTGGAATGCTGGTCCAAATATATTTATTATTCTTACTTTAACATAGATAGCCAGTTATGGTTAATTATGGTTAATTATGTCTTTGTATTGTTACTTGTATTTGGATTTCAATAAACAAACAAATATGAAAAAAAGTTAAACACAAGTTAATCATACGTGCTCATCAGCACTTAATGGAAAATAGGTATCATTAATTCACGTGGTTTTTCTAATAAAGTCAGTGTGATTTTTGGCACTGCATTTCTTCAGCCAATTTTTCGTAGTTGGAAGAGTAGGATGATATTCCCGTTCATAAGCAATCGTTAAGATGGGTATCTGTAAGCCGAGATCTGTATTTTGATTTTATGATCACTGTTGAAAACAGAACTTTGCATAGATAAGTGGAACCGAAATAAGATTTTATTTTGTATGCTACATTTTTTAAGGCAGGAAACTTTTTTTGGTCAACCAGATTCCAAAAGTTTTCATCTGTTGCGCAGGATTTTAGAACAATATCATTTTGAAGGTCCAAAATCTCCAGTTCCACGTCTTCTGTTCTTACTTGAATGAGACTCGCAATTGATGTAGCCATTTCTGTTACCTCTATTTGACAAGTATAAGGATTCACAAGAAAGGCAACTACAGGCTCAATGATGGTGAACTGTTGAAATCTCTTTACAAATTGTTCCAGAAGTGTTTGAATGTGGATAACAAATGGTGATGGGTTAAAATCACAGTCACATACCATTTTCTTCATACTTGGGAAATGTACGAGAGACTTCGTCTTTATATGTGACATCCACAAGATCAGTTTTGCTTTGAATGATTTTACAGAACCTATCATTTGAGCCACATGTTTGTCTTTTCCCTGGAGCTCAAGATTTAAAATGTTCAATTTGTCAGTGATGTTGGCAAGAAAAGCCAAGTCCATTAACCAGCTGGAGTCTTGTAGTTGCTCGAAGTTTTGATTTGTGGACTTCAGAAATTCTTTGATCTCTTCAATTAGGCTTAAAAATCATGCAAGAACTTTACCTTTGCTCAGCCATCGTACTTCTGTGTGCAAGATAAGATCAGATTGTTTATCATCAACATCTTCCAACAGGGCCTTAAAAAGTCGGTGTTGCAAAGGTTTCACTCAAATAGAGTTAATTATTTGAATAACGACATTCATGACGTGTTGAAAAGAAAGAACTTTGATGCACAAAGCTTCTTGGTGGATAATGCAATGATAAGACATAAAGTTCAGAAGGGATTCATTCTTCTTGCAGAGTGCAATGAATCCATTGGCACTGCCCATCATTGCTGCTGCCCCATCAGTGGTGATCGCAGACAGCTTGTGTAGTGGCATACTAATTGATGTTGCGTATGATTTGAATAAATTATAGATGTCCTCAATACTTTTAGTAACTCTTCTTTTACGGTGAAGTCACTAAATACCATCCTCTCCATAACTGCCAACTGCGCTGTATCCGATATATCTGTCGACTCATCGAACTGCAGTGAAAACCAGACACNTATGACAAAAGGCGCACAAATTGTGAAATGGAGAAAGATAGGGAGAAAACAGGGAGAAATGAAAATGGATTGAGATTCAAGAATCCTTTTAAATTCATTTTTAAAATGTGTATAATAGAGAGAAAGGAACAGAAGAAAGAATGAGGAAAGTGGATTGAGTCCCAAAAGTAACACTTTGTGACAGATTTTCAAGAGTTCAGCACGTTTTCTACTAAGAGTTGTGCAGGAAACTGAAATTCCATTTCACAGGAAAGTCTGTGATTTCAAAATTTATGATTTGGAATGAAAACAAAGATCAAAATTTTCCACAAAAGGAAATTAAAAAAAAAAATTAAACCAAATATTTCATTTTGATAAGATGGAAATGTTTTATTTTGATTTTGACATTTTCTAAATAAAACAAAAAATAAAAATGTTTTGTTACAAAAATGATGAAACAGAATATTTTGACTTTATCAAAATGCTTTCCCCTCCCTTTTATTTTTTTTTAATTTAATTGAAATCAACACATTCCTATGGGAAGTTTCTGTGTCAATGAAATTGCATTAGGCATTGGAAAAAAGTTCCAACAAAAAATCTCTCACTATCTCAAGTATGGGGCTTTTTCCAATGCTTCTGAAGGAGCCACAATGGTGTTGCCAGGTGCTGCACATTTTGAAGAACTGGTACCTAAATGGGAACAGTTATTTTGAAAACCTGGTCCCTATTATGGATGCTGAGCACGTGAAAATCTAGCATGCAGCTTTGTTTAATATTTACCCATTACAGAGTTTAAGAAAGTGAAAATTAAAAAATAGCCAATGGACCTGGACTGCAGTCAGTGGCAGCCTCTACCACTGACTTCATAGAGGCCCATGAAGGCCCAACGATCAGGCCCAATGAGAAGAAAGGTGAGAGTTCATTGACTAAGCCTTAAAGAACACTTTTCATTGCATTTCCTCCCCCCCGCACACCCATCACAACCTTTAGAGTAGAATATGGATTCAGTGATGGAAGCAGCCATCTTGTATATCCTTCCTTTAGCCTTTATTTATTTACATCACAAATAAATTCTATGGGTCCCAGCTGCCAACATTGCCTGCTATTCCTCACCGTGATGAGACACAGAATAGCTGAAGATGTTAAACTTGAAGATGTTACATAAAACTGTCTAGTCACACTGACAGTAGAGAGATGGAGCTTTTTAAACTAGGAGATATTTTATAATACACTACACCCTTAAAAACTGTACTTATTGTTCAGCAGTTTAAATATACTGCTAAGGTTTTACTTTTTATGTAAGACAAAAGAGATACCAATTAAAGATCTTTATTTTAAAAATCACAGCATTAAATCACATAGTGGTTTTTTTTCAGTTAAAAATAATTGTGAGCAATAACTGCACATCGGAAATACAGGTTGTAAATCCAAGGACATCACTAAATCTTATAAGGAAATAGACTGTTCAGTACTGAAAGAAGCCATTTCAATAAGCATATTGACGGTTCTGAGATAAGGAAATGAGTTTTGGGGTTGATTTAATGTTGCATTTGGACTTATATTTATTTCTCCCCATGTGTACATTTTTTTACATTTGATTTAAACTGTTCTAAATGAATTGTTTTGTAGAGAGATTTAATCTATATTAAGTAGTGCTTGGTTCTTTCTCTTTTACAAATGGATTAATATTTATTAGGAATCATTAATCTTTCTCTGAATGACGGAAGTTGAAATATTTACACCAAAAGATTTGTAGCTAGATTGGGACGAACTCAGTTTAAATAAACCTGAAAAAATCAACTACTCTATATCAGTAGCTACATCTGTCTGCATGCATCATCAAGAAGACTCAAGTATGATGGGGAAAATTGCTATCACTGTTCAGTGGCTGAATGCACATGAGCTTCCTTGTGAGCAGGGCAACACAGAAACTGCAATGCCTTTCATGCTCAAAAACCCTGTAAGGCAGTGGTCCCCAACCTTTTTGTGGCCAATAGCACATTCATGTTTTCAGAAGTGTGTGGTGGGCGCCAACAATTTTTCAAGGCTCATTTTGTATTTGTACATTAAATAATACGAAAATCATCATATTTAATATTACATAATATATGAATCCGTAAGATTAAAAAAAGGTAATTTTACATGTAAAAGGTATTAATTAAATTATTCGGCAATTACTCTTTCACCTTACCATGTGAATTTGCTCTTTTTTATCTACCTGTAAGAAAAATTAAGGAGTTTTTACAAAATAAATATCATAAACAGTTTTCATCTTATTTATTTTAAAAAAGTAAACATTGTTGAATTGCTGGTCCAAATATACTTATTATTCTTTAACATAGATAGCCAGTTATGGTTAATTAAAAAATATTCTTTGTATTGTTACTTGTATCTGGATTTCAATAAACAAACAAATATGAAAAAAAGTTAAACACAAGTTAATCATATGCGCTCATCAGCACTTAATGGAAAATAGGTATAATTAATTCACGTAGTTTTTCTAATAAAGTCGTGTGATTTTTGGCACTGCATTTCTTTAGCCAATTTCTCGTAGTTGGGAGAGTAGGATGATATTCCCGTTCGTAAGCAATCGTCAAGATGGGTATCTGTAAGACGAGATCTGTATTTTGATTTTATGATGTTCATTGTTGAAAACAGAACTTCGCATAGATAAGTGGAACCGAAATAAGATTTTATTTTGAATGCTACATTTTTTAAGGCAGGAAACTTTTTTTGGTCAACCAGATTCCAAAAGTTTTCATCTGTTGCGCAGGATTTTAGAACAATATCATTTTGAAGGTCCAAAATCTCCAGTTCTACGTCTTCTGTTCTTACTTGAATGAGACTCGCAATTGATGTAGCCATTTCTGTTACCTCTATTTGGCAAGTAAAAGGATTCACAAGAAAGGCAACTACAGGCTCAATGATGGTGAACTGTTGAAATCTCTTTTCAAATTGTTCCAGAAGTGTTTGAATGTGGATAACAAATGGTGATGGGTTAAAATCACTGTCACATACCATTTTCTTCATACTTGGGAAATGTACGAGAGACTTCGTCTTCATATGTGACCTCCACAAGATCAGTTTTGCTTTGGAATGATTTTACAGAACCTATCATTTGAGCCACGTTTGTCTTTTCCCTGGAGCTCAAGATTTAAAATGTTCAATTTGTCAGTGATGTTGGCAAGAAAAGCCAAGTCCATTAACCAGCTGGAGTCTTCTAGTTGCTCGAAGTTTTGATTTGTGGACTTCAGAAATTCTTTGATCTCTTCAATTAGGCTTAAAAAACATGCAAGAACTTTACCTTTGCTCAGCCATCGTACTTCTGTGTGCAAGATAAGATCAGATTGTTTATCATCAACATCTTCCAACAGGGCCTTAAAAAGTCGGTGTTGCAAAGGTTTCACTCAAATAGAGTTAATTATTTGAATAACGACATTCATGACGTGTTGAAAAGAAAGAACTTTGATGCACAAAGCTTCTTGGTGGATAATGCAATGATAAGACATAAAGTTCAGAAGGGATTCATTCTTCTTGCAGAGTGCAATGAATCCATTGGCACTGCCCATCATTGCTGCTGCCCCATCAGTGGTGATCGCAGACAGCTTGTGTAGTGGCATACTAATTGATGTTGCGTATGATTTGAATAAATTATAGATGTCCTCAATACTTTTAGTAACTCTTCTTTTACGGTGAAGTCACTAAATACCATCCTCTCCATAACTGCCAACTGCGCTGTATCCGATATATCTGTCGACTCATCGAACTGCAGTGAAAACCAGACACATATTTCCAAGTCATCCTTTAGCTGAGTTTGCATGTTGCTTGAAATTGCATGTATCCTCCGCTTGAAATTGCATGTATCCTCCTCGTAACTGTGTTGTCTGATAACTGCAAGTCTTGTATTGCCGACAAAATCTCACGCTTGTTAGGAAATCCTTGAAACAGGCAATCAGCACCAGTCAAAAATGCTTCCTTCAACAATTCACCATCTTGAAAGGGTTTTTTCTTCTTTGCGAGCAGATGAGCAATTTTAAAGGAAGCAATAGTAGCACTTTTAGACTTTACCACTTGTCTAGTGAAAACAGATTGCTGGGCAGATAGGTTTGATTTGAGTTGATTAATTTTCTTCTTTCACAACTCAGATTTAAGTGGATGGCTAATGTCAAAAGAGCCGTGATTAGTTTGGAAATGGCGTTCGACATTATGTTTTTTCGGCACTGCAACAGTACCACCGCACAATAAGCAAACACATTTCCCTTTATTTTCAATAAAACAATAGGATTCTTCCCACTCTGCGTTGAAATAATACGTACATTGTCTTTTATTTGAACCACTCATTTTGGGGCAAAATGTTAAAAAAATAATAAATTGCAAAGCACAAGAAAACAGCAGTATCAGTGCAGCGGAAGAATACTCACATACAGGGCCGGATCCAGGCACCAGCGGAGCAAGCATGTGCCTGGGGCGGCACATGCTACGGGGCGGCATTCCGTCCATTCTTGGGGCAGCAGAGTCCGAGCGGTTTGTTTTTTTTTCTGCTTTGCCAGTTCGGGTGGCTTTTTTTTTTTTTTTTTTTTGCGCTTTGGCAGTTCAGGCGGCGGCAGTCCAAGCCGCTTTTTTCTCTTTTTTTTGCAGTTCTGGGCAGCGCGGAGAGAAGTCGGAGAGAAGCCGCGGCCCCGCGCCTGCCGGGGACAGACAACTCTGGGGCTGCAGGCTGCGGGCGCCGATGTTCTCTGTCCCCGGCAGGCACGGGGCGGTGGCTTCTCTCCCCTGCTGGGCACTACTTTTCACACTGTGTCACTAGGCGGGCGCACATAAATGCCCCGGCGGGTGCCATGCAGTAGCGGCGCCAGCTCTTCCGGCGCCCCAGGCGGCGGAAGATCCCGCCCCCGAAATGCCGCCCCCAACAGCGGTGGCGGAAGGTCCCACCCCCAAATTTCTACGGGCGGCCGGGGCGCCGGTGCCCCCAAAATAGCAGCGCCCTAGGCGACCGCCTAGGTCGCCTAATGGGTTGCGCCGGCCCTGGTGCCATGGCGCCCACGGGCACCGCATTGGGGACCACTGCATTGGAGAGTGGTGGGAATGGCCTATGGGAGAGAATAGCTGGAGTGGTCATATAGAAGGGGCAGCAGGGTCCAGTGATGAGAGCAGGGAACAGGTTGTACTGCAGCCCTGCCACTGAGTGGTAACGTGATCCTGGCCAGGTCACTCTCCCACCTGGTGCCTCACTCTCTCTCTCTTTGAAATGGGGATCATCCTGACCCAGATTAAGAAAGTGTTTGATCCTCTGCTCTTGCTACCCAAATCCCTGCCCTCCTTGCCCCACACAGGCCTCTGCCCTGTTCCTCAAACTTCCATGCCTATGTTAGTGCCTGTGTCGCCCCTCAACTGCAAGGTCTCATGTACAGTCTCCTGCCAGCAAACTGAAGCCGCCCCTAGATCCAGAACAGGAATCGCAGTTCCTGTGCGCTGCCCTGAATGGAGTATAGACCATGGGCATGGGGAATGCCAACACTCACATCCAGGTAGATCATCAACCTACTCCTCTGTCCCAGGAGCAGGAAGGCCTCTGGTCCTTGCTCTTGCAACAAACAGGGGGCTCCTGCTACATATCCTGGTTGGGAGCTTTCCCTATCCCTGGATCCCAGCCCTGGTGCAGAGACCTATTTCTCATCATGATATCCTCATTTTATTCTCAGAGGATGTGTCCAGGATCCTGGAGACTGTTTCCTGCAGGAGGTTTGAGCGGGGAGAGATCACTCACTGTCACGACCCAGGGGTCTTCAACCCGGGTCTGCAGGGTTCATGGGAGCAGCCACACTCCAACCCTCCACCTGGAAGCCTGCTGAAAATTGCTTACCTAGGACCCATGAAGTTCAGCCCCAGTTTGAGGCTCCACTCCTGAGGTCCTATTGGAGGAGTCCCAGAGAAGATAATTGGCCCCCTGGCCCTGCTTAAGACAGCAGCAGGAACAGGAAGCTGACTGAACACCAGGGCTGCTCCCTGTTCTGGACCATGTGCTGCCTAGTTCTGCTGCCGCTCCCCTGGCTTGATTTCCTGGCATCCGATTTGTGGTTGTGATCACAAGTTTGTCTTTTGCTTCTGAACTTCCAGTATCCTGATCCAGCTGACTCTCGACTCCTGTCATGTGAGTGTGGACTCTGGCTCTGACCAGTAGGTCTGGCTGCCCTTGACCCAGCCGTGACTTTGACTTTTGTACAATTTCTCCAATGCCCTTTTCTGCCCTCCAGCAAGATACACCAGTACCTTGGCTCCCAAAGTCCTAGTTGGCTGCTATTCAAGGGCTGAGGGGTAGTGCTTGTATTGCCCCCACCCCTATCCCAGCTGCTTTTCCTATGGGAATCTCCCTAGAGCAGAGGAGAAATCTGCTCTTCTCTTAGGATCAGTCCCAGCAGTAATTCCACCCACCCTGGCCTCAGTTCAGCTACTTTGTTTACCTGGGATCAGGAACCACTATTGAAGCCCTTAGCGTGTGGGTGGAGGTGGGAGCAGAGGCTGAAGCTCCAGCAGTTTCCACCAAAGAACACCATCCTGTCTTTCTATGGTCTGACTAGAGCTCACCATCCATCTTGGAGTTGAACACCAGATGGGAGCTGATAGATTGTCCTTGGTGGGCCATGTTCTTGTGTGTGATGGAGCTGTGTGCCAGAGAGGGCCAGGAGCAGATGCACCACGCATGGCCAGGACCGGGCTAAACAGCCTGTAATGCTAGGTGAGTCAAACCGTGGCCACATATAGACACCTTGGGCATCCATGGGGACTGAATCTGGGCGCTTCGCTGCCAAGAGCACAATTCACTCCAACTTGAGTCATTACGGTAGTGACCCCTGCCAGCCCCTCTGAGCAGGGTCAGTATTATCTCCGTTAGCTGGCGCACAGGGATTGAAAGCAACTAGCTGCAAGGTCACACACAACGTCACTGACAGAGGCAGGACTGAAGCATAGTACTGATACCAGTCCAGTTCCAACCAACAGACTCCACCCACTTCCAAAGCCAGAGAACCCAGGAACCCTGACTCTGACAGATAGGCCATAATGACAAGACCAACCTCCCTTCCACTCAGGAAGCCATAGAAGGGACCATGTGCTGAGCCCCCCTCTACAATGTCACTGTCAGAGACCATTGCTAGTGGGTGCCAAGTGACTGAGCAGGGAGCTCCTGGAGAGACTCCTAGAGACTCGCATGTGTTTCACTGTGACCCTCTGGGAGCCGTGGAAAGTGTGCAGCATTGAAGAGACTCTCCTGCTCTAACAAAGGGTTTCTGTTCTCCTAGCTAGTCAGCCAGTGAGGCCAGTTTGCAGAATGTGGACGAGCCGTTTGGCGATGGGTTGGAGGACTCATCATGTAGGTGCCAGCAGCTGCAGTGCTTGGGGTCCTCATGGGCCAAGCCTCCACTCCTGACACTCCAGGCTAATCTCCCACTGCTCTCAGTGGTCTTTGGCTTTAGCTGCTGGGCCTGCGTGCCTAGACAGAGGACTCAGGTATTTCCATCAGGCTGCTCAATGGCAAATGCAGCCATCCAAAGAAGTGAAGAATGGAAGCAAAAGAGCAAAGCGGGACCACCGCTGAGCTGCTGCAATCAAGTGAGCACAGCCGGGAGAGAAGAGGGAGAACTCGAAGGTGGCTGGCGGCTGTAGGGAGGAAAAGCAGTTTGGGAGCCAGAAGAGTAGAAATAAATAGTTAATGATGAATACTGCGGGCTTTGTCTTGTGTGGTGAAGGGTTTACAATGGGTCTCTTTACTATCACACTAAACTTTAAAGTAGCTGTGTATGATGAAAGGGCAGGTCTATAAAGGTAAGAGGACACTCTAGGGGCTACAAGTCCCAGATTCTGTCGCTATTGCCTTCTTCTACCAGCTGATCTCCTCCCAACAAGTCCCCGAGGTGGTAGCAGTAGTGAGCTCTTGTCCTCTTTTTCTGGACTAGCCACCAGAAAAAGGACATGATACATGTGACCAAGAAAATAGAGAGGCATGGGGGTTACTTGCAGTGTTGCCCGTTAATACGGCTCTTGTGGGGGAGCACAGCAGGTTACTTTGGATTACGTAGGAGCCACATGTCTCCAAACCTGCACATCCCGAGGCTCCAGAGACCTCTCTCCAGATCCCAGAGCTTCCTCAGAGTCCTAAAGAGCCAGATGGAATCTGGCCTCTCTCCCCACCTCAGCAGTCCAGAAAAAGCTATTTGTAGACATGTTATGTGTCCTCTCCTGCCACACTCACCTGTTGGTGACTAATGCAGTCCCAGAGTCCAGGCTTAGTTTCATGCATCCCTCTGGGCTGTGACAAGCAGGAGGACTTGAGCTGCAATGGATCCTCCTGTGCATGGGCTGAGCAGGCAACCTCTCTACTGCCATATCTGGTTTCCAGCCCATACGAACTGAGGAGGAGGTGATGGACTTACCCCAAAGGTGGGGGTGGGAAGAAGCAGAGTGAAGAGGTGATCAGAGAGCCATCCCATAGCATTCCTCCTAGAGTCACTCCAACAACCACCTGGCTCCTTCCTGCCGTAGGCCGCAGCCCCTAGGTTCCATAGGGAATTTCTGAATTCCTCCTCTAGAAAGCTGCCTCTGGCTCTCTACAAGCTCTCACACAGCCCTGGCACTAGAGGTGAGGAATAAGGTCCTGCCTCCCCCAACTGCTCGGGGGAATCCTCTCAGAGAAATCAGTGCAGGGCTTTATTCATCTCTACAAACAGATCACTTTGCGTGGTGTTGACAAGAAGCTGCACAGCCCTTGGCAGCTCTTTTTACAGCAACATTAATTCCCACAGGGATTTCTGCGCTAAATGCTCCGTCCCTGAGGGAAGGATTCTGTGGAAAACAGGCCTTTCCCTTGCTCCAATCCAGGCTCTGCTGTTCTGATGCTGCAGAGCTGATAGGGAAGGCTTGAGGGTTCCTGCAGAGCATGCTGCAACACCAGCAATCCCATTCTGCCTCAGCCCTGGAGACACGTTCTCTTTTTCCCCCGGCACCTTCCAATGGAGGGAAGAAAGGGACATGTGAGATGGAGTCTCTCCCTGGCTTACAGATAACCCATCCTGCAGTAACACAAGTGTGGACTCAGGGGAATGCTGTGCTGCAGTGCATGTGCCCTGCTAGATACCACTTGTGAAGGAAAGCAACACTGCTCTTGGCAGTGGAATCTGGGCAATAAGGAAGAGGAGTTGGAAATACTCCCTAGGGAGGGGAAATGGGGAAACCTGGTGGGACGATGTGTATGACTGGAATATTAGTGTCGCTGGTTACAACCCATTGAGGTAGGGGAGAGAGGGTAAAAAAAGTGGTGGGCAGAGTGGCACTTTACATTAGACCAGCAGTTCTCAAACTGTGGGTCAGGACCCCAAAGTGGGTTGCAACCCCATTTTAGTGGGGTCACCAGGGCTAGCTTAGACTTGCTGGGGCCTAGGGCCAAAACCTAAGCCCGAGCCCCACTGCCTGAGGACGAAGCCAAAGTCTGATGGCTTCAGCCCTGGACAGTCAGGCTCAGGTTGCAGGCCCCCTGTCTGGGGCTGAAGCCCTTGGGCTTTGATTTTGGCCTCCCCACGCAGGGTGGTGGGACTCGGGCTTTGGCTTTCCCCCCGCACCTGGAGCGGTGGGGCTCAAGAAGGCTCAGGCTTGGGTCCCCACTCCTGGGGTCGTGTAGTAATTTTTGTTTTCAGAAGGGGGTCGGAGTGCAGTGAAGTTTGAGAACCCCTGGATTAGACACATCATTACCTGTTTTACGTGCTTGGTTATTGAGAACCCCAGGACCTCAAATGGACAGGGATCAATCTACTAACTCACACAGCCCAGCAGGGGAACTGGTGGGGGGCTGGCACAGTTCACTGAATCCAAACCAGAGAGCAGGAAACGTTTCTCCTTTTGCACCTGTCTGTGACTTGTGGGAAGAAATTAGGTTAGCCCGGGGGACTTCCTATTGGCAGACAGATGGGGGAGGTCTCACATAGCCAGGAGTAAATCATCCTTGGAGATTTTGAAAAATTATAGATACTTTTCTAATACAAAGTTTTATACCCAAGCGTGACTCTATTGTGGGCCTCTTTGTGGTGGATAAAGATGATCTGATCACTGGACTAGATGTTCGTGGTTGCTCTGGGGCCAGTGATCATGACTTGACTGTATTCAGTAAGGAGGTTTTGGAACAAATTGATAAATTAAACAGCAATAAGTCACCAGAACCAGATGCTATTCACTCTAGAGTTCTGAAGAAACTCAAATGTGAAATTGCAGTACTACTAACTGTGCTATGTAACCTATCCTTTAAATCAGCTTCTGTATCAGATGACTGGAGGATAGCTAATATGACACCAATGTTTAAAAAAGGCTCCATTGACAGTCCCAGCAATTACAGGACACTAAGGCTAACTTCAGTACTAGGCAAATTGGGTGAAATTATAGTAAAGAGCACAATTATTAGACATATAGATAAAGGCAATTTATTAGGGAGGAGTGAACATGGCTTTTGTAAAGGGAAATCATGCCTCACGAATCTACTAGAATTCTTTGAGGGAGTCAACAAGCATGTGGATAAAGGTGATCCAGTGGATATAGTGTACTTGGGTTTTCATAAAGCCTTTGACAAGTTCCCTCCCCAAAGGCTCTGAAGGAAAATGGGATAAAATGGAAGCTCCTCTCTGGGATAGGAACTGGTTAAAAGGCAAGAAAGAAAGGGTCTGACTAAATGGTCAGTTTTCAGAATGGAGAGAGGTAAATAGTAGTGTCCCCCTGGGGTCTGTATTGGGACCAGTACTGTTCAACATACTCCTAAGTGATCTGGAAAAGGGGGTAAACAGCGAGGTGGCAACATTTAAAGATGCTACAAACCAACTCAAGTTAGTTAAGTCTAAAAGAGAGTGCAAAGTGTGACAAAGGGATCTCACCAAACTGGGTATGAAAATGGCAGATGAAATTCAATGTTGATAAATGCAAAGTAATGCACATTGAAAAACATGATCCCAACTCTACATCTAAAATGATGGAGTCTAAATTAGCTGTTACAACTTAAGAAAGAGAGCTTGGAGTCATCCACTCAATGTGCGTCGGCAGTCAAAAAAGTGAACAAAATGTTGTGAAATCATTAGGAAAGGGATAGATCGTAAGACAGAAATGTAATATTGCCTCTCTATAAATCCATGGTATGCCCACATCTTGAATACTGGAGCTGGTCTCCCCATCTCAAAAAGATATACTGGAATTGGAAAAGGTACAGAAAAGGGCAACCAAAATGATTAGGGGTATAGAACAGCTTCCGTATGAGAGGAGATTAATAAGACTGGGGAGAGTTTTCAGCTTGGAAAAGAGTTGACTAAGGGGGGATAGGATAGAAGTTTATAGAATGATGACAGGTATGAAGAAAGTAAATAAGGAAGTGTTATTTACTCCTTCTCATAACACAAGAACTAGGGGTGACATGAATAAGTAGCAGTTTTAAAACAAACAAAAGGAAGTATTTCTTCACACAACACACAGTGAACCTGGGGAAACTCTTTGCCAGAGGATGTTGTGAAGGCCAAGACTATAACAGGGTTCAACAAAGAACTAGTTAAATTCATGGAGGGTAGGTCCATCATTGGCTATTAGCCAGAATGGGCAGGGATACAAAACCATGCTCTTGACGTGTTCCTAGCCTCTGTTTGCCGGAAGCTGGGAAGGGGCGACAGGGGATGGATCTCTTGATGATTACCTGTTCTGTCGATTCCCTCTGGGGCACCTGGCATTGGCTACTGTGAGAGGATAGGATCCTGGGCTGGATGGACCATTGGTCTGATCCAGTATGGCTGTTCTTATGACCAATAGAGGGCAGTCCCAACCAGCAATATTTATATTTGGTGCACTGAAAGGGCTAACTTTCCAAAGCTGACCAAAATGATTAGTGAAAGTATTTTGGAGAAAAACACTAAATAGAACATGTGAATGAAAATTGGGAGCTATTGTTTAAGGAGCTTGTTAGATGGGGCATAAGCCACATTGCGTAATTAGCTGAGCTTGCAATGGCCTTCCACTCAACTCGCTGACATTTCTCCATCTGTAAATGTGGTAACCGTTTTAAAATATAGATCCAATCAATTACAACATGTCAGGGAACATTCTAGGCATCAATGGTCTGATCATTGAGTTGATGGCAATAAACAAGAGATTCCCATAGGGCTCCCTCCCTCCCTCCCTCTCTCTTTCCCCAAGAGCCACCATCATCCTCTCTCCCATTTCTGCTCCCGCATCCTCTGCAAACTTTTAAAGACGGATGCCTCGTGATGGCCTTTGGTCGTGGGGATGTTGCCTAGTGGTCAGGGTTCCGGCCCTTTGACATGTGGGGGGGGGGGGAAGGGCGCGGCGGATGGTGAGGGAGCCTAGGGCCTCCCACTGGGCTCTGACCCAGGCCACTCTGAGGGGAACACAAGGGTGTGACACTTCCTACCACCCCGCTATTGTCCAAAGTTTGCAGTTTGGCACAGGAAGCTCTGACGGGTGTCAACTCACTGCTTGGCACCTCTTCACGGCCAGGGGTGGCATGGCAGCTCTCTCCTTGGGGTGGCAGCTACCTCTGTAATGCTGACAGTCATCGGTGGATGGGATCGAACCGTGGATCTCTGGAGCTTAGTGCATGAGCCTCTGCAGCATGAGCTAAAAACCAACTGGCTACTTGCTATGGGTATAGAGCAGACTCATTTAATTCTCTCTCTAAGTGGTCTCAGTGCCACTAGATGGGACAGAACACCACACCCTGGTGCAACAAGAGCAGGTCCTCCCTTCCCTCAGGCAGTTGCTGAGGGAGAGATCCTGCCTTCCTTCAGGGCCTTCAAGGTAGAGGTCCTTTCTCTTGCCTGGTCTGCTCACAAGTCCTCGTCCAAGTCTGTGCATCCCCTGCGGGTGTGATGGAGCTGGGCTGGCTGAGGCCAGAGCATCTCCTTAACCCCTTGTTCCCCAACGTGGGGTTTGTATTCCCCATCACGAGTCCAAACAGAGGGGAAAAAAACCTTGAAGATCCAGTTTTCCATACTGTTAATGGCTAACAGGCCTAGCAGGCCTGAGGGCGTATTTTTCCAAGGAGAGCTATTTGTTATCCTGGGTACGCCGATCTAATGCTGCAGATGCATATTTTGGGTAGCAAATTATTATCTCCTCCAGCAGTGACAATGTGAATTTTGAATCCTTTTTTATCCTGGCTTCTCTTTAACTCCTTGGAAGGTGACTTTAGATGATGCTTCATGCAGCAGGCATTCTTTTTTCATGTGTCATCCAGGCTTTTCTGAATGGGGAAGTGTATCCAGTGACTCTGAAGCAGATTTAGAGGCCATACTGGGCAAGCCGTTCAACATGAGTTCCCAGTGTGATGCTGTGGTGAACAGGGCTAAAGCCATCATTAGACGTATGAGCAGAGCCGTGAGTAGGATAGGGAGGTGACACAGCATCAGTGAGACTGATATTGGAATACTGTATCCAGTTTTGGTGTTCTCATTTGAAAAAGATGTGGAGAAATGGGAGCTGGGGCAGCAAAGAGCCACTAAATGTTCTGAGGGCTGGCGAAAAATGCCTTCTAGTGAGCTATTGACAGAGCTTAACCTGTTTAGCTTATCAAAAGAAGATTGAAAGGTGACTTTATTGAAGTGTTGAAGTGCCTTAATGGTGAGAAAATATTGGATATTAAAGAGCTCTTTAATCTAGCAGGAAAAGGCATAACAAGACCCAATTACGGGAAGGTGAAAATTGACAAATTCATATTACAAATAAGGCACAAATATTCAATAGTGAGGATGATTCACCACAGGAACAAGCTACCAAGGAAAGTGGTGGATTCTCCATCTCTTGAAGTCATTTAAGAAGACTAGATGCCTTTCTGGAATGTGTTTGCCCAAAAAGTAGCTACTGTGGTATACAGGAGGCCTGTGATATGCAGGGGGTCAGATTAGATGCTCTAATGGTCTCTTCTGGCCATAAAGTCTACTAATTTCTGAAAAACTGAGTGTAGCATTGGGAGCAGCGTCTGATGTTTTACTGTGTAGCCAGCTTGCTTCCTAGAATGAACACTCATTGAGTGGGGTGATCCACAGGGAGTAGCTCAAACCTCCAAAGTGTCTGGCCAGCGGCAGGACATTAGCACTGCAGGGGAGGGGTGGGGAGGGTGACCAGATAGCAAGTGTGAAAAATCGGGACAGGGAGTGGGGGGTAATAGGAGCCTATATAAGAAAAAGCCCCAAATATCGGGACTGTCCCTATAAAATCGGGACGTCTGGTCACCCTAGGGGTAGGTGTGGCAGTGACATCACAAAGGCCTTTTGCAGGACCTCAGCCTATTGGTCAAAGGTGGTGGGGAGGTGGTGACCTCACAGAGAGATGCTGACATCAGCCAGGCAGGACAGGGGCGCGGGGCCAGGGAAACCTCGGAGACCCTGTGGCTTTGCTTCAGCAAGTCTCCTTCTCGAGGTCTGTCTTTGAGGACTGAGAGAGTATTAGGGTTCACGTACGGCTCCTGACATCCTGGCACTTTACACACCTTCATGAAACCTCGTACCCTCCTTGGCTGTAGGGATGAGACCCCAACCCCGCTGATGGGAAACGGGCCTGGGGTGGGGAAGCTACCGGCTCAGGGTCACACCAAGTGTCAGAGCCATGGATGGGACCCAGCAGTCCTTATTTCCAGGCCCCTTCACTAACCACTGCTGCACACTCCCTCCCACAGCTGGCCATTACAACCATGCCCTCATGCCGGTCCCCCTGCCCTTGAGAGGGAGTGTGCATTTCCCTAGTTTGCTTGTGAGAATGTCCTATGGGACTGTGTCAAAAGCCTTATTAACACCAAGATAGATCACATCTACTGTTTACCCACCTCCACTAGGCCAGTAACCCTGTCAAAGAAGGAAATAGGATTGGTTTGGAATGATTTGTTCTTGTCTGTAAGTCCCAGGGTTCTCTTTGTTCCCCTTTTAAAGATAGGTTCTGTCTTGTTAATGGATGGGAGGATGTTCTTTTTTGGGGATCTCAGACGAGAACTGGGACACAGCACCTGGTTTGTTTAGGCCACAAAAATTGAGGCAGGCACCTCTTCTCTCCTGCTGGCAAAGAACCCCAGGTACCTAAAAGAGTGGGACTCACATCCCTGAATGGGCCTTTAAAAAGACAATGGTTAAAATTTGGGCCAAACCATTTCTTGTTTCTGCAGACTAGACATTTTAGCAAAGGTTAGAATTACTTGTTGCTAAACACTGTGAAACTCCCCTTTCTCCTTCACAAAGGGCTTTTACGCCCCTTATCTCACCCAGGCTCACGACTCCCCAGAGTTCGAGAATTGTCCCTGTTTCCATTGGTACACAGAAGGGCAGTGACCTACCCAAGGGCCTACACAGCAAGTCCCAGAAAGAGAAGCCACCAGTCCTGACTCCTGTTCTAACAGACAACAGCCCCCCCGCCTCCCAGAGGCAGGAATCGAGATGGCGGGGAAATGTCATTGAAACCGTTTCTGTCAGAAAATCCCATTCAGCCTAAATCAGTTTGTTTCTTGAAATCGTAACAAGTTGGATGAAAATTCTTTGCAACAATATTTTGTTGCTAAACAAAAGCATCTCCTGTTTGTGACAGTGTGTTAAATTGTCTCGTCGCACACAAAGAGGAGACACGGTGATTTAGACACTTAGATGAGATGCTTCAGTATGAGCTAAGTAGTTGTTGCTCTTAACAATTTCAAAATAATAAAATATAAATAAAATAGAATCTTACAGCTATTATATTATGTCATAGTCTGATACGACTCAACGTGATAGGACACCTCATATTCTGCACTGCTCCTAGTGACACTCTCCAATGGATCCCCATCCTCCACCCACCATGAGGTACGTAGGAGCGGATTGTTATCTCTACTTGACAGAGGGAGAAACTAAGGTTGTGAAAGGAGAATTGACTTGTCTTAGGTCACACAGTCAGTCAGTGGCAGAGTTGGGAATAGGACCCAAGAGTCCTGACTTTCAAATTAACCATCACATCTTGAATTTCATACATTTGAGAGCACTGAATAAAGTGCTCTCAAATGAGCTGCAAACCAACAATTGTTCATAATAATTATTCAGCAAGTATTTTAGGAGAACTGGAATGTTAGAGAGAATCATAAACTGCTCAGAGACAATTAATGCAGAGAAGCAGCAAAATTAGTCAAACATATCATTGGTTCTGACTTATTTACTTGGTCTTAAAAGAGAACAACAAGGACCTGAGTCTCCTCCCTGACAAGGCCCCTGCTCAGTGAATCAGGGTAGAGACTGAGGATTCTCACCAAAGAGCCTAAAGGATGGCCCAGGTCACTGTCAGAGCACTATTTCAGCCCCATCTTTTCGGGTCGGCCTCCCATAATGGAAGCTGCAGAGCAACCCCCATCCTCCCCACACACACCCCTCCTGGTGGTGGGAGGGGAACAGGGGAAAGGACAAAAGAAGCAAGAGAAGAAGAGAAAGGGAGGAAAAGGGAAAACAAAAAGGACAAACCCCAATGTCCCTAGTGATTCTAAGGGTGGGGAAATAGTCCTGGGTGGGGAATAAAATTCTGCCACCTTAAGCTAGTGTTTTCCATGCCTAGAATTAAGCCAGCACCAGGAGGATCAGATTGAACAGGTTCCAAACCTCTCGGAGGCTCTTACCTTCTAAACAGGGATGTCTGTTTTCTAGTAGAATCAGTAAAAAGAAAGGAGAAAACTTGAAAGAGGTGCCTCCTCGCACTCACGTACATGAACCCTAATACTCTCTCTGTCCTCAAGGAGAGACCTCGAGAAGGAGACTTGCTGAGGCAAAGCCACAGGGGTCTCTGAGGTTTCCCTGGCTCTGCGCCCCTGTGCTGCCTGGCTGATGTCAGCATCTCTCTGTGAGGTCACCACCTCTTCACCACCTTTGACCAATAGGCTGAGGTCCTGCAAAAGGCCCTTGTGATGTCACTGCCACACACTCCCCTCCCCTGCAGTGCTGATGTCCTGTCCCTGGCCAGCCACATTGGATGTTTGAGCTACTCTCTGTGGATCACCCCACTCAAAGACATCCAGAGATGGAGAATCCACCACTTCCCTTGGTAGTTTGTTCCTGTGGTGCATCATCCTCGCTTTTGAACATTTGTGCCTTATTTGTAATAGGAATTTGTCTCTTTTCACTTTCCAGCCCTGGGTCTTGTTATGCCTTTCTCTGCTAGATTAAGGAGCCCTTTAATACCCATTTTCTTTCCATTATGGCACTTCAACACTTCAGTGAGGTCACCTTTTCACCTTCTTTTTATCAGCTAAACAGGTTGAGCTCTGTCAATAGCTCACTAGAAGACATTTTTCTCCAGCCCTCAGAACATTTAGTGGCTCTTTGCTGCCCCAGCTCCCATTTCTCAACATCTTTTTCAAATGAGAACACCAAAACTTGCGTCCAGTTTTGGTCCCCCAACTACATAAGGGATGTTGACTAATTGGAGAGAGTCCAGCCGAGGGCAATAAAAATGATTAGGGGGCTGGGGCACGTGACTTATGAGGAGAGGCTGAGGGAACTGGGGTTATTTAGTCTGCAGAACTGAGGAGTGAGGGTGGATATGATAGCAGCCTTCAACTACCTGAGGGGGGTTCCAAAGAGGATGGAGCTTGGCTGTTCTCAGTGGTGGCAGATGACAGAACAAGAAGCAATGGTCTCAAGTTTCTGTGGGGGAGGTCTAGATTGGATATTAGGAAACACTATTTCACTAGGAGGGTGGTGAAGCACTGGAATGGGTTACCTAGGGAGGGGGTGGAATCTCCATCCTTAGAGGTTTTTAAGGCACAGCTTGACAAAGCCCTGGCTGCGAGGATTTAGTTGGTCTTGGTCCTGCTTTGAGCAGGGGATTGGACTAGATGACCTCCTGAGGTCTCTTCCAACCCTAATATTCTATGATTTCCCCCTCATGCCTACTAATCAGTTGGGTCTTGATTCCCTGGCTTTTGTTTATGGACTACCCCGGAAAGGGAGAAGCTTGGAACTGGCCTGGCTGGAGGGCCAAGTCACGAGAGGAGGCAAGTAGTAAAAGGGGGTCTACCCTCAATCAAACATTGGTGCTGCCCCCTGGCCTGTCAGGCCCCTCCCACCTGCCACCCTAAAACCTGCCCCTATGGCTATTAGTTCCGGGGTCAAGATGGACACATGACCGGAAGCAAGGGGTGGAATGTGACCCCTCTAAGAGCTCCTCCTCTAAGAGCTCCTCCCATCTCCCTCTACCAATCAGCATGGGATTCAGTCACAGAGGACCTCCCTGAGAGCAGATTTGACCAATCGGGGGAGTTCTGATGCATGGTGATCCATCCGGAAGTGGGTCATGTGACCCCTATAAGAACTCCTCCTGCTGCCCTCTACCGGGATGGGATTCAGCTGCAGAGGATCTCCCCAAGAGCGGATTTACTAAATAGGGCAGGTTCTGGGGCAGTGTGAATGTGTCCCCTCCGTACTTGTGTTAGTAAAACATGGTACAAATAACAGTGATGTCTACGCGGATGGCTCTGTTAAACAAAATATATTACACCCCTGAGGAAGCTGGGGGGCTTCAGCAGGGTGAACCCTTTTTAAAGTGGCCAAAAAACACAGTAAATTTTGACAGGTAACAGCTTGGCTTTCAGATCAGGATGCTTACCCTTTACACAAACAGGCCTATACGCTTTAAAAGAAACAATGCACCAAGTGTAAATATGGCTGGTTGGCGCTGTGCTCTATTGGTCCTTACTGATTACAGTCAAGTCAAGATCACTGGCCCCAAGGCAACTGCTAACATGCAGTCCAGTGATCTGTTCATCTTTCTCCACCACAATGAGACCCACAAGAGAGTCACCCCTTGTTGGGTCCAAATCTTTGTGTTAGAAAAGCATCTATAATGTTTTAAAATCTCCAAGGATGATTTACTACTGGCTACGTGAGACCTCCCCCGTCTGTCTGCCAATAAGAAGTGCCCCATGTGAACCCAATTGTCTTCCCACAAGTCACAGACAGGTGCTAAAGGAGAACCTGAACCAGCTCTCTGGTTTGGATTCAGTGAACTGTACCAGCCCCACACTGGTTCCCCTGCTGGGCTGTGTAAGATAGCAGATTGATCCCCGTCCATTCGAGGCCCTGGGGTTCTCAATAACCAAGAACTTTAAACAGGTAATGATGTGTCTAATGTCAAGTGCCACCGAGCCCACCACTTTGCCACCAGCTAATTAAAAAAACACATGTGCACAAACCTCTTAAGACACAGAAATCCAATCCTGTTCTTAAAAAAGGTAAACTTTATTATTTTTTTTAAAAGAAAGAAAATATATCTGGGAACTCAGGCTATTGCTAGATTTAAAAAAGAGCAAATACAAGGATTAAGCACCAAGAATAGCTGTCTTGAAGTACACCTTAAAGGTTACAAGCAAAACAAAAGCACCTGGGATTAGCACAGAGGAATCCACAAGCCATAAAGAAATAAAAGAGATAAACCTAATCGCATCTTCCTAGACATTTCCTGATCTCCTTACATATCTGGGGTTTCAAATGAGTAGTTTTTAGGTATGATACTGATGGTTTTTCATACCTGGCCAAAGCTTCTTACAACATAACTGCTGCCCTGTCCCCTTCTCCCGGGAGAACAACAGACAGACGAAGGGGAAGTTTTTCTCAATTTTAAAAAGTTCTAGCCTTCTTATTGGCTCTTTTGGTCAGGTGCCCACTCACTTCCTTTTACCTATGCATAGCAGTGAGACTTTTAACCCTTTGCAGGTAAAGCAAGTAGAGAACAGCTACTAATAGGGATTTTATAGCTAACTGGCTGGCTGGGTGTCCATAAAAGGGAGCTCCCCCCCACCCCTTCATTAATCACAAGTGCTAACAGCAGTGGTGCTTCCCTTCATGAATGCATACCTTGTAGGACACCTACACCACAGATCAGCATTCCCCTGAGTACACACTTGTGTTTTCGCAGGAGGGTTATCTGCAGAGGAGAAGCAGGGGGAGGGAGCATGTGGACTCATGTGCCTCCCCACCCCCACCCCCACCCCCACCCCCAGAGTTCCTGCTTGGCTTATACTCAGCATGCTCACATGGACTGCACATGCTCAGTAACACTGCTGAAGCCAGCTGCCCTCATTCTGCCCCTCCCCCACCCCCCCACCACTATTGGCAGGCCCAGGTCATCTCGGGTTATCTGTAAGCCAGGGAGAGACTCCAACTCACATGTAATGTTCTTCCCTCCATTGGAAGGTGCCGTGGGAGAAAGATAATGTGTCCCCAGGGCTGAGACAGCATGGGATTGCTGGCATTGCAGCATGCTCTCTGGGAACCCTCAAGCCCTCTGTATCAGCTCTGCAGCATCAGAACAGCAGAGCCTGGCCTGGAGAATCCTTCCCTCAGAGCCGGAGCATTTAGAGCAGAAATCCCGGTGGGAGTTAACGTTGCTCTAAACAGAGCTGCCAAGGGGTGTGCAGCTTCTTGACGCACCATGGAAAGTGATCAGTTTGTAGAGAGGCATAAAGCCCTGCACTGATTGCTCCGAGAGTATCCCCCCGAGCAGTTGGGGGAGGCAGGATCTTATTCCTTACCTCTCCTGACAGGGCTGTGTAAGAGCTTGTAGAGAGCCAGAGGCAGCTTTCTAGAGGGTTGATTCAGAAATTCCCTATGGAATCTAGGGACTGCGGCCTACGGCAGGAAGGAGCCAGATGGTTGTTGGAGTGACTCTAGGAGGAATGCTATGGGATGGCTCTCTGATCACCTCTTCACTCTGCTTCTTCCCACCCCCACCCTTGGGGTAAGTCCATCACCTCCTCCTCCTTGTGTGTGGGCTGGAAACCAGATATGGCAGAAGAGAGGTTGCCTGCTCAGCCCATGCACAGGAGGATCCATTGCAGCTCAAATCCTCCTGCTTTTCACAGCCCAGAGGGATGCATGACACCCAGACTGTGACTGCATTAGTCTCCGACATGCGAGTGTGGCAGGAGAGGACACTTGACATGTCTGCAAACAGCTTCTTCTGGACTGCTGGGGTGGCGGGAGAGTGGCCAGATGCTGCCTGGCTCCTTCAAAGCTCAGAGGCGCTCCAGTGAACAGTTCCAAAAGAAAGGGTAGGAATAAATGGTCAGTTTTCAGAATGGTGAGAGGTAAATAGTGGTATCCCCCAGGGGTCTGTACTGGGACCAGTGCTGTTCAACATATTCCTCAATGATCTGGAAAAAGGGATAAAGAGCAAGGTGGCAAAATTTGCAGATGATATAAAATTACTCAATATAGTTAAGTCCAAAGCTGACTGCAGAGGGTTGCAAAAGGAACTCACAAAAGTGGGTGACTGGGCAACTCAATGGCAAATGAAATTCAGTGTTGATAAATGCGAAGTAATGCACATGCCAAAATATAATCCTGAGTATACATACAAAATGATGGGATCTAAATTAGCTGTTACCTATCAAGAAAGAGATCTTGGAGTCATTGTGGATAGTTCTCTGAAAACATCTGCTTAATGTGCAGTGGTAATCAAAAAAGTGAACCGACTGTTGAGAATCATTAGGAAAGGGATAGCTAATAAGACAGAAAATATCATATTGCCTCTATATAAATCCATAGTACATCTACATCTTGAATACTGTGTGCAGATCTGGTCACCCGATCTCAGAAAAGATATATTGGATTTGAAAAAGATACAGAGAAGGGCAACAGAAATGATTAGGGGTATGGAACAGCTTCTGTATGAGGAGAGATTAATAAGCCTGGGACTTTTCAGCATAGAAAAGAGATGACTAAGGGGGGATATGATAGAGGTCTATAAAATCATGAATGGTTTGGAGAAAGTAAATAAGGAAATGTTATTTACTCCTTCATATAATACAAGAACTAGGGGTCACCCAATGAAATTAATAGGCAGCAGATTTAAAACAAACAAAAGAAAATATTTCTTCACAGTCAACCCGTGGAACTCTTTGCCAGGGGATGTTGTGAAGGCCAAAACTATAACAGGGTTCAAAGAAGAACTAGATAAGTTGATGGAGAATAGGTTCATCAATGGCTATTAGCCATGACGGGCAAGGATACAACACCATATTCTGCATGTCCCTAGCCTCTGTTTGCCAGTAGCTGGGAGCGGGCGACAGGGGATGAATCACCTGATGATTGCCTGTTCTGTTCATTCCCTCTGAAGCACCTGGTATTGGCCACTGTCGGAAGACAGGATACTGGGCTAGATGGACCATTGGTCTGACCCAGTATGGCCATTCTGATGTTCTTATATAGAACCCAGATGTATCTGTCCCCCACTCGACCCCACTCCTCTCCCAGAGGTGGGATGGACCCCAGGAGTCCTGATGGGGTCTCTCTCTCTGCAGAGTTAGTAACAAAGTAAGAATATACATTAAAATTTTAACCAGTGTCCCTTAAGTGACTTGCCACAAGATGTCAGAACACATTAGTATTAGAGCTCATTGGGTCTAATATTTATTTAATTTTCTTTCTTTTATATAGGAATTAGATACAGCGCTCCTGTCAGCTAATTACTAAGTTATCTGCAAAAAAACCTTAGAGCTTTCAGGTGCCTAAATAGCTCCTGTGTGACTTTATCTAATTAAAATATAACCATGTAGAGCATTGTTGCTACCACTGTTATATAATTGCAACAAATCTTGCACAAAGTATGTCAAGTAAGGTGTCTTTGGAAAGGTTATGATTTGTTGAATATGATTATGCTATTTGTATGCATGTATCATTTTTGTATCTGAAGTTATGAATATTAACTATGGACCTGTATTCCAAATGTTTGCTTCTGTGGTAACACCCACAAGGTATTTAGCCTGCACATCTTGAAGGGACTATTCAAGTTAAATGGCTCATCCAGGTATACTTAACTCACAATGGACCATGGAAGACGCCTATCTACACTTAATGGACTTTCCTGTGAACGTTCTAACTATGACTAAGCGAAGCATGCATGGCCATGTGACTTGCTCATGTGACTCCAAACCCCATCTTGTTACCTGTGATTTTCCACTAGCTGTGCTGAGGGCTTTGTTTGAAACAATGGGTTTCCCTGCACCTGGCAGAAACTATAAAAGGCCCTGGAAACATCTCCATTTTGCCTCTTTCCTGCTCAAACCTCCCCTCTCTTGGGGAGAGATAGCTCAGTGGTTTGAGCATTGGCCTGCTAAACCCAGGGTTGTGAGTTCAATCCTTGAGGGGGCCACTTAAAGATCTGGGGCAAAATTGGTCCTGCTAGTGAAGGCAGGGGGCTGGACTCGATGACCCTTCAGGGTCCCTTCCAGCTCTATGAGATAGGACTATGGATTTATACTAATGGCAGCATTCTAACCAAGGGACTGAGGACCTTCCAATGATTTTGGAGCAATCAGAGACTTAACAAGCCAGCAGTTTATTCCATCACTGTTTCAAGCCTGATTCAAGAACTTTGCAATTATTGTACGTATTTGATTCCTGTAACCAATTTTAACTCTCAACTCTTGCTTTCTTTTTTATAAATAAACCATTAGATATTAGATACTAAAGGATTGGCAACAGTGTGATTCTTGGGTAAGATCTGAGTTATATATTGACCTGGGTATGTGGTTGGTCCTTTGGGATCAGAAGAACCCTTTTCTTTGATGAAATTGGTTTTAAATAACCACTCATCATTAAGTCCAGTGTCTGGGTGTTGAATCCAGGATTGGAATACCTAAGGAGGCTGCATTTCTGACTTCTTGTTAGCCAGTGTGGGGAGACAGAAGTTAACTTTTGTTGCTGGTTTGGTATACCTAATGGAAGAATAGCAACCAATTTTGGGGGGTGTCTGCCCTCTTTCTCAGCAGTTTGTCCTGAATTTGGTATTCTCAGTTGTGACCCATGGAGGCATGGTGACACCCTGGAATCATGGATAAATTGCCCCCCCCCCACCAAAATCTGCCGTGCTCCCCCACAAGAGCTGTATTAACAGGCAACTCTGCAAGTGACCCCCATGCCTCTCTATTTCTTTGGCCACATGTAGCGTCTCTTTTTTCTGGTGGCTAGTCCAGAAATAGAGGACAAGAGCTCACTACTGCTACCACCTCAGGGATTTGAGATCAGCTAGTAGAAGAAGGCAATAGTGACAGAATCTGAGACTTCAAGCTCCTAGTGTGACCTCTTACCTTTATAGACCTGCCCTTTCATCATACACAGCTATTTTAAAGTTTAGTGTGATAGTAAAGAGACCCATTGTAAACCCTTCACCACACAAGACAAAGCCCGCAGTATTCATCATTAACTATTTATTTCTACTCTTCTGGCTCCCAAACTGCTTTTCCTCCCTACAGCCGCCAGCCACCTTCGAGTTCTCCCTCTTCTCTCCCTGGCTGTGCTCACTTGATTGCAGCAGCTCAGCAGATGGTCCAGCTTCACTTCCGTTCTTCACTTCTTTGGATGGCTGCATTTGCCATTGAGCAGCCTGATGGAAATACCTGAGTCCTCTGTCTAGGCACGCAGGCCCAGCAGCTAAAGCCAAAGCCCCACTGAGAGCAGTGGGAGATTAGCCTGGAGTGTCAGGAGTGGAGGCTTGGCCCATGGGCACTGCAGCTGTTCTCACCTACATGGCGAATCCTCCAACCCATCGCCAAACGGCTCGTCCACATTCTGCAAGCTGGCCTCACTGGCTGACTAGCTAGGAGAACAGAAACCCTTTGTTAGAGCAGGGGAGTCTCTTCAATGCTGCATTCTTTGCATGGCTCCCAGAGGGTCACAGGGAAACATGACTGGGCAGCGCCTAGGAGTCTCTCCAGGAGTTCCCTGCTCAGTCACTTGGCACCCACTAGCAATGGTCTCTGACAGTGACATTGTAGAGGGGGGCTCAGCACATGGTCCCTTCTATGGATTCCTGAAAGGGAGGGAGTCAGCTCTTGTCAGAGTCAGGGCTCCTGGGTTCTCTGGCTTTGGAAGTGGGTGTGGTCTAGTGGTTGGAGCTGGACTGGTATCAGGACGGTGCTTCAGTCCTGCCTCTGTCAGTGACGTTGTGTGTGACCTTGCAGCCAGTCGCTTTCTGACCCTGTGCCCCAGCTAACAGGGATAATACTGACCCACCTCAGAGGGGCTGGCAGGGGTCACCACTGTCATGGCTCAAGTTGGAGTGAGTTGTGCTGGATGCCCAGGGTGTCTATATGTCACCATGGTTTGACTCACCTGGCATTACAGGCTGTTTAGTCTGTTCCTGGCCATGTGTGGAGCATCTGCTCCTGGCCCTCTCTGGCACACAGCTCCATCACACACAAGAACATGGCCCACCAAGGACAATCTATCAGCTCCCATCTGGTGTTCAGCTCCAGGATGCATGGTGAGCCCTAGTCAGACCATAGAAAGACAGGGTGGTGTCCTCCAGTGGAAACTGTTGGAGCATCAGCCTCTGCCCCCACTTACACCCCTAAGCAAAGGATTTCAAAACTGGTCCCTGATCCCAGGTTAAGAAAGTAGCTCAGCTGAGGCCAGGGTGGGTGGAATTAGTGCCGGGACTGATTCTAAGTGGAGATTTCTCCTCTGCTCTAGGGAGATTCCCATAGGAAAAGCAGCTGAGGTGGGGGTAATAAAAGCACTACCCCTCAGCCCTGGAATAGCAGGCAACTAGGACTCTGGGAGCCAAGGGATTGGTGTGTCTTGCTGGAGGAAGCAGTGCCGGAGAGCAGAAAAGGGCATTGGAAAAATTGTACAAAAGTCGGTGTCACAGCCAGGTCAGGGGCATCCAGACCTAATGGTCAGAGCCAGAGTCCACACTCACAAGACAGGAGTTGAGAGTCAGCTGGGTCAGGATACTGGAAGGTCCAAAGTAAGACAAAATTGCAATCAGAACCACAAATCGGATGCCACAAGTCACACTGAGTCTGGATGCCAGGAAATCAAGTTGAGGGAGCAGGAGCAGGAACAGGTAACACATGGTTCAGAAGAAGGAGCTCGGGTGTTCAGACAGCTTCCTGTCCATGCTGCTGGCTTAAGGAGGGCCTGGGGGTCAATTAGCTGCTCTGAGACTCTGCCAATAGGCCTCAGGGGTGGAGCCTCAAACTGGGGCTGGACTTCATGGGTCCTAGCTAAGCAGTTGTCAGCAGGCTTCCAGGTGGAGGGTTGGAGTGTGGCTGCTCCTGTGAACCCTGCAGACCTGGTTGAAGACCCCTGGGTCATGACAGTGAGTGATCTCTCCCCACTCAAACCTCCTGCAGGAAACAGTCTCCAGGATCCTGGACACATCCTCTGAGAATAAAAGAAGGATGTCATGATGAGAACTAGGTCTCCATACCAGGGCTGGGATCGAAGGATAGGGAAAGCTACCAGCCAGGCTATGTAGCAGGAGCCCCCTCTTTGTCACAAATGCCCCAAGTGCCCAGAAGAGTGAACGGTCCTTACCTCCAGGAGATGCATGGGAACTTCCATCTAAGCCTCAATGAGAACCACATTGCTTGGTTTGACAGGATGAAATCATTATCCCCACTGCTCCCTGAGCTGGGCTAATTGCAGGATACATCTGTGTGAGAGGCTGAGACAGAGCCTGGAAGAGAGATGTGACAATCAGGGTCCAGGCACCCCAGGGGGAGAACAGAGGGTCTGAAACCAAAAGTGTAAGCAATTAAATCAACTGATTTGATAGAGAATTATTGTACCATCCAGGGACATCAAGTAAGGTCTGTTAGGAACGCTGAGAACACACTGGTCAAGAATATCTTTGTGTGATGTAGGTCCAGGTGGGGTATAATGAGTTGTGTGTGTGTGTGCTGGAAACAGCTTCTTAAAATAGGATTTGGGATCAGACTTGATAAACAAGTTTGGCTTAGAGACAGGAATGTGGATTTATCTGTCTGGGTCAAGCTTTGCAAGCCATAGGCAATGAAAGTACATTGACATCGAAGGTAAATAAAGCAACCAAGCTAACACGCAGCAGCTTGGGGAGCACACCGGGGAACCGAGTCTGCACCCCAGGAAGCTTTCCTGGCTCTGGCACTACAGACAATGGACTTTGGGTAATAGAAGGGGAGCAAAAGACATTTGAGTTCTCCATCACGTAGGGAAGAGAGGGAACAACACCCAGAGGGCTGGAGACGCTGGTAACTTGATGTTAGCCTGGAAATTTCTCTGGCAAAGATTGTGACTTGCTAAGATTCAGTTTTAGTCACCACAAAGCGTGTTTTGTTTTGTTTGTAACCAAACTTATCTGTTTCTCTTGCTTAGTANGGTCTGAAACCAAAAGACTAAGCAATTAAATCAACTGATTCAATAGAAAATTATTGTACCATCCAGGGACATCAAGTAAGGTCTGTTAGGAACGCTGAGAACACACTGGTCAAGAATATCCTTGTGTGATGTAGGGCCGGGTGGGGTATAATGAGGTGTGTGTGTGTGTGCTGGAAATAGGTTCTTAAAATAGGATTTGGGATCAGACTTGATAAACAAGTTTGGCTTAGAGACAGGAATGTGGATTTATCTGTCTGGGTCAAGCTTTGCAAGCCATAGGCAATGAAAGTACATTGACATAGAAGGTAAATAAAGCAACCAAGCTAACACGCAGCAGCTTGGGGAGCACACCGGGGAACCGAGTCTGCACCCCAGGAAGCTTTCCTGGCTCTGGCACTACAGACAATGGACTTTGGGTAATAGAAGGGGAGCAAAAGACATTTGAGTTCTCCATCACGTAGGGAAGAGAGGGAACAACACCCAGAGGGCTGGAGACGCTGGTAACTTGATGTTAGCCTGGAAATTTCTCTGGCAAAGATTGTGACTTGCTAAGATTCAGTTTTAGTCACCACAAAGCGTGTTTTGTTTTGTTTGTAACCAAACTTATCTGTTTCTCTTGCTTAGTAACACTTAAATCTGTTCTTTGTTACTACGCTTCCCAAACCACCTCAGTGCTGTGTGTTCAAGTGAAGTGTGAGTCTCCAGCCTACCTAACAGGCTGAGGTGGGCCCTGTCCCTTTTGAGGCAGCAAACCTAATAATTTCTGTGAGTGTCCAGTAAGTTCATCTCTAATCCCCTCCCAGCTCCACAGCTTCCTCCCCACCCCAGCCTGAGCAGCCCCTCCCATCTCCCTATTCTCCCCACCACTCTCCAATACCAGGTTGTTTCCATTATGGAAGCTGGCTTGTACCAAAGTTCACACACCGCTAGGTCCTGGCCTGGCCTGGTGTCACAGCTTTCTTGCTGGGCTAGCACCCCCGCCGATAGTCACTCTGGCAGTTTGTTGGCTGGGAACTCAGCTCTCCAGCCAGGTGACTGTCCTTTAGTCCGCTCCTTCTTGGGTCGCGCTCATCCCAAACTAAAAGTCCAAAAATGTCTTTAACAGAAACAAGACCTTCCGCCCTCTTGGGGGCACTTCCTCAGCCTGACTTCAGCTCAGCCTGCCCTTGCTGGGCTTAGTAGCCCTTTCTATGGCCTTGTACATCCTCTTCCTTGGGGACGGTGGGAGAACCCAGTCCTACCCTGGACTCTAGGTTCTGGCCCAAGGCCCTGTACTGAACAGGGAAAACAGCAGGAAAAGTAAAGGAGCAGACCTAGCTGGTTTCCCCTCAGGTGGGGCTCACTTTGTAATCAATTTGGCCAAGCTCCAGGCTTTACAGCCCACAGGCCAAGACACCCTGTTATATACCCTCCTCCTTAAAAACTGGTCCAAACCAGGGGCAAGTTCTACTCTTGTCCAAGCTTCATCTCTTGCCATCTCGTCGCTGTCACCAGCTGCGCGCTTGTACAGCTTGGGCACTCGGCGTCTCCAGCTCCACTGCCAGCTCGCTCACCAGAATTAAGAGGCAATCCTTCTCTTGTGCAGTATCCCAACGCTCTTCCTGCAGCCACTCATTCTCATTAACAGCTGCTTGCAGAGCCTGTTCTGAAGCCATTAGCTTCTTCTGTAGCCTTTTTGCTACTGCCGCTGCAGCCCCCAAAACTTTTTCCGTCAGGGTCTGAGGACCCAGCATGGACTGTTCCACCCTTGTGTTCGTCCTTATTTCAGTCTGCTTCATCTCTGTGCCAATCATTTCATCCTTCACCTCCCTGCAGCACCCGACAGGGTGTTTTGGTGGAGGGTCTGCAAGGTCCATGGCCATCCCTGCCACCTCCATGTTGCCTGCCTCACGTGGGTTTGTGCCAGAGGAAACCTTCTCCTTTCTTTCTACCTTCTTGCCACTCAGCAAGTTCCTAAGCAGGCCGCGTCTTTTGATATGGCCTGCTTCTCTGCACCAAAAACAAACACCATTTGTCCCCATATTGGCATTAGGCCACGCTTGTACACTTTCTCATGCCCTGCTCTCCTGATCTGCTCTTTTTGTCCAGGCACGGAATCACAGCCCTCTCGCTGGACTAGCGTCCCCCATCGATGGTCGCTCCAGCACCATGGCAGTTTCTCTACTTGGTAACTCAGCCTCTGGCCCGGTCACCACCTTTAGCCCACCCTTCCGGGGCCCAGCTTGTCTCACACTAAAAGTCCAAGAGGTCTTCCCACAGAAAGAAGTCTTTCTGCCATCGCTGGGGCTCCTGCTCAGCCTGCAGCCCCCTTGCTGGGCTTGGAACCTTCTCCGGGTGTGTGTACGCCCCCTTCTTTGGGGCCAGTAGGGGAACCCAGTCCCACCGTGACACTGGTAGCAGCCCAGGGCCCTGTACCCAACAGCTAGGTCTGCTCCTTTCTCTTTGCTGCAAGTTTCCCTGGGCAATTCCTACCTCTCTTCTCAAGTTCCCCTCTAGGCTTTCCTTGCTGCTCTAAACTTCCCACATAGTTCTCATTCTTATAGCCCAGCTGGGTTTTATCACTGCTGAAGTCTGGCTCTTTAGCGGGAGGTACATGGTCCCTCTCAGGTAGGGCTCATTCTGTAATCAGTTTGGCTAGGCCCCAGGCTCTGCAGCCCATGGGAAAGCACCCTGTTACAGGCCTGCTCTGCCCAGTCCTGCTGTTACTGGGCTGGGGTTCTTGCTCCCCATTTCAGACCTGGTTTCCATAGGGGCTGAGTACATACAGGCCCCACTGCCTGGAACTGGAGTTTTCTGGTTATGACGACTCTGACATTCAGGCCCTTCATCATTCAGAGGCTGACAAGTGTGGTGAGGGGGCTGGAGAAACCCCACTGCTGAGCGGAAGGTCAAAGAGTTGGTACTCTGGGAGCTGAAGGGTTTGTGTGTTCTGCTGCGGGAAGTGGACCTGCGGAGCGGAGATGCCATGTGAATGAGATTGCATGATGCTCTCTTCATGGCTGAAGGGCTTGAGCCTCCTGCCAGAAACGCTTTTAGGAGTCCAGGTTTGAGAACGTCTCTGGGGAGCCTCTTGCTAGGAACAAAACAAGGGTGGCACATTGATGGAAACGTCTCTGTCCCAGGGCTGGGATCCAGGGACAGGCGAAGCTCCCAGCCAGGCTATGCATCGGGGTCCCATTTCTTCCCCAAGAGACCCCCATGCCCTGAGGAGTAAATGGCTCTTACCTCCACGAGGGAGCGGGATCTTCCCTCTCAGCCTCTTTGAGACCCAGCACTGCTTGGTTTGATGGGACGAGGTTCTGCCTAAAGTACGGTCATTTGGAGGATGTGTACCAATATCCAGGAGAAGTAGAGATCTCTCGGAATCTGCTACTAGAATACCTCTAACTCCAGCATATTGGATTGTCCCTGAAGACGTCATGTTGGAATTAGTTATGGTATATGCCTATGTACTTGAAGGATATTGTTATATGGTTCTTCAGGATCAAAAAGGCAATAATTCTTTACTATCCTTCACGCTGCATGACCATCAGAAACATGATCCAAGTTTGAACCCCACCGGGCAACTAAAGTACATAAAGAAATTATTTACTGGATGCAGCTGGATGTTGGACCCCTCGCCATTTATTGTATGTTCACAAGACCTCAAAGACTGGGACTCTTCAAAATGCATTAACATGAAGATCTCTGCACCATCGTATGTGTCCCCTGGGAATTTCAGTATGTCGGCCATTCTTCACCATCACAATCCTCGCACTTCAGTTGTCAAACTGTATGTATATACTTCGGATAATCAGTACCACATTATGAATTTATCATGTCATCCTTGTTATAATCAATGTTCCACTTCATTGAGCCATTATGCTTCGTCTAAATTTTGTCTTTTGGATAATTCCGTTTCTATGCACAATGTCACTTGTACCGGGCAATTAACTATAGGAGTCAACATCTCAGACTCTGGGAAATGGATAGTGAAAGGTCCTTTTGAATTGGTTGATCACTTTAAGATTACCGTCTCTCCACCACCATGAGTAAGTCACGTGGGACCTTTTGTAATAAAAAAGGATGTCACAAGAACCATCATGATTGAGCCCCAGTTTGTCCTTAAATGTATAATCATGCCTGTGCAGATTTCCGTCATACCAATGCATCGTGCTTGTGCTCCATATGTCATTCCCCTTCTCACAGGATGAAATGCTTGGCTAAAAGGTATCTTAACCACCTCTACGTATCAAAGGCGCAAACGTGATCTAGTGGCGAAGGTCCTGGGTGGCATAGGAGCCGGAATGGGAGTTTTAAATACAAAAAACCAAAATCTGTTGGCCAAAAGAATTGGGGAAGTGGGTCACGATGTTTCAACATTATCTGAACCACTGTCTTCAGCCCTATTAGAGCTTGGTAAAACGGAATTTGACATTGTAAATATACTACCATACTGGCTTGAAGTACAAGAGCTGGACCATCTCAGAGTATTAGGAGCCTTAGGAATTCTACAGTCGAATCTGTCAGAGGCCTTTGCATGCGCTGAGGCCCAGCAGTGGCTCCTGGATATTGCCAAATCAATCATACGAGATGGTTTCAGTGGCAATCTGCCTTTAGAACTTAAAAGAATTTTATGGACCAACTCAACAGATTTTGAAAGAACCCATCATCAATGGTGGAAGCTAGTTAACTTCACCTATTTCCCCCATAACCATACCCTTGCCCTTGTTCTGACCCTAAAGGCAGCCACCCAGGAAGACATCTATCCAATTATACCTCTGGGTCTCTTTGCAAATAAGTCCGTATTGGTGCCCTTGGAAACAAGTAAATGGGTCCACCTTAGGGGTAAGGAGTACAAAGCAATTAATCTTCAGGCGTGTGCAGAACAGAAAGGATTAGGTTACACGTGCACTACGGGTGTGTTAGAGGAATCACATGTATGTTTAAACGCTAAATTGGGCATGTGCAATTACGAATTACACCATCATTCCCTAGTCAATCATTCTGCAGTGGTACAAGTAGACTGACATTGTCTTTGCATTAGAAGCCTTTGTCCAATGTTTATAGTTAATAAGTTTTATAAAGTTAAGAACAATTTCACGGCCAACATATGTCTGTGTCAAATTTACAGCATAGTAGGATGTGATATCCAAATCACCTTACATGACATAGAAACAGAAGACATACATGCAGAGTATAAGATATATGATTACATTGAACCAATACATATTGGGGCAGACTTAGAGACCATTAAAAAGCTTCTCCACCATAAGCAACTAACCTATTATATTGACAATTTACAAACAGAGGGTTTAAAAACTCTAATCGCGGTTCATCATGCAGTTGCTAATATAAAGCAGATATTAAAGAAAATCAAGGATGAAACAACTCCTATGCACTGGTGGGAAGATATATTTAGCTCCAATACAGGGGATATGTGAGCCGCATGGGTTATAATGCTTCATCCCATTGTGGTGGTTTTGATTATCCAACTTGAAATTGTTATCTATGTGGTTATTTTATCTGTGTGTGTATTTAGGCTCAAGAAATCCAAAAAAAGATCAAATAATACAATGTTTACATTATCTGATTTAAATGTTATAGTATGACTTGTTAATATGTGGCTGTTATTATGGTTCTTATTCTAGTTATAACATGTTTCCGCTTTGCTTGTTCGATGTATAATACATTATATATGGTAAATGTGCTGTTAAAACTGTGCACAGTTGTTACCAAGGAGGGAATTATTTTGGGATAATTAAAAGTAAGAAATACAAAATGGAGTCTGTGACATGTGACTTCAGGATTCAATCCTTGTTTACCTCAGGGGCACTGACTCAGAGCTAGCCCGAACTGGTTAGAACTGGATTTTCCCACCTTTGGGCTCCGGACATTCCATGTTTTCCCGCCCAAATCCCTGAAGGTTCTATTACCTCAGATTTACCTCAGACTTGATTGGCATTGCCATTTTGGAACAGTCCACTTTTTCCTGCCTTGACATCTAAAAGGACTGACTCCTGTGCGAATGAGGCTGCTTTCCATCTGAGCGGCAGCCTGTGTGTGGTACGGGTCTCATCGTGGTTCCGACCATATCGACGAGAGTGACACCTATCCCGAAGACACCGGAGAAGACCTTCAACACCTACCTTATCCTGCTGTTCCATTTCCAGAGGGCTTCTCTTCCACTCCCCAAGGAGTAAATGGCTCTTACCTCCATGAGGGAGCGGGCTCTTCCATTTCAGCCTCTTTGAGAGCCAGCATTGCTTGCTTTGATGGGATGAGGTGACCTGTCCCCACTGCTCCCTGAGGTGGCTCAGCTGCAGGATGCGCCCATTTGGGAGGCTGTGCCAGATCCCAGGGCCTGGAAGACAGCTGCGAAGGAGGCTCCTATTCATTTCACACCCAGAGACCCCATAGAAGGGCCAAGTGGAGAATAAAGGGCAGGAGGTGAACCTAGCCTGAGCCTCTGTCCCACCCCCACCTCCTCAAAAGTGGAGCTTTCCGAGCTTCAGTGGGGCTAGGGGCTGTGGCCCTGACACAAAGGCCCTTCTGCACCATATGGGGCAAGGAGAGCTCTGCCTGGGAGTAGGTGGATGGGGGTAGACCAAGGAACGGAGGGAGGGGAATGGGTGTGAGGGAAAGAGCTCCTGCCCCAGATGAAGGAATTTGGGGGGCAGAGGGAAAGCCTCTGCTCCACAGAGAGTTGAGAGAGTTTCTGTCAGTGCCAGGGGGCTCCATTTCCCCTTCCACTAGCTCCCCATTTAGAGTGAGCCAGAGCAGTACCTGCAGCAGGGAGCGGGAGTTGCTGGAGTCCTCAGAGGCACAGCCCCCGTGCAGCGCCTCAGGCACCTGGCACAAGTGCCGGATGATACGGAGCTGGCGCATCACATTGGCCATGACGTCCTCCTGCTGCAAGGGAACGAGAACCTGTCAGAGACTCAGACGCCCCCGAGGAATCAGGGGGAATTAAGGGCACCTGGAACCAGCAGCATTTCCACCCAGCCCCTGCCCACCTTTGAGGGATGGATTCACCCTGCTGACCCCCAGAATGCAGTCTTGTTGTCCTTTCTAGTGACCTCCAGTTCCAACTCCCCTCCTTGTAGGGTGAGCTCCTGCCACCTCCCCCTCAGTGCCCCTGACAGCTGTTCCACCTCCAATCCACAGCTCAAGTTCTCAGAACCCTGTCCTCCACCCCCACCCAGGCTGGGCAGGGCGGGGGCTCTAGCGGGGGGGGGGGGCAGGAGGGATTCTGGCAACAGTGAAGTGGGGTGTGGGGTGGTTGAGACCTTTCCCCAAGTCACCCCAGTGACTAATGCTGAAGCCGCAGGATGGCAGCCCTGGTGAATGGGGGCAGATCAACAGCCCCTGCTGACTGAATCCTCCCATTCTCTTTAGAGAGGGTCCAGCCCTGCCAGCAGCAGGACAAGCTTCCTCTGCCCATGTGCCTCAGCCCTGCCTGGTCAGTTGCCATCACCCGTCAGTCCTTGGCCTCCCAGGCTGCCAGTGATGGGAGCAACTCTGGGTGGTGGCTCGGGTGACATGGCCACTAGGCCACTGAGAACTGGATGCAACCCTGTGGGACAGGAGAGGCTCGCAGAGGGCACTTACAGGACGATAGCAATAGCACCGTGTCCTAAGAACATAAGTCTGTGATGAGGTAATTCTTGTCATGAATTAGCCTTGCTAAAGAGCTGGGTTGGAGCTGCTCCGGGGACAAGCTGGCTCCCTCCTGCTCATGGAGGTGAATTCATCTCCCTTCCCAGTAGCACCTGCTCTCACGCTGATTCCCCATCAGGCTCCTTGCTGCCAGGCCAGCGAATGGCCATAGGAATGAGGCCAAGGCCACGCCCCAATCTCCTGAGTCTAATGCAGCTGCTTACCTTGTCCCCCATCAGCTGCTGTGCTTCCCCCAGGAGGGAGTAGGTGAGGAGCAGCCCAGCCTGGCTGACACGCAGCAGGGGATCGTGGATGGCCAGCACTGCCGTCCAGAGGAAGGGTCTTCTCTGCCCCTCCGAGAAGAACTTTCCAAAGACCTAAAACCAACAGGACGTGAGGCATTAGCAGATGGCCCAGAATCAGGCTTCAAATCCTGGGGCTGGAATGGTATCTCTGTCTAGTGGCCCCAGGAGGCAGCTACTGCAGGGGACCCAGACACCCCACTCCCTGAGCTTTCTCATGCCGTGGCAGAGTGTCCTTACCTCCCCCACCCTGGCTGTGTTCCTATAGCCCAGGAGCCTGCTGTCCTGGTGCCAGTCCCAGCACCACAGGTCTTTGGCCTCATGGATGGTCAGCCCTGGGAAAGAGAGACACACACACATTTGTCATTCCGGTTGCAGTGCTTGTGTCCTTCCAATCCCATTGGTGGCTGCACAGTGGGCAGAGTCCTCGCTGCATGCCTAGCCCAACAGAATTTTAAAGACACCATAATAGAGGCCCAACTTCAATGTATACCCCAAATTAAAAAAAAACAGTAAAAGAACTAAAAAAGAGCCACCGTGGCTTAACAACCATGTAAAAGAAGTAGTGAGAGATAAAAAGACTTCCTTTAAAAAGTGGAAGTCAAATCCTAGTGAGGCAAATAGAAAGGAGCACAAACACTGCCAACTTAAGTGCAAGAGTGTAATAAGAAAAGCCAAAGAGGAGTTTGAAGAACGGCTAGCCAAAAACTCCAAAGGTAATAACAAAATGTTTTTTAAGTACATCAGAAGCAGGAAGCCTGCTAAACAACCAGTGGGGCCCCTTGATGATCAAAATACAAAAGGAGCGCTTAAAGATGATAAAGTCATTGCGGAGAAACTAAATGGATTCTTTGCTTCAGTCTTCACGGCTGAGGATGTTAGGGAGATTCCCCAACCTGAGCTGGCTTTTGTAGGTGACAAATCTGAGGAACTGTCACAGATTGAAGTGTCACTAGAGGAGGTTTTGGAATTAATTGATAAACTCAACATTAACAAGTCACCGGGACCAGATGGCATTCACCCAAGAGTTCTGAAAGAACTCAAATGTGAAGTTGCGGAACTATTAACTAAGGTTTGTAACCTGTCCTTTAAATCGGCTTCGGTACCCAATGACTGGAAGTTAGCTAATGTAACGCCAATATTTAAAAAGGGCTCTAGGGGTGATCCCGGCAATTACAGACCGGTAAGTCTAACGTCGGTACCGGGCAAATTAGTTGAAACAATAGTAAAGAATAAAATTGTCAGACACATAGAAAAACATAAACTCTTGAGCAAGAGTCAACATGGTTTCTGTAAAGGGAAATCGTGTCTTACTAATCTATTAGAGTTCTTTGAAGGGGTCAACAAACATGTGGACAAGGGGGATCCGGTGGACATAGTGTACTTAGATTTCCAGAAAGCCTTTGACAAGGTCCCTCACCAAAGGCTCCTACGTAAATTAAGCTGTCATGGGATAAAAGGGAAGGTCCTTTCATGGATTGAGAACTGGTTAAAGGACAGGGAACAAAGGGTAGGAATTAATGGTAAATTCTCAGAATGGAGAGAGGTAACTAGTGGTGTTCCCCAAGGGTCAGTCCTAGGACCAATCCTATTCAATTTATTCATAAATGATCTGGAGAAAGGGGTAAACAGTGAGGTGGCAAAGTTTGCAGATGATACTAAACTACTCAAGATAGTTAAGACCAAAGCAGATTGTGAAGAACTTCAAAAAGATCTCACAAAACTAAGTGATTGGGCAACAAAATGGCAAATGAAATTTAATGTGGATAAATGTAAAGTAATGCACATTGGAAAAAATAACCCCAACTATACATACAACATGATGGGGGCTAATTTAGCTACAACGAGTCAGGAAAAAGATCTTGGCGTCATTGTGGATAGTTCTCTAAAGATGTCCACGCAGTGTGCAGAGGCGGTCAAAAAAGCAAACAGGATGTTAGGAATCATTAAAAAGGGGATAGAGAATAAGACAGAGAATATATTATTGCCCTTATATAAATCCATGGTACGCCCACATCTCGAATACTGTGTACAGATGTGGTCTCCTCACCTCAAAAAGGATATTCTAGCACTAGAAAAGGTTCAGAAAAGGGCAACTAAAATGATTAGGGGTTTAGAGAGGGTCCCATACGAGGAGAGATTAGAGAGGCTGGGACTCTTCGGCTTGGAAAAGAGAAGACTAAGGGGGGACATGATAGAGGTATATAAAATCATGAGTGATGTTGAGAAAGTGGATAAGGAAAAGTTATTTACTTATTCCCATAATACAAGAACTAGGGGTCACCAAATGAAATTAATAGGCAGCAGGTTTAAAACAAATAAAAGGAAGTTCTTCTTCACGCAGCGCACAGTCAACTTGTGGAACTCCTTACCTGAGGAGGTTGTGAAGGCTAGGACTATAACAATGTTTAAAAGGGGACTGGATAAATTCATGGTGGCTAAGTCCATAAATGGCTATTAGCCAGGATGGGTAAGAATGGTGTCCCTAGCCTCTGTTCGTCAGAGGATGGAGATGGATGGCAGGAGAGAGATCACTTGATCATTGCCTGTTAGGTTCACTCCCTCTGGGGCACCTGGCATTGGCCACTGTCGGTAGACAGATACTGGGCTAGATGGACCTTTGGTCTGACCCGGTACGGCTTTTCTTATGTTATTATGTTCTTAATTGCAGGGGGTGATGTAGAACACAGAAAGAGATAGAGAGAGACTCATCCTCTAGCCGGGGTCTGTCTTAGAGAAATTGGCTGGGGTCCCAGTCTCACTCTTCTATTGGGTGCCATTTCCCAGCTGGGTTCCTTACCCCTCTGGTGCAGCAGCAGCTGGTAGAGCCGGTAAACCCCCTCCCTGGCCTGCCGGTGATGTCCTTGGCTGGGTCACCGATGAACAGAGCCAGCTGTGCCACATGGTGACCCATCCTGGGGAATTCTGCTGGGTTCTAATGGATGGGAGAGGGAGAGGGGACTCCATCAGCATTTTCCTGTCAGCTCCGAGTCCCCCACAGCCAGGACTCTCCTTCCCCTCAGCCCCTCTGCAGGAGATGCTAGAGGATAGGAGCTAGAGCTAAACCCTTAATTTTCTCTGCCCGCAAGGGAACCCGGAGCACAGGGATGTGGGCAGGGCCCTCCTTGAGGATTTGCTTCCCCAGCTGCTCCAGGATGACAGGAAGGCATGAATCTGGAGCATGGTCCCCTTAAAAGCCCAGAGTCACCACTTAACCAAGCCAAGCTCATTCTCTGCTCTGACTCTGCCTCCCCAAGAGGAACACTCCTAACCAGGGCCAGCGCAACCCATTAGGCGACCTAGGCGTTCGCCTAGGGTGCTAACATTTGGGGGCGCCGGCGCCCCAGTCGTCGTTGGTATTTTGGGGGTGGGACCTTCCGCCGCCTCTGTCGGGGGCGGGACTTTCCACCGCCTAGGGCGGCGAAAAAGCTGGCGGCGCTCCTGCTCCTAACCCACAGCCCCTGCAGTAGCAGATCCTACAGCCCGTTGGAGCCAGCCCACCTACGCCTGGAGTCAGGAAGCTGGGGTCAGAGGCCACTTACGTCAAATTCAGGGAGGGTGATGGTGGATCTGAGCAGGGCCGTGCTGCTCCTAATGGCCCTGGCTCTCTCTTGCCACACCCTGGACACGATCCAGTAGTTAATGTGCTGTGGGGAAAGAAGGCAGTTCAGGATCAATGGGCAGGTGCATGTGTTGTGCTAATGAGGCCCTCCCCATCCCCAAGGGGCTGAGACATTGTGTGCAGGGTGGAATATCTGATTCATTGATTGCAGAGCTTTAGAAGGGGATTGTTGCCCGCAGGACGATGCTTGTATCCTGCAGGTCACAACTTGTCATTGTCTCTCTAGCATAGGCGAGCTTATGGGGTGTCCCGGGTGTGCCCAGGCACACCCTAATGTCTCAAAAAAAAGTGGCTTTGGCGTTTTAATTTAATCGCATGATACGCTCTTTTAGTTTTAAAGTATGGATTGTTGTATTATGCAATAAGCGCCGAATTGCGTAATATAGATGTTGTAGAAATGTATGGAAAGCCCGCGTTCGCTCGCAGCATGCGTCCCCACTACTGCAGTGCCGCATTACCATTGGTCTTCCGCTCCCCCTCCAACTACTGTTCTAGAAAATTCGTTGACCTATATAAGCAGCCGCGTCAGGCGTGCCCAGCGCAGTGTCTACAGTGTTTGTAATCTTTGCCGCGTGTACTCTACTGAAATAGCATAACAAGCCCATGGCTTTACATTTTAATTCAATCGCATGATACCCCCTTTTAATTTTAAAATTTGGATCAGTTCATTGTTAAGATAAGAAAAGGAGCAGACAAACTGAATTATAATGAATGTGCTGATAGTAGTGCAAATACCTCGGACTCCTCGGTTAAGAACTTACATGAAGATAATGCTGCCACCAGTTCCAGTGCGTGCAGTAAACTGAGTAATGACCAACAGAAACAGACTTTGTCTCTTAGTTCAGGTCAGTGTAGTTCTTATTCAAAGCCATCAAACATTACATCTGATGACCCAGTCTGTGATATTCCAAAAAATAGATTAGAACGCCGGTCTCGATTATCTAGAGGTCCTTATCAGCCTAGATTGAGCATGTTTCCTAGAAGTAAAATAGGTAATAAACAAAAAAGTCTGATTGGTATGAAAAGTATAGGTGGTTAGAATATAGCCCATCAAAGGATGCAGCATTTTGCTTTTACTGCCGTTTCTTCTCCTCTAATGATGCAGCAAACAAAGGTCACACTGATCCAGCATTTATTGATAAGGGATTCAGAAACTGGCATAGGGCTAACAAATGTTTTAAAAACCACCAACTGTCAAAATCTCATGTGTTGAACTGTTCTTCATGGTCAAGTTTTAATGAAGGGAAACCTATTGATGTATTATTGGATGAGGGCAAGCAGGCTTATCTGTCTAAACAAGAAGAACGGTGCCATAATCAAAGTGTAATGGAGCGACTGATTGACATTGTCCTGTGTTTGGCGAAAGGTGGGAGACCATTCAGGGGTCACAATGAAAAAGCTGGACAGTTTTGAGAAAGGTTTATTTCTAAATCTTGTCAATATGCTCCAAAAATATGATCCCGTAATGGCAAAGCATGTGCAACAATCTTCTCAAAACACTACCAATCTGAGTAATCGCATTCAAAATGATTTAATTGTGGCCTTGCACAACGTTGTGCAACAAAATAGTGTGTCTTCACCAAATGGAAAAATGGGCTCAATAATTGCCAATGACACTACTGACTGTGGACACCGTGAACAGATGTCCATTGTGGTGCGGTATATTGACAATGAAAAACATAGTCCAGTTGAACATTTTGTGTCTGTTCAGAGACTATTAACAGTTGATGCTCAGTCTATTTTTGACCAGTTAAATGACGTCCTTGGCATTCTTAAAATTGACTGGTCATCAGTGATGTCTGTCTGTTTTGATGGTGCATCTACTATGTCTGGATGTACTGCGGGAGTTCAAATGAAATGTAAAGAAAGAAACATTGAAATACTCTATGTACACTGCTATGCGCATTGTTTGAACCTTGTCCTAGTAGATGCATGCACTTCAAGTAAACAAAACAGAACTGTCTTTGATTTTTTTGGTGTTATTCAGACTCTTTATGCCTTCATGGAGGGGAGTCCTGTGCGACATGCAGTAATGGAGAAGATTTCACAAGAAGTAGGATCCCAGTTGAAGACTTTGAAGTCACTATCAAACACAAGATGGGCATGCAGAGCAGAAGCAGTGGCTGCTGTAAAACAAAACTACTCCATCATTTTACAAGCTTTACAAGAGATTATCAAAACAACTCGCCTTGCTGACACTAAAATAAAAGCCAGGGGCCTTATCCATGAACTAAATTCATTCAAGTTCATCTTTGCCCTTCACATGATGCACCCTATTCTCCAGATGGTGGTAAAAGTGAGTAAGGCTCTTCAAGCTCCAGATCTCAACTTACTTACTGCAATGACAGGGGTGAAAAGCGTGCGTAACTCTTTGGCTGCGATGAGAAGTGACCCAGAATATTTTCAATCTATTTTCAATGACAGTGTGAAAATGTGTGTAGAGAATGATATATCGATTCCCCCAGTTAAGAAGAGAAAAACGTCCACTCGTATTGATGTTTGAGTCCCAGCATCACTTTGATACAAAAGAGGAGCAGGAGAGAATAACTTCATTTTACCCACTCCTAGACACAATGATTACCGGCATTGACCAGCGATTTGAACAGAAGACTTGTAAAATTGTGACTGCAATGGGAAAACTGCTGAGCTTAGACATTGGCAGGGACGATATGAGAATCATTGCCAAAAATGTAAAATGTCCTTGGATGAGTTGGAAGCTGAAGTTGGATTGCTTCGGGGTTATGATTGATCTGTTCCTAAAGGTAGCACTACGAACACCACCAGAGAGTGGCTTGATTGGCTAAAGGAATCGAATCGGTCTTCCATGTTCCAGGCCTTTTACAAATCTATTCAATGCTTTGCAATCTTACCTGTTACAAGCTGTTCATCTGAAAGAGCCTTTTCGAAACTAGCACATGTAAAAAACAAACTAAGAAGTACAATGTCCCAACAGCGCCTCAACTCACTCATGATTTTGTACATTGAACAAGAATTGGCTTCGTCAGTTAATTACAATAATGTGATTGAGGAATTTAAGTCCATAACACCTGGTGAGCGACGTCTCATTCTCTAGGACAGGAAGATGAAGAAACCTTAATCTGTTTTGGTCAATTTGGGTTAGCTCATTATCTGGTTAAAGATAAAGATCATGAAAATTGACTGTATCTTTGTATACACCTGGTTATCACTACAGTAAAAATTTGGTATTTTGTGTCTCATTTTTTAAGTTTGTATTTTGTAAGTAAAGTTTAGTTGTTAATTAAAAAAAAATTAAGTTTAGTTAAGTTTTAGTTTCTTTAGTTTGTTTGATGAATAAAAATAATGTCCTTTATGATTGAGTATTCAATAAATGTTTGCCTTCAAAAAAAATAATTCCCTGGGTGCACACCCTAATGAAATGTGCTGCGCACGCATATGCTCTCTAGATTGGGACAATGCTCAGTGTCGGGGCTGGTCCCATCCTCCCTGAACTCCTAACTCGTGAACAGCTCACCAGGAATGGGACAGACCCCTCATCCCTCCCTGGCTCTCAAGTCCTTGGTTGGGTGAAGGGACTGAGTGTGAACAGAATCCCCCCAGGAATCTCAGGGCCCGTCAGAGAGAAGGGTTGATTCTCTGGGGTCCTCCTGTTTCTCTAGGAAGGAGCCTGTGCCTCTTCTCTGAGGACCATCTTCTGGATATTACAGGAGGGGTTCAGACTCTCACTCCCCAACTCAGCCGGGGTCCCTGTGGTTAGTGCTCAACAGAACCAGGCAGAGCTCTGGCTTGAAGTCCCAGCTCCTTCCTCTGTCCTTCAAGGAGAAAGGGCCTGACACTGCATTGCACTGACTTCCCTGACCAAGGACAACCCACTGGGGGTCCAGCTAGGAGGACAGACTGGAAAATGGATCTAAGTGCTGAGGTAAAATTGCCCCCACCCCTCTCATCGGGCTCACTTCCAAGGTGTAGTGGAGCCTGTCGGTGTCTGGGGACTCTGCCAGCAGGTTCCCCAGCATGGCGTCCAGGAGGTCTGGCAAGACCCTATGCAGATCCTGCAAAGCAAGGGAGAGCCATGGGTCAGAGTTAGGGAAACTGGGGCTACACCTGCCACAGGATGGGAAGAGGGATCTCTGGGAAGCACTGGTGAAACCCCCAAACACGTATCCTGGCCTCTCTCATTCACATCCCACTGCGGGCAATTAGCAACGATTCGTGGCAGGATGACAGCTGGCTCTTCAATCCATGACTTTAGCATGATCTACCTGGACTTGGGTGGTGTCCTTCTCCGTGCCCAGGATTAAGACGGCATGCAGGGCAGCTCAAAGGAGTTGGGTCTCCAGCTCTGGCTCCAGGGCAAGTGTCATGGTGCTGGCAAGAGAGAGGAGCCGGTATTAGACTGTGCAGTGTGGGGGTGGGTCTGGCATCAACGCGGACGTGAAACTGCAGGAAATAGGCAGAGGCTGGCGAGAATGGAAACTGAGGCACCGAGCCAGGAAATGATAAGGCCAAGGTTTCCCAGACGGACAGTGGCAGGGCAGGAATAGCGCCTGTTCCCTGGACCCTGCTGCCCCTCCTGTATCTGATTCTGGGAGTGAGCCTCTCCACAAAGACATTGCAATGTTACTGGAGTGAAAAGAACAGCGGAGCCAGGAGAGAGGGAACCTTCCCATCACCTCTGCCAGAGGAGCCACCCTTGGGAGGTGACCTGAGAGTGGGAGGGGCAGTGACTCCCAGGCCTGGGCCTGAGCAGCACCGGGGTTAGGGGAACCAGGCAGGAGGGTCTCAGAACCTGAGGTTGCCCACAGCAATAAGGGAATTAGTGAGGACGGCGCTGGGTGGAGTTATCAGGCAGCTCCTCAATGAGCTACTGTGAGACCCAAAGGAGACAAAGGAGCGTGTGAGATTCGGGCCTCACTGACACTTCCCAGTGAGGAAATTACACAACCAGCGCCCCACACAGCCAGCGGGATCCCACCCGCCTGCCTCCCGCTCCTCCGATTCCTGCCCACTAGTGACCAATCTCAGAATTTCTCCCTTCTCCTCTCCCCAATCTTCAGCCCCAGCAATCCCAGCCCTCAGCTGCCCCTCCAGCACCAGCCATCCCCCATCCATTGGCCCGGGGAGACCCCTGCCCCTCCCATGTCTCTGTCCTCCCTCCAGCTGCCAGGCCCCGTGTCTTGCTCACCACAATCCTCTCCACCACAGGTGCCTTGCAGCAGTCCGGCTCCAATGTGTCCTGCCCTCTCTGCTGTGCAGCGAGACAAGCGGGGTGGATGGCGTGCAGGAACATGAGCTGCTGGGCCTCATCCTGCACCTACCAGGAGTGGGGTTAGGGGAGAGAGAGCCAGTTATCCAGGGACCTCCCTGCCCCACCCACACCAGCTGCAGGACTCAGGCCTCAATCGGGGATAGTGGGGACACAACCATTGTCCAAATCACCCACGACTCCTACACAAGCAGGGTCAGGAACTGGGACAGTGCCTGTGGGGGGAAGAGACCCTGGCTGGTGTGTGACAAACATCCCCACCCTGGGGGTCCCAGTTCACGGAGGAGAAAGGTCCCCATTAGGGGTGGTGGATCATTGGGGACAAGACCCTCTGCAGGGGGTCGTGATGCTGGGAAGGGGCAGGACAATCTCAGTTCCAGCACAGCTGGGGAACGTTTGTACCTTTTCTCGGCCCTGGAGTTGCTCTCGGATGTTCTTGAGAGCAGCCTCCTCTGTGGCCATGTCCACCCATTCCTCCTCCTCCTCGTCCTCTGAGTCCCTGGGGGTCCCTGCACCAGGGAGAGAAGGGGACAGGGTGACTCCTGCTGCCACTCGGGGGAAGGACAGGGGCATGGTGGGTCAATGTGCCCCCTTCCCACCTCCGGGACCTAGGGCAGATCGGGCCAAACACTCCCCCCTCATAATGATGCCTTCAGCCCCCAACTCCTTCAGGAGACTATAGCAAAGAGACCCCCACACACTGTCCTGGACTCCTTGGGAGGTGCCAGTCCCCCCACCCCCAACTGGAGCACCAAGGACCAAAGTGTCCAGTGTCAGTGGGGTTCACTTGACTCAGGCCAGACATCTGGGCTGGGGACCCACCCCCATAGCACTGGTAGAGCATATGAGCCCAGGGTGTTCACAGCCCCGTCCTCACCCTCCCTGAGCCCAGCCTGGCTCCTCACCTGGAACAAAGCAGCGGTGCCCATCGGCCTCGCTGCTGCCCGAGTCCCAGGCGCTGCTGCTGTCCCATGGGGAGCGGGCCGAGCTGCTGGGACAGGGATCCTCCACCTCCTGCCCTGGGGAGGCTGGAAGGTCCTCAGTGACCGGGCAGGGTGATGCCTCCTGCTGGGAATCAGGGCTGGGCTCCTGGGGCCGTTGCTGCCCACACAACAAGCCCCAGAGCCACCCTGCCCGGCTCCCCTCCTGGGCTGGGTCCTGCCTCCCCAGCCGAATCCTGGGCCAGCTCCATTTTGGCCTGGCCAGTGCCTCTCCCATCTCAGTGCCTGCGCCGGGAGCAGGTTTCCTCCGCCAGAAGGCTCGGCACTTCCACCTCCTGGCCCGGCCGGGAGCTCCTTCCCCGCCAGCGGGGACGGAGGGGCCACTTTGCTCCTGGGGAAGATGGCAGGTGCTTCCCTCAGGCTCTGGGGCCACCTGCAGAGACTTCTTCCTGAACATTGTCGGGAGCCTGGCCATCCTGGAACAGAGCGGGGAGCAGGTGTGAGTCTGGGGTCAAGGCAGCCTCTCACTAACGGGCCTTTTTGGTCCCTCCCCATCCCTGCCCCAGCCAGAGCAGCTCCTCCTCCCCCCACAGGGGTGCAGGGAGTGCAAGCTACACACACTGGCAGGAGTTCATTGCATGATCAGCTCCCAATGTTCCCCCTCGTCATCCCTGGTGCTGCAATAACCGGGCACTCCTCCTTTTCGAGCACTGGGGTCAGTCCCAAAGACCATCGGTCACTTTGGACAAGCAGCTCCCTCCTGCCATCCCAAGCCACACTCCCCCGTCCTAGGCTAGAGAAGGAACAGAACCCAGGAGTCCGGACTTCTCCCGGGAAACCATTCCCCACATAAAGTCCCTAGGCATAGCAAGCCCAGGGCCCCCTCGTTTCCCATTGATTTCCATGCTTGGCAGCTCACAGGGTCTGGCCCAGCTCAGAGACTCTTAGCCTGGGGAACAGTCTCCCACAAGGGAAGGGCTGGGAGCCCTATTGCTGGGACCTTTCCAAACACACCGGAGACGGCTCTGGAGAAGCCCCTCCCCGGTCTGAGAGAGAGGGGTTCCTGGGGGCAGTTTACAAATCCAATCTCCTTTGGGAGAGATTCTCTCCCCCTCTTTCTGCCTCTCCGCAGACAGACAGAGGACACCACAGAGGAATGCCACTCACTTGCTCTAGGTGATGGGGCGATGGATGGTGGATTTTCAGGGTCGCCAGCTGTCCCTCGCCCTCCTCCTCACTCTCTGAGCCCAAGGCAGGCTGGAGAGGGTGGTGGTGACCTAAGGAGTTACCCTGCCCAGCCAGCAGGCAGGGTGATGACACTGGGTGATCGACTGGCTGTGAAAACAAGAGTCTGTCTTATTGCCAAGGGACGGAGAAAGTGAGGCTAGCTAGTCTGTACGTCCCAGGGTTCTCTTTGTTCCCCTTTTAAAGATAGGTCCTGTCTTGTTAATGGATGGGAAGATGTTCTTTTTCGGGGATCTCAGACAAGAACTGGGGCACAGCACCTGATTTGTTAAGGCCAAAAAATGGAGGCAGGCACCTCTTCTCTCCTGCTGGCAAAGAACCCCAGGTACCTAAAAGAGTGGGACTCACATCCCTGAATGGGCTTTTAAAAAGACAATGGTTAAAATTTGGCACCAACCATTTCTTGTTTCCGCAGACTAGACATTTTAGCAAAGATTAGAATTCCTTGGTGCTAAACACTGTGAAACTCCCCTTTCTCCTTCACAAAGGGCTTTTACGCCCCTTATCTCACCCAGGCTCACAGCTGCCCAGAGTTTGAGATTTGTCCCTGTTCCCATTGGACAGATGGGGAGCCTGAGGTACAGAGAAGGGCAGTGACCTACCCAAGGGCCTACACAGCAAGGTGGTGGCAGAGCCAGAAAGAGAAGCCACCAGTCCTGACTCCTGTTCTAAGGCCTGGTCTACACTACGATGTTAGTTCGAATTTAGCAGCGTTATACCGAATTAACCTTGTACCCGTCCACACAACGAGGCCATTTAATTCGACTTAAAGGGCTCTTAAAATCGGTTTCTGTACTCCTCTCCGACGAGGGGAGTAGCGCTAAATTCGAACTTGCTGGTTCGAAGTAGGGTTAGTGTGGACGGAATTCGAAGGTATTGGCCTCCGGGAGGTATCCCACAGTGCACCATTGTGACCGCTCTGGACAGCAATCGAAACTCGGATGCTCTGGGCAGTTGGACAGGAAAAGCCCCGCGAACTTTTGAATTTCATTTCCTGTCTGCCCAGCCTGGTGAGCACAGGTGACCACACAGAGCTGAGCAGCACAGGTAGCGATGCAGGCCGACAACCGCAAACGAGCACCAGCATGGACCACACGCGAGATACTGGATCTGATCGCCATATGGGGAGAGGATTCAGTGCTCGCAGAACTGCGTTCCAAGAGACGGAATGCAAAGATCTTTGACAAGATCTCCAAGGGGATGATGGAGAGAGGCCACAATCGGGACTCCATTCAGTGCCGTATAAAGGTGAAGGAGCTCCGACAGGCCTATCAGAAGACGAAGGAGGCCAACGGACGGTCCGGGGCAGAGCCGCAGACATGCCGCTTTTACGATGAGCTGCATGCAATTCTCGGAGGGGCCGCCACCACTACCCCACCCCTGAGCGTGGACTCCGAGGAGGGGTTAATGTCTTCGTTGCATGACGAATCTGCGGACGGGGAAGAGGAGGAGGAGGAGGACGACGAACTTGTGGAGAGCACACAGCGCTCCATTCTCCCCGACAGCCAGGAGCTCTTTCTGACCCTGACAGAGGTGCCCTCCGAACCCTCCCAAGGCGGCATCGCAGACCCCCTGGAAGGGACCTCTGGTGAGTGAACCTTTTCAAATATCTCAAACATGGTTTAAAACAAGTATTTGTTTAATGATTAATTTGCCCTGGGGACTTGGGATGCATTCGCGGCCAGTACAGCTACTGGAAAAGTCTGTTAACGTGTCTGGGGATGGAGTTGAAATCCTCCAGGGACATCTCCATGAAACTCTCCTGGAGGTACTCCAAAAGCTTTTCCAGAAGGTTTCTGGGCAGGGCAGCCTTATTCCGTCCTCCATGGTAGGACACTTGACCGCGCCATGCTAGCAGCAAGTAATCCGGTATCATTGCTTGACAAAGCTTGGCAGCGTATGGTCCCGGTGTTTGCTGGCATTCAAGCAACATCCGCTCTTTATCTTGCTGTGTTATCCTCAGGAGAGTGATATCGTTCAGGGTAACCTGTTTGAGATATGGGAATGTAATTAGGGGGACAGAGGTGGCCCCGTTCCTACTGGGCTGTTTGCCTGTAGCTGAAAAGAAATCTTTCCCTGCAGTTAGCCAAGCGGGCGGGGGGGAGGGGGTGGATAATGTCGCTGAGTTTTTCGCGTTTGGCTAGCAGGGGTCTTCCCTGATACCAGCCACGTGGTGGGGGGAGGGGTAACGCGATCATCCAACAGAAGTGGATGGGGGGGCTAGTTTGCGATCTGCATGGATCTTCCATGGTACCAGCCACGTGGTGGGGGGAGGGGGTCATCCCACAGAATTGAATGGGTGGGTGGGGGCAAGTTATTATGTTATCTGATGCTGCACGGTAACAGGAAAACCGCAGCACGTAAAGGGCTTTGCTTGCTATGGGAAAGGAGGGCTCTGATTTAATGCAGAAGCAGCAGGACAGTGGCTTACCATGGCTGCATACAAGCCGAATTCTGTTGCCCGGCCCTGCGTCTGCTGTGATCTCTAACACCAAAGCCGCGGGCACTCAATATAAGATGCAAAAAGCGACCTTGTACATTGCTATGTAATGTGAAAAGTGTTCACCGTGAAAGAGTATAAGCATTGTTCTATAAAATGTATCTTTTTACATACTTCTCTCCTTTTTTTCCCTCCTACTGCAGCTGCAAATTCTTCCATCCTCCCGCCCCCAGCACGAAGGCTCTCCCAGATAAGGAGGCGAAAGAGGCGCACCCGAGACGATATGTTCTCGGAAATAATGCAGTCGACCCGGGATGAGAGAGCTAATTTTAACGATTGGAAGGAGACTGTATTGAAATTCCGTCAAGAGGCCAGTGACCGTGAGGAGAAGAGGGACCAGCGGGAGGACATGAGGGACCAACGGGAGGAGAAAAGGGATGAACGTGAGGAGAGAAGGGACGAACGCGAGGAGAGGAGGGACGCCCGAGAGGAGAAGTGGCGGGATGCAACGCTGGGGCTGCTGCGTGATCAGACAGACATGCTCCGGCGTCTGGTGGAGCTCCAGGAACGGCAGCTGCCGGATTACCGGGTGCCGCTGCAGCCCCTCTATAACCGCCCTCCCCCCTCCCCAAGTCCCGTAGCCTCCTCACCCCGACGTGTAAGAACGCGGGGGGGGAAGCTCCGTGCAACCTGCCAGTCCACCCCATTAGAGAGCCCGAGCAAAAGGCTCTCATTATTTTGAATGTTGTTCCTGCCCTGTTCCTTCACTCCTACCCTCCTCCCAAACCCCACCCGGACTACCTGGTTATTTCTCTCCCTATGTTCATTACCCCCCGTTAATAAAAAGTTCTTGATTTGTAATTTGAAAACGACACTGACTTTATTTTTTTTTAAATAAAACTGGGATCGAAGGGGGAAGGGGGAAGGGTGGGTTGCTTACAGGGAATGAGTGAATCAAGTGGGCGGGTTTTCAACAGGGACAAACAAACATAACTTTCACACAGGAGCCTGGGCAGCACTGAAACTTGTTTTCAGAGCTTCTCTGATGCGCACCGCTTCCTGGTGTGCTCTTCTAATCGCCCTGGTGTCTGGCTGCGCGTAATCAGCGGCCAGGCGGTTTGCCTCAGCCTCCCACCCCGCCATAAAGGTCTCCCCCTTGCTCTCACAGAGATTGTGGAGCACACAGCAAGCTGCAATAGCAATGGGGATGTTGGTTTGGCTGAGGTCCGAGCGAGTCAGTAACGAGCGCCAGCGACCTTTTAAACGTCCAAAGGCACACTCTACCACCATCCTGCACTTGCTCAGCCTGTAGTTGAACCGCTCCTGAGTACTGTCCAGGCTGCCTGTGTATGGCTTCATGAGCCACGGCATTAAGGGGTAGGCTGGGTCCCCAAGGATAACGATGGGCATCTCAACATCCCCAATGGTAATTTTCCGGTCTGGAAAGTAAATCCCTTGTTGCAGCCGTTTAAACAGACTAGTGTTCCTGAAGACGCGGGCGTCATGAACCCTTCCCGGCCATCCCACGTTGATGTTGGTGAAACGTCCCTTGTGATCCACCATTGCTTGCAGCACCATAGAAAAGTACCCCTTGCGGTTTATGTACTGGCTGCCCTGGTGCTCCGGTGCCAAGATCGGGATATGGGTTCCATCTATCGCCCCACCACAGTTAGGGAATCCCATTGCAGCAAAGCCATCCACAATGAGCTGCACATCTCCCAGCGTCACTACCTTTTTTAGCAGCAGCTCAACGATTGCTTTGGCTACTTGCATGACAGCAGCCCCCACGGTAGATTTTCCCACTCCGAACTGATTACCGACTGACCGGTAGCTGTCCGGTGTTGCAAGCTTCCACAGGGCTATCGCCACTCGCTTCTCAACTGTGAGGGCTGCTCTCATCTTGGTGTTCTGGCGCGTCAGGGCAGGGGAAAGCAAGTCACAAAGTTCCAGGAAAGTGCCCTTACGCATGCGAAAGTTTCGCAGCCACTGGGAATCGTCCCACACCTGCAGCACTATGCGGTCCCACCAGTCAGTGCTTGTTTCCCGGGCCCAGAATCGGCGTTCCACAGCAAGAAGCTGCCCCATTGCCAACATGATCTCCAAAGCGCCGGGGCCCGTGGCGCGAGACAATTCTGTGTCCATGTCCATGTCCGCATCACTCTCGTCGCCGCGCTGCCGTAGCCGCCTCCTCCTCGCCTGGCTTTTCTGGTCCTGGTTGAGCATAAACTGCACTATAATGCGCGTGGTGTTTACAATGTTCATGACTGCAAACTTGAGCTGAGCGGGATCCATCCTTGCCGAGGTACGGCGTCCGCTCAGTTCAACAAGGAAAAAAGGCGCGAAATGGTTGTCTTCCGTTGTTTTCACGTAGGGAGGGGGAGGATGTTCCCAGAACCGCCCGCGACAATGTTTTTTGTCCCATCAGGCATTGGGATATCGACCCAGAATTCCAATGGGCGGGGGGGACTGCGGGAACTCTGGGATAGCTACCCACAGTGCAACGCTCTGGAATTCGACGCTAGTCTTTTCTGCATGGACGCGCACCGCCGAATTAATCCGCTTACTGTGGCCGCGTACCATCGAATTTAAAAAATCGGTTTCATAAAATCGAATTCCGTAAATTCGGACTAATCCTGTAGTGTAGACGTACCCTAAGAGACAACAACCCCCCCAGAGGCAGGAATCGAGATGGCGGGGAAATGTCATTGAAACCGTTTCTGACAGAAAATCCCATTCAGCCTAAACCAGTTTGTTTCTTGAAATCATAACAAGTGGGATGAAAATTCTTTGCAAAAATATTTTGTTGCAAAACAAAAGCATCTCCTGTTTGTCACATGTGCTAAACTGTCTCGTCGCATACAAAGAGGAGACACTTAGATCTCGAAAATTAGATAAGATGCTTCAGTCTGAGCTAAGTAGTTGCTGCTCTTAACCATTTCAAAATAATAAAATACAAATAAAATCGAATATTTCAGCTATTCTATTATGTCATAATCTGATCTGAGTAAACGTGATAGCACACCTCATATTATGCACTGCTCCTAGTGACACTCTCCAATGGATCGCCATCCTCCACCCACCGGGAGGTAGGTAGGAGCGGATTGTTATCCCTACTTGAAAGAGGGAGAAGCTAAGGCTGAGAAAGGAGAATTGACTTGTCTTAGGTCACACAGCCAGTCAGTGGCAGAGTTGGGAGTAGGACTCAAGAGTCCTGACCTTCAAACTAACCATCACATCTTGAATTTCATACATTGAATGACCTGAATAAAGTGCTCTCTAATGAGCTCCAGACCAACGACAGTTCATAGTAATTATTCAGCAAGTATTTTAGGAGAACTGGAATGTTGGAGAGAATCATGAACTGCTCAGAGACAATTACTGCAGAGAAGCAGCAAAATTCGTCAAACATATGACTGGTTATGACTTATTTACTTGGTCTTAAAAGAGAACAACAAGAACCTGAGTCTCCTCCGTGTCAATAACCCCCTGCTCAGCCAATCAGGGTAGATACTGAGGGGCACGGAGGCTAAGCATTCTCACCAAAGAGCCGAGGTCACCAGTGGGGATCACTATCAGAGCACGATCTCAGCCCCACCTTTGTGGGTGGGCTTCCCTCTCTTACACACACACACACACACACACACCTCCTGGTGGTGGGAGGGGAACAAGAGAAAGGACAAAAAAATAAGAGATTAAGAGAAAGGAGGGAGGAATGGAGGAAAAGTGAAAACAAAAAGGACAAACCCTAATGTCCCCAATAATTCTAAGAGACAGAATCCTAGGTGGGGAATAAAATTCTGCCACCTTAAGCTAGTGTTTTCCACGCCTAGAATTCAGCTGGCACCAGATGGTTCAGACTGAACAGGTTCCAAACCTCTAGGAGGCTCTTACCTTCTAAACAGGGATGTCTGTTTTCTAGTAAAATCAGTAAAAGGAAAGGAAAAAACTCGAAAGAGGTTCCTCCTCATGCTCACGTACGTGAACCCTAATACTCTCTCAGTCCTCAAAGAGAGACCTCGAGAAGGAGACTTGCTGAAGCAAAGTCACAGGGGTCTCCGAGGGTTCCCTGGCCCTGCGCCCCTGTTCTCCCTGGCTGATGTCAGCATCTCTCTGTGAGGTCACCACCTCTCCACCACCTTTGACCAATAGGCTGAGATCCTGCAAAAGGCCTTTGTGATGTCACTGCCACACCCACCCCTAGGGTGACCGGACGTCACGATTTTATAGGGACAGTCCCGATATTTGGGGCTTTTTCTTATATAGGCTCCTATTACCCCCCACTCCCTGTTTTCTTTGAATGGGACCAGCTTGCCCTGTCCTCATCATTAATTACCACTCTGCCAGAATTTTGTCACCCACCAGTTTTATCAGCAGTGATTGTATGTTTTCTCCTAATTCATTGATAAAAAAATATTTTACAAAATTAGCCCTTGAGAGCTTCTTCAGACCCTTAGTACCCAGGACCTGCTCCCCACAGCACAGTGAGAAAAGGCCGTCCAGCCCTGCTGGTACATAGGGGATAAGCACAGAACAAACACACCTTTAGGAGCTGTGTTGTCCATAGGCTCTGAACAACATGTGGGGGTCAGCAGCTTACACATACACTACAGACCTGTAGTGTAGACAGGTCCCAACTGTGTCTTGGTTTCCCACCCTGTAAAATGGGGAAAACAAACAAAACCTTGATTAGCTCTATTTGATAGTTGGGGAAACCGAGGCACCCAGCGGTGAAGAGACTCGCTCATGTTCCCAAAGCCAGGAATAGAAAACTGCAGGTCTTCTGATAGCCAGTCCTGGGACCTAGCCCCGGTTATCCTGGCCTCGCTGCTCTAACTTTAGTCACAGTCTCCATGTCTTTTCCTCCATGTCCCTTAACCCCACGTCACTGCAGAAGAAAGATTTTCTGCCAGCCAGCTGGCTGTCGTGGATGTGGCTGTCGTGCATGTGGATGTCGTTCCAAAAGACGTGATCTGGCTCAGTCACATGTTAGGCTTGGCTGAAGGAACCACTCGGTGACATTCTAGGGCCTGAGTTATACAGGAGGTGCGACTAGATGCACGTAATGGTCCTTTCTGACCTTAACATCTATCAATCTATACATTTTCTGCTGCTAGGAAGATAACTCTGAACCTATTTTCTCTCATTCACTTTCAGTTGGGTTAATTTAAATCCAGGGCAAAGGATTTCTTCTTCCGTTGTGTCTTCAGCACCTTTGAGAGCAAACAGTTACTGTTAGCCCACAGGTTTCCAGTTTCAGCCTGTCCCGGGGTGAGATGGCCAGGAAAGGGGTTGGAGCTCAACTGCACCTAGCCCAGGTTATGCAGCTCCCTAGGGTGACGGGAATAAGTGTGGGGGTCATGCAGGGCCAGTGCAACCCATTAGGCGACCTAGGCGATCGGCTAGGGCGCTAGCATTTGGGGGGTGGCATTTCGGGTCCTTTGGCGGCAACTGCAGCAGCCGGATCTTCGTCCGCCCCGGTGGTCGTCAGCATTTAGGCGGAGGGAGCTGGGGCAGGGGGGCACGGGGAGGGCCGCCTGCAGCAAGTAAGGGAGGGGCAGCACGCAGGGGAACCGCTCCCCGCCCCAGCTCACCTCTGCTCCGCCTCCTCCCCCGAGCACGTGGTCACCGCTCCACTTCTCCCGCCTCCCAGGCTTGTGGCACCAAACAGCTGATTGGCGCTGCAAGCCTGGGAGGCGGGAGAAGTGGAGCGGCGATGGCGTGCTCGGGGAGGGGGCGGAGAACAGGTGAGCTGGGGCAGGGAGCTGCCGCACGGCTCCCCGGGCCGGGGAGAGCTGCCGCGGGGCGGGGGGGGGGGGGCCTCAGGGCGGAGGGGGGGGGGGGAGCTGCCACAGGGCTCGGGGGCGGGGGCGCAAGGTGGAAGTTTCGCCTATGGCACGAAACATCCTTGGACCCGCCCTGGGGTCACGTGAAAAGAATCAGCATGTGATTAGGACCCAGGCCTGCTGAGAGATATAAAGGCAGCCTGTGCTCAGCCAGCAGACAGACCCCAAGGGGAGCAGGCCCGGGAGGACCTTGGATAGTCCTTTAAAGGTCAGGGATAAGCCGGGAAGGGGCCATGGTCTTCCTCTGCTGGCAGGCTCTGAGCAAGGCCTGGCCAGACAACATGGACGACGAGCTCTAGAACCTGCTGACAGCATCCTCCAGCACAGACAAACTCCAGCACATGTTGGAGGGGAGCAGAATGGGGAGGAGCATCAGGGGTTTTACCGTAGCCCTGGGGACTCCTAGAAAGAAGAGACTGGAAAATCCATGTTTCTGTTGAAGCAGCAAAATTAGTCAAACATATCATTGGTTCTGACTTATTTACTTGGTCTTAAAAGAGAACAACAAGGACCTGAGTCTCCTCCCTGACAATAGTCCCCTGCTCAGCTAATCAGGGTAGAGACTGAGGGTTCTCACCAAAGAGCCTAAGGGATGGCCTACCAGCCCCATCGTTTTGGGTGGGCCTCCCACAATGGGAGCTGCAGAACAACCCCCATCCTCCCCACACACACACCCCTCCTGGTGGTAGGAGAGGAACAGGGGAAAGGACAAAAGAAGCAAGAGAAGAAGAGAAAGGAGGGATGGATGGAGGAAAAGGGAAAACAAAAAGGACAAACCCTAATGTCCCCAGTGATTCTAAGGGACAAAGTCCTAGGTGGGGAATAAAATTCTGCCACCTTAAGCTAGTGTTTTCCATGCCTAGAATTCAGCTGGCACCAGATGGATCAGACTGAACAGGTTCCAAACCTCTTGGAGGCTCTTACCTTCTAAACAGGGACGTCTGTTTTCTAGTAAAATCAGTAAAAGAAAAGGAGAAAACTAGAAAGAGGTTCCTCCTCGCGCTCACATATGTGAACCCTAATACTCTCTCAGTCCTCAAAGAGAGACCTCGAGAAGGAGACTTGCTGATGCCCTGTGCCCCTGTCCTGCCAGGCTGATGTCAGCATCTCTCTGTGAGGTCACCACCTCCCCACCACCTTTGACCAATAGGCTGAGGTCCTGGAAAAGGCCCTTGTGATGTCACTGCCACACCCACCCCTCCCCTGCAGTGCTGATGTCCTGTCCATGGCCAGCCACATTGGATGTTTGAGCTACTCCCTGTGGATCACCCCACTCAATGAGCGTTCATTCTAGGAAGCAAGCCGGCTAGACAGTAAAACATCAGAGGCTGCTCCCCATGCTACACTCAGTTTTTCATAAATTAGTAGACTTAAGGGGCAGAAGGGAGAATTAGAGCATCTAATCTGACCCCCTGCATATCACAGGCCTCCTGTATGACACAGTAGCTGGTTTTTGACCAAACACATTCAACAAAGTCATCTAGTCTTCATTAAAATACATCAAGAGATGGAGAATCCACCACTTCCCTTGATACTGTACTTTGTTCCGTAACCCCTCTGTGCCCCTTGTCACTAAGAGTTTCCTGCATCCCATGGGGAAGTTCCAGAAGACTAAAAGAAAGATAATATTGTGACAATATTTTAAAATGGTAAATGGGATGAACTGGGTTATTATAGGCCTTTCAGTCTGACATCGATCCTGGGCACAACAATGGAGTGGCTCATATGGGACTCAATTAAAAAAGAATTAACAGAAAGTAATATAATTAATGCCAATCAACATGTATTTATGGAAAAAAGATCCTTTCAAATTAACTTGATATCTTTTTTGATGAGATTATAAATTTGGTTGATAAAGGGAACAGCGCCGGTGTAATATACTTACACTTCTGTAAGACGTTTGACTGGTATCGCACAACATTTTGATTAAAAAAGCTATAACAATATAAAATGAACATGGCACACAGTGAGACATGGGCAGTGCGTGAAGCTTCCCCTTTGGGAGGCTAGCCAGCTACCCCGCCTCTTCCGGCTGAGGCCTCGCCCCTGCTCGCTGCTCTCAGCCCCCTCTCCTGGCCCTGGCCAGGGCATGGTGGCTGAAAGCTCGGCCCCTCCCCACTCTGGTCCCGCCTGGGATGGGGTCGAGGGCTGAGAGCTCATTTGGGGGCATGGGAGGGGGTAGGCTGAGAGTTCAGCCCCCGCTGGGTTCAAGCTCTCAGCCTCGGCTCGGACCACGGTGAAGCTCTCTCCCCTGGATGGAACTCCAAGCACAGAGTCCCTCCCCCATTCTGCCCGCGGCCATGCCCATGACCCATCCTATTCCGTGCCTTCCCCCACAGCCCCTCCCCCATTCCACCCATGGCCCAGTCCCCATTCCTCCCCCACTCCCCTCTTCCCCCCTGAAACTGAATAGAAATGTTGGGCTGGAAGGAACCTCAAGAGGTCATCTAGCCCAGGGGTTCTCACGTTTTACTTTCTGAGACCTGTCCAACATGCTATAAAAATTCCAAGGCCCAGCACCAGGTGAGGGTGTGGTTTGGGGCTCTGGGTTTCAGTCACTGGAGGCTTGGAGCTCAGGGATTTAGCCCTGCAGGGTGGGAGTGGGGCAGGGGGATCAGGGCTTCTGTCTTCTGTGGTGGGGCGGGGGTTAGGTCTCTGGAATTTAGCTGCCGGACGGGGGGCGCCTCCGGGCTTCAGTAGGGTGACCGGGTGTCCGGTTTTCGACCAGAGCACCCAGTCAAAAAGGGATCCTGGCAGCTCTGGTCAGCACCGCTGACTGGGCCGTTGACTGTCCGGTTGGTCGTGCTGCGCAGTGGGACTCCCAGGAAGCAGCCGGCATGTCCCCCTCCGGCTTCTACGTGTAGGAGTAGCCAGTGGGGTCTGCGTGCTGCCCCCCGCCCGCAGGTGCGGCTCCCATTGGCTGGGGCAGGGCAAGGGACAAATTAGCGCGCCTGGGAGGCTGCGGTTGAGGGGTCATGGCGTGCATCTCTCCTGCTGCTGCTGGCCTGCTTCTCCTCCTCGAGCTCCTCCTGTGGCTGGGATTGAGCTGCGACGCATGCCCTGCGGCGAACCGCAGTCTGTCACCCCATCGCCGGCACCCAGAAGTTGGAGGTATGCATCAACAGGAATGAGAACGAGGTAGGAAGTTCAGAGCAGCAAGGAAAGCCTAGAGGGGAACTTGAGAAGAGAGGTAGGAAGTTCCCAGGGAAAACTGCAGCAAAGAGAAAGGAGCAGACCTGGCTGTTGGGTACAGGGCTCTGGGCTGCTACCAATGTCAGGGTGGGGCTGGGTTCCCCTACTGGCCCCAAAGAAGGGGGCGTACATACACCTGTAGAGGGTTTCAAGCCCAGCAAGGGGGCTGCAGGCTGAGCAGGAGCCCCAGCGAGGGCAGAAGGATTTCTTTCTGTGGGAAGACCTCTTTGGACTTTTAGTCTGAGACAAGCTGGGCCTCAGAAGGGTGGACTAAAGGTGGTGACCTGGCCGGAGGCCGAGTTACCAGGCAGAGAAACTGCCATGGTGCTGGAGCAACCATGGATGGGGGAGGCTAGCCCAGCGAGAGGGCTGTGATGCCATCTCTGGCCGCCGGGCGGGGGGGGGGGGGAAGGGCACGTAACAATGAGTAGATTCGTTTATGATTGGCATAGTCAGGAGGATTGAATTCCCCCTGTGATCTGTGAGGGCTGATGGAAGTCTTGGTTGCTGACGGAAGGTCTGTCCTCCCAAGCAGGTGTATCGAGGGACCGAGCTGGTCACTGGATTTCCCACTTCAGTTCCAGGGACTGGTTAAGCAGCCAAAGGAGGTCTATGGGTTTCTCCAGCAGCTCCTAGAAAACCAACAGAAGCAGAAGGAAGTGCAGGCGGAGCTACAGACGCAGCAGCAGCAATACCTCTGAGAGATCCTGCAAAGGGAAATCAGCCCAGGGTCTGCTATGCCATTGGACAAAAAGAGAAGACACGGACAGCATGCCTGGGCTGTGCTGAGAAGGTTAGCCCAGGAGAGCAGGGCATGAGACAGTGTGCAAGCATGGCCTAATGCCAAGATGGGGACAAGAGTTCTTTGTTTTGGATGCAGAGAAGCAGGCCAAAAGACACGGCCTGTTTAGGAAATTGCTGAGTGGCAAAAGGAGGGGCCAGGGCCCCAAGAAGTTAGAATGAAAGGAGAAGGTGTCCTCTGGCACAAACACATGAGGCAGGCAAAGTGGAGGTGACAGGGATGGCCGTGGACCTTGCATACCCTCCACCAACACACCCTGTTGGGTGCTGCAGGGAGGTGAAGGACGAAATGATTGGCACAGAGATGAAGCAGACTGAAATAAGGACAAACACAAGGGTGGAGCAGTCCATGGTGGGTTCTCAGACCCTGATGGAAAAGGTTTTGGCGGATGCAGTGGCAGTAGCAAAAAGGCTACAGAAGAAGCTAAAGGCTTCAGAACAGGCTCTGCAAGCAGCTGTTAATGAGAATGAGTGGCTGCAGGAAGAGCGTTGGGATACTGCAGAAGAGAAGGATTGCCTCTTAATTCTGGTGAGCGAGCTGGCAGTGGAGCTGGAGACACTGTGCGTGCAGGCGGCATTTTGGCGGCAGGTACTTCATCCGGAGCAAGGGAAGACACCTGCCCCCCCCCCCCCCGCCGTCGAAGTGCTGCTGAAGACCTGGTTGGGAACCACGAGGTGAGTACAAGCCCCACGTGCCTGTCTCCCCCCCGACCCCAACCCAAGTCCTGCCCCCAACTGCCCCCCTCAGAACCCGCAATCCATCAACCCGCCCTGCTCCTTGTCTCCTAACCACCCCCTCCCAAGACCCCCCACCCTAACTGCCCCCCAGGACCCCACCCCCTACCCAACTCTCCCCGCTCCCTGTCCCCTGACTGCCCCAACCCCATCCTCCACCACCCCGAAAGACCCCCAGAACTCCCACACCTACCCAACCCCCCCATTCCCCATCCCCTGACCGCCCCCCCAGAGCCTCTGCCTCCTCCAACTGCTCCCTGCCCCTTATCCAACCCCTCCTCCCAGCCCCGGCCCGCCCCCCTTACCATGCTGCTGTGTAAGGATGCTGCGCGACTGCTGGAGCTCTCAGCCCCACCCCCTTACCATGCTGCTCAATGCGGCAGGAGCTGCAGAGCTGCCCAGAGCGCTGGCGCCGGCGTTGTGGCGTGCTGAGACTGCGAGTAGCGGGGGAAGCGGGGGAGGGGCTGGGGGAGCCTCCCCAGCTGGGAGCTCAGGCGGGCCAGGCAGGACGGTCCCACGGGCCGGATGTGGCCTGTGGACCAGAGTTTGCTCACCCGCCCGCCCCTTTAGGAACCGGTTCTACACCAGCTTCTAAATTTAACAACCGGTTCTTGCGAATCGGTGCGAACCGGCTCCAGCTCACCACTGCGTACAGGCTGTACAAGCGCACAGCCGGTGACAGCGATGAGATGACGAGGGATGAAGCTTGGACAAGAATAGAACTTGCCCCTCATGTGGACCAGTTTCTAAGGAGCAGGGTATATAACAGGGGGGCTTGGCCTGTGGGCTATAAAGCCTGGAGCTAGGCCAAATGGATTACAGAGTGAGCTCCACCTGAGGGGAAAACCGCAGCAAAGGTACAGGAGCAGGCCTAGCTGTTCGGTACAGGGCCTTGGGGCAGAACCTAGAATCCAGGGTATGACTGGTTCTCCCATGGTCTCTAAGGAAGGGGACATACAAGGCCATAGAAAGGGCTACCAAGGGCAGGCTGAGCCTAAGTCAGGCTGAGGAAGAGCCCCCAAAGGGACGTAAGACCTTGTTTCTGTTAAAGACATTTTTGGACTTTTAGTTTGGGATGAGCGCGACCCAGGGAGGAGTGGAGTAAAAGACAGTCACGTGGCTGAAGGGCTGAGTTCCCAGCCAAAAAACTGCCAGAGTGCCCTAGCAACTATCGGCGGGGGTACTAGCCCAGCAAGAAAGCTGTGACCCCAGGCCTGGCCAGGAAGGGGCACCTATCGGTGAGTGAACTCTGTTACAAGCCTGCTTCCATTATGGTATTGGAGAGTGGTGGGGATGGCCTATGGGAGAGGATGGCCGGAGTGGTCATACAGAAGGGGCAGCAGGGTGCAGTGATGAGAGCAGGGAACAGGTTGTACTGCAGTCCGGCCACTGAGTGGTAACGTGATCCTGGCCAGGTCACTCTCCCACCTGGTGCCTAAGACAGCAGCAGGAACAGGAAGCTGACTGAACACCAGGGCTGCTCCCTGTTCTGGACCATGTGTTGCCTAGTTCTGCTGCCGCTCCCCTGGCTTGATTTCCTGGCATCCGATTTGTGGTTGTGATCACAAGTTTGTCTTTTGCTTCTGAACTTCCAGTATCCTGATCCAGCTGACTCTCGACTCCTGTCATGTGAGTGTGGACTCTGGCTCTGACCAGTAGGTCTGGCTGCCCTTGACCCAGCCGTGACTTTGACTTTTGTACAATTTCTCCAATGCCCTTTTCTGCCCTCCAGCAAGATACACCAGTACCTTGGCTCCCAAAGTCCTAGTTGGCTGCTATTCAAGGGCTGAGGGGTAGTGCTTGTATTGCCCCCACCCCTATCCCAGCTGCTTTTCCTATGGGAATCTCCCTAGAGCAGAGGAGAAATCTGCTCTTCTCTTAGGATCAGTCCCAGCAGTAATTCCACCCACCCTGGCCTCAGTTCAGCTACTTTGTTTACCTGGGATCAGGAACCACTATTGAAGCCCTTAGCGTGTGGGTGGAGGTGGGAGCAGAGGCTGAAGCTCCAGCAGTTTCCACCAAAGAACACCACCCTGTCTTTCTATGGTCTGACTAGAGCTCACCATCCATCTTGGAGCTGAACACCAGATGGGAGCTGATAGATTGTCCTTGGTGGGCCATGTCCCGGTGTGTGATGGAGCTGTGTGCCAGAGAGGGCCAGGAGCAGATGCACCACGCATGGCCAGGACCGGGCTAAACAGCCTGTAATGCTAGGTGAGTCAAACCGTGGCCACATATAGACACCTTGGGCATCCATGGGGACTGAATCTGGACGCTTCGCTGCCAGGAGCACAACTCACTCCAACTTGAGTCATGACAGTGGTGACCCCTGCCAGCCCCTCTGAGGGGGGTCAGTATTATCTCTGTTAGCTGGTGCACAGGGATGGAAAGCAACCAGTCCAGCTCCAACCACCAGACTCCACCCACTTCCAAAGCCAGAGAACCCAGGAGCCCTGACTCTGACAGCTAGGCCTTCAATGACAAGACCAACCTCCCTCCCACTCAGGAAGCCATAGAAGGGACCATCTGCTGAGCTCCCCTTTGCAATGCCACTGTCAGAGACCCTTGCTAGTGGGTGCCAAGTGACTGAGCAGGGAATTCCTTGAGAGACTCCTAGAGACTCGCAGGTGTTTCACTGTGACCCTCTGGGAGCTGTGGAAAGTGTGCTGCTCTAACAAAGGGTTTCTGTTCTCCTAGCTTGTCAGCCAGTGAGGCCAGTTTGCAGAATGTGGAAGAGCCGTTTGGTGAATCCTCCAACCCATCGCCATGTAGGTGGCAGCAGCTGCAGTGCCTGGGGTCCCCATGGGCCAAGCCTCCACTCCTGACACTCCAGGCTAATCTCCCACTGCTCTCAGTGGGGCTTTGACTTTAGCTGCTGGGCCTGCGTGCCTAGACAGAGGACTCCGGTATTTCCATCAGGCTGCTCAATGGCAAATGCAGCCATCCAAAGAAGTGAAGAATGGAAGTGAAAGAGCAAAGCTGGACCATCCGCTGAGCTGCTGCAATCAAGTGAGCACAGCTGGGGAGAGAAGAGGGAGAATTCGAAGGTGGCTGGCAGCTGTAAGGAGGAAAAGCAGTTTGGGAGCCAGGAGAGTAGAAATAAATAGTTAATGATGAATACTGCGGGCTTTGTTTTGTGTGGTGAAGGGTTTACAATGGGTCTCTTTACTATCACACTAAACTTTAAAATAGCTGTGTATGATGAAAGGGCAGGTCTATTAAGGTAAGAGGTCACACTAGGGGCTTGAAGTCCCAGATTCTGTCACTATTACCTTCTTCTACCAGCTGATCTCAACCCAACAAATCCCCGAGGTGGTAGCAGTAGTGAGCTCTTGTCCTCTTTTTCTGGACTAGCCACCAGAAAAAGGACACGATACATGTGGCCAAGGAAATAGAGAGGCATGGGGGTCACTTGCAGTGTTGCCTGTTAATACGGCTCTTGTGGGGGAGCACAGCAGGTTACTTTGGACTAGGTAGTGTCAAAGTTAGAATCAAGACTCACAGTTTTTAGTTATAGACCACTCTGTTTTATTAGCGCAGCGCTGTGCTGATACATTCAGATAATGTGAGTACCATATAAGACTCAGACTGTCTTATTTATACAGATAAAAATGGGGGGTGAACTTAACAAGAAAACAAAGGAAGCAAAGCTGATAAGTTTTCCTGGGGCCAGACACACATCTTATTTCCTTATTAACTCTTAGCAATCTTCTGCTAATGTCCCACCATTAGCTTAGGTGCGACTCATTGTTCTATATCTTAATGTTTCTCTTCCTGACAACTATATTTCAACATTTCTCATTCCTGCTTAAAGGAACATACAGCATTTCTTTAATCCATTCTATTTTTACAATATAATTCATTCTACTTTCACAGTAGGAACCACATGTCTCCAAACCTGCACATCCCGAGGCTCCAGAGACCTCTCTCCAGATCCCAGAGCTTCCTCAGAGTCCTAAAGAGCCAGATGGAATCTGGCCTCTCTCCCCACACCTCAGCAGTCCAGAAAAAGCTATTTGTAGACATGTTATGTGTCCTCTCCTGCTACACTCACCTGTTGGTGACTAATGCAGTCCCAGAGTCCAGGCTCACTGTCATGCATCCCTCTGGGCTGTGACAAGCTGGAGAACTTGATCTGCAATGGATCCTCCTGTGCATGGGCTGAGTGGGCAACCTCTCTACTGCCATATCTGGTTTCCATCCCACACGCACTGAGGAGGAGGTGATGGACTTACCCCAAAGGTGGGGGTGGGAAGAAGCAGAGTGAAGAGGTGATCAGAAAGCCATCCCATAGCATTCCTCCTAGAGTCACTCCAACAACCACCTGGCTCTTTCCTGCCATAGGCCGCAGTCCCTAGATTCCATAGGGAATTTCTGAATTAACCCTCTAGAAAGCTGCCTCTGGCTCTTTACAAGCTCTCACACAGCCCTGTCATGAGAGGTTTAACGGTGCTGGTTCTGGCGGGAACCAACTGAGAGTGCCAATTCAGGACAAATTGCTTAAAACAGGGCAGTTACAGCCCAAGGCTGGGGTTTTTCTACCTCTAAGGCAAACCAAACCAGCCAGACAAAGAGGACTTTGGTCTCACCCCACTGGCTAACCACAAGTCACACAAGCAATTCCCCTAGACACCCCAGTTTCCAAGTATCACCACAAGTGCCACTCCTTATGGGGACAAATGGTTATGAAAACCAATACCCCAGTAAAAGAAAAAAGGTTCTTCTGATCCCACAGAATCAAGCCCCAGACCCAGCTCAATATACAAATCAGATCTTACCCACAAATCACTCTGTTGCCAATCCTTTAGAATCTAAAATCTAAAGGTTTATTCATAAAAGGAAAAAGATAGAGATGAGAGCTAGAATTGGTTAAATGGAATCAATTACATACAGTAATGGTAAAGTTCCTGGTTCAGGCTTGTAGCAGTGATGAAATAAACTGCAGGTTTAAATCAAGTCTCTGGAGTACATCCCCCGCTGGAATGGGTCATCAGTCGTTTGTTCAGAGCTTCAGTTTGTAGCAAAGTCCCTCCAGAGGTAAGAAGCAGGACCAAGGACAAGATGGAGATGAGGCATCAGCCTTTTATGGTCTTTTCCAGGTGTAAGAATACCTTTTTGTTCTTACTGTGGAAAATTACAGCAAAATGGAGTCTAGAGTTACATGGGCAAGTTCCTGCATACTTTGCTGAGTTACAAGGCGTATCTGCCTTCTCTCAATGGGTCAATTGTATAGCTGATGGTCCTTAATGGGCCATCAAGCAGGCTAGGCAGAGCTAACACCAACTTGTCTGGGATGTCTCCCAGAAGCATAGCATAAGTTTGGAATACAGACAGTATAGAGCCAATATTTATAACTTCAACTACAAAATTGATACACACATATAGACAACATAATCATAACCAGCAAACCATAACTTTGTCTTAGACACCTCATTTGACCCCCTTTATACAAGATTTGGTGCCACTATAGGACCTTGGTTGCAACCATGTTCTATATGGTCCCAGTTCAAGTCAATAACGTGACAAGAGGTAAGGAATAAGGTCCTGCCTCCCGCAACTGCTCGGGGGAATCCTCTCAGAGAAATCAGTGCAGGGCTTTATGCATCTCTACAAACAGATCACTTTGCGTGGTGTTGTCAAGAAGCTGCACACCCCTTGGCAGCTCTTTTTAGAGCAACTCCCACAGGGATTTCTGCTCTAAATGCTCCGGGCCTGAGGGAAGGATTCTGTGGAAAAGAGGCCTTTCCCTTGCTCCAATCCAGGCTCTGCTGTTCTGATGCTGCAGAGCTGATAGGGAAGGCTTGAGGGTTCCTGGAGAGCATGCTGCAATGCCAGCAATCCCATTCTGCCTCAGCCCTGGGGACACGTTCTCTTTCTCCCCCGGCACCTTCCAATGGAGGGAAGAAAGGGACATGTGAGATGGAGTCTCTCCCTGGTTTACAGATAACCCATCCTGCAGTAATACAAGTGTGGACTCAGGGGAATGCTGTGCTGCAGTGTATGTGCCCTGCAAGATACCACTTGTGAAGGGAAGCAACACTGCTCTTGGCAGTGGAATCTGGGCAATAAGGAAGAGGAGTTGGAAATTCTCCCTAGGGAGGGGAAATGGGGAAACCTGGTGGGACGATGTGTATGACTGGAATATTAGTGTCGCTGGTTACAACTCATTGAGGTAGGGGAGAGAGGGTAAAAAAAGTGGTGGGCAGAGTGGCACTTTACATTAGACCAGCGGTTCTCAAACTGTGGGTCAGGACCCCAAAGTGAGTTGCAACCCCATTTTAATGGGGTCACCAGGGCTGGCTTAGACTTGCTGGGGCCTGGGGCCAAAGCCTAAGCCCGAGCCCCACTGCCTGAGGCCGAAGCCAAAGCCTGAGGGCTTCAGCCCTGGGAAGTCAGGCTCAGGTTGCAGGCCCCCTGTCTGGGGCTGAAGCCCTTGGGCTTTGATTTTGGCCTCCCCACGCAGGGTGGCGGGACTTGGGCTTTGGCTTTCCCCCCGCACCTGGAGCGGTGGGGCTCGGGAAGGCTCAGGCTTCGGTCCCCCCTCCTGGGGTCGTGTAGTAATTTTTGTTGTCAGAAGGGGGTTGGAGTGCAGTGAAGTTTGAGAACCCCTGCATTAGACACATCATTACCTGTTTTACGTTCTTGGTTACTGAGAACCCCAGGACCTCGAATGGACAGGGATCAATCTGCTAACTCACACAGCCCAGTAGGGGAACCGGTGGGGGGCTGGCACAGTTCACTGAATCTAAACCAGAGAGCAGGAAACGTTTCTCCTATTGCACCTGTCTCTGACTTGTGGGAAGAAATTAGGTTAGCATGGGCGACTTCCTATTGGCAGACAGATGAGGGAGGTCTCACGTAGCGAGGAGTAAAGCATCCTTGGAGATTTTGAAAAATTATAGATACTTTTCTAATACAAATTTTTGTACCCAACTAGGGGTGACTCTGTTGTAGGCCTCCTTGTGGTGGATAAAGATGATCTGATCACTGGACTAGATGTTCGTGGTTGCTCTGGGGCCAGTGATCATGACTTGACTGTATTCAGTAAGGAGGTTTTGGAACAAATTGATAAATTAAACAGCAATAAGTCACCAGAACCAGATGCTATTCACCCTAGAGTTCTGAAGAAACTGAAATGTGAAATTGCAGTACTACTAACTGTGCTATGTAACTTATCTTTTAAATCAGCTTCTGTATCAGATGACTGGAGGATAGCTAATATGACACCAAAGTTTAAAAAAAGCTCCATTGACAGTCCCAGCAATTACAGGCCACTAAGGCTAACTTTAGTACCAGGCAAATTGGGTGAAATTATAGTAAAGAGCAGAATTATTAGACATATAGATAAATGCAATTTATTGGGGAAGAGTGAACATGGCTTTTGTAAAGGGAAATCATGCCTCATGAATCTACTAGAATTCTTTGAGGGAGTCAACAAGCATGTGGATAAAGGTGATCCAGTAGATATAGTGTACTTAGATTTTCATAAAGCCTTTGACAAGGTCCCTCCCCAAAGGCTCTGAAGCAAAATGGGATAAAATGGAAGGTCCTCTCTGGGATAGGTAACTGGTTAAAAGGCAAGAAAGAAAGGGTCTGACTAAATTATCAGTTTTCAGAATGGAGAGAGGTAAATAGTACTGTCCCCCTGGGGTCTGTATTGGGACCAGTACTATTCAACATACTCCTAAGTGATCTGGAAAAAGGGGTAAACAGCGAGGTGGCAACATTTGTAGATGATACAAACCAACTCAAGTTAGTTAAGTCCAAAAGAGAGTGCAAAGTGTGACAAAGGGATCTCACCAAACTGGGTAAGAAAATGGCAGATGAAATTCAATGTTGATAAATGCAAAGTAATGCACATTGAAAAACATGATCCCAACTCTACATCTAAAATGATGGAGTCTAAATTAGCTGTTACAACTTAAGAAACAGAGCTTGGAGTCATCCACTCAATGTGCATCGGCAGTCAAAAATCGAACAAAATGTTGAGAAATCATTAGGAAAGGGATAGATCGTAAGACAGAAATGTAATATTGCCTCTCTATAAATCCATGGTATGCCCACATCTTGAATAATGGAGCTAGTCTCCCCATCTCAAAAAGATATATTGGAATTGGAAAAGGTACAGAAACGGGCAACCAAAATGATTAAGGGTATAGAACAGTTTCCGTAAGAGGTGAGATTAATAAGACTGGGGAGAGTTTTGAGCTTGGAAAAGAGATGACTAAGGGGGGATAGGATAGAAGTTTATAGAATGATGACAGGTATGAAGAAAGTAAATAAGGAAGTGTTATTTACTCCTTCTCATAACACAAGAACTAGGGGTGACATGAATAGGTAGCAGTTTTAAAACAAACAAAAGAAAGTATTTCTTCACACAACACACAGTCAACCTGGGGAAACTCTTTGCCAGAGGATGTTGTGAAGGCCAAGACTATAACACGGTTCAACAAAGAACTAGATAAGTTCATGGAGGATAGGTCCATCATTGGCTATTAGCCAGGATGGGCAGGGATACAAAACCATGCTCTTGACGTGTCCCTAGCCTCTGTTTGCTGGAAGCTGGGAAGGGGCGACAGGGGATGGATCGCTTGATGATTACCTGTTCTGTCGATTCCCTCAGGGGCATCTGGCATTGGCCACTGTGGGAGGATAGGATCCTGGGCTGGATGGACCATTGGTCTGATCCAGTATGGCTGTTCTTATGACCAATAGAGGGCGGTCCCAACCAGCAATATTTATATTTGGTGCACTGAAAGGGCTAACTTTCCAAAGCTGACCAAAATGATTAGTGAAAGTATTTTGGAGAAAAACACTAAACAGAACAATGTGAATGAAAATTGGGAGCCATTGTTTAAGGAGCTTGTTAGATGGGGCATAAGCCACATTGCGTAATTAGCTGAGCTTGCAATCACCTTCCACTCAACTTGCTGACATTTCTCCGTCTGTAATTGTGGTAACCGTTTTAAAATCTAGATCCAATCAATTACAACATGTCAGGGAACGTTCTAGGCATCAATGGTCTGATCATTGAGTTGATAGCGGTAAACAAGAGATTCCCATAGGGCTCCCTCCCTCCCCCTCTCTCTCTCTCCAAAAGAGCCAGCCTCATCCTCTCTCCCCTTTATGCTCCCGCATCCTCTGCAAACTTTCAAAGACGGATGCCTCGTGATGGCCTTTGGCCATGAGGATGTTGCCTAGTGGTCAGGGTTCCAGCCCTTCGACATGTGGGGAGGGGGGGGGAAGGGTGCGGCGGATGGTGGGGGATCCTAGGGCCTCCCACTGGGCTCTGACCCAGGCCACTCTGAGGGCAACACAAGGGTGTGACACTTCCTACCACCCCGCTATTGTCCAAAGTTTGCAGTTTGGCACAGGAAGCTCTGACGGGTGTCAACTCACTGCTTGGCACCTCTTCACGGCCGGGCGTGGCATGGCAGCTCTCTCCTTGGGGTGGCAGCTACCTCTGTAATGCTGACAGTCGTCGGTGGGCAGGATCGAACCGTGGACCTCTGGAGCTTAGTGCATGAGCCTCTACAGCATGAAGTAAAAGCCACCTGGCTGTTAGCTAAGGCTGTAGAGCAGACTCATTTTATCTCTTTCTCTAAGTGGTCTCGGTGCCGCTAGATGGGACTGTGACGGGGCGGGCCGGCCCCACACTGGTATAGCAGGGGTTAACCCTTCTTTGTTAGCAGAGGAAGCCACGCCCAGGAGGCCCTGCTGGGCATGCTCCAACTGGCAGACCAGTATAAAGGCCTGCAGGTCAGCTCAGTCTGGGCTGACCACCGCGGGAGAAGGACGCACACCGCCAGCTCCTGCAGAAGGAGAGCCAGTGCGCCAGGACCGAGGGGCCAGCCGCGCAGAGGCCGGACTGGAGCCTCCGGGGAGGGACGCCTGCCGGGAGGAACCTACGGAGGAACCGCTCCCACAGCGCAGACGTCCGGCAAGACAGGGTAGGAAGTGACCCAGGGTGATTCTTGAGACTGACAGCCTTAAAGCTGCAGTACCGCTCGGCGTGTTGCGGGCGGATCCCCGCCGAGCGGGTGGCAAGAGAAGCTTGCCACAACCAGGGCCCTGGGTCGGGGCTCGGTGGAGAGGGTGGGCCCGAGTCCCCCTACCCCACCCCTTAAACCCCCCCAAGGGGGTGTTATTGAACTCCGGCCGCTAGGCCGCGCTACCCCGCTCCGAAGGGGGTGCTATTGGACTCCGGCCGCTAGGCCGCGCTACCCCGCTCCGAAGGGGGTGCTATTGGACTCCGGCCGCTAGGCCGCGCTACCCCGCTCCGAGGGGGGTGCTATTGGACTCCGGCCGCTAGGCCGCGCTACCCCGCTCCGAAGGGGGGTGCTATTGGACTCCGGCCGCTAGGCCGCGCTACCCCGCTCCGAAGGGGGGTGCTATTGGACTCCGGCCGCTAGGCTGCGCTACCCCGCGCCGAGGGGGGTGCTATTGAACTCCGGCCGCTAGGCCGCGCTACCCCGCTGCGCAGGGGGGCGGTTACGTGGACGCCGGCCCTGAAGCCGAAAACCCCCGGTTGCCAGGGGCAGAAGGAAGGACAAGGGAGAGGCGAGGCGCTAGGCCCCAGCCCGCCCCTGACACTAGGGGGTGCTGGGGTACCAGGCCCGTCACAGGGACACACTACCACACCCAGAAGGTGTGTGGGTTACTTACTTCCCCTAGCTGAGGAAGAGCGTCCTGAGCTTCAGAGACTTCCCAGTTGTAATCCCGGACGACCCCTGTAACGATGCACCCCCTGGCGGGACACTTCTGAGAGTATCAATTCAGGACAAATTGCTTGGAGCAGGGCAGTCACAGCCCAAGGCTGGGTGTCCTTTACTATTAAGGCACGCCAAACACAACCCCCCACTCGTAACACCGACAGACCCCGGTCGTCAGCGAGCAGGATCGAACCTGGGACCTCTGGAGCTTAGTGCATGAGCCTCTGCAGCATGAGCTAAAAAACAATGGGCTATTAAGCAGACTCATTTAATTCTCTCTCTAAGTGTTTTCAGTGCCACTAGATGGGACAAGTATCAGAGGGGTAGCCATTTTAGTCTGGATCTGTAAAAAGCAACAAAGAGTCCTGTGGCACCTTAAAGACTAACCGATGTATTGGAGCATAAGCTTTCGTGGGTGAATGCCCACTTCGTCAGACGCATGTAATGGAAATTTCCAGAGGCAGGTATAAATATGCAGGCAAGAATCAGTCTAGAGATAACGAGATTAGCTCAATCAGGGAGGGTGAGGCCCTGTTCTAGCAGTTGAGGTGTGAACACCAAGGGAGGAGAAACTGCTTTTGTAGTTGGCTAGCCATTCACAGTCTTTGTTTAATCCTGATCTCATGGTGTCAACACCACACCCTGGTGCAACAAGAGCAGGTCCTCCCTTCCCTCAGGCAGTTGCTGAGGGAGAGATCCTGCCTTCCTTCAGGGCCTTCAAGGTAGAGGTCCTTTCTCTTGCCTGGTCTGCCCACAAGTCCTTGTCCATGTCTGTGCATCCCCTGCGGTTGTGATGGAGCTGGGCTGGCTGAGGCCAGAGCAGCTCCTTAACCCCTTGTTCCCCAACGTGGGGTTTGTATTCCCCATCACAAGTCCAAACAGAGGGGAAAAAACCTTGAAGATACAGTTTTCCATACTGTTAATGGCTAACAGGCCTAGCAGGCCTGAGAGCGTATTTTTCCAAGGGCCCCGTCCAGACTACCCGCCCGGATCGGCGGGTAGCCATCGAAGTATCGGGGATCGATCTATCGCGTCTCGTCTGGACGCGATAGATCGATCCCCGAACGCGCTACTTCGAACTCCGGTACTCCTGCAGGGCGAGCGGAGTACCGGAGTTCGAAGTAGGAGCCGCGAACTTCGATCGCGGCGCCGCGCGGACGCGAGGTAAGTCGCGTTAGTTCGAACTAAGGTACTTCGACTTCAGCTACGCTATTCGCGTAGCTGAAGTCGAAGTACCTTAGTTCGA